>JAMXBB010000007.1:51222465-51670695 GCA_024138015.1 Lumnitzera littorea | reverse complement strand
TATATATATAGATATATGAATATGTGTATAAGAGTATGTTTTAAATGAGTACATATACATATATAATACATGTAATATATATAGTCTGTATATGTATATATGATACCGTAATTTAAGAATTTATAATAACATAAATCATAAATTATATATTTTAAGTATTGGAATATATATATATATATATATGTATAATCGTGAGGTACATAAGAAAAAAATAGGAAAATGAGAAAAATAGGAAAATATACCCAAAATAATAAAAAATAACAAACATATGATTTAAATAATTATTAAATTATAAATATGTTATGAAAAAACAAAAATCAATATTTTATAATTTAAATAATAATTTTTGTGATATTTTTGTATCACAATTTAAGTTACGAGTCACAACGTCCAAAACGAACCTCGTTACGGGAAAATACGCTCGAAAACGATCAAAATGGACTATAAGTTCATAACGATCCAAGCTAAAACGAAAAAGTAGCTCGAATCGATGATTACACGTTTCGATAAAAAGCTCAAATCGATGATTACACGTAAGTCAATAATCGATTTAAGTAAATAGTACGATTTAGCATACTAGATTAGTTATTCCCAAACTTATTACTTTCCATATTTCCTTAATGTTAGGTGATCCTGAGATCGAAACCAACTTACTCTTGGACTAATATAATCCCTAACATCATTTATGACCAAGTGAGTACTCCCGATGACTCTATACTTATTTTGTGCTTGTAGTTAATGCACATGAATTAAAGATTAATAACTTAATGCATGGGGTTTGGGTTATGCATGTGACTGCTATTGATTGATTACTGTGCAAAATACTGTTAAATGTGATTATATATTTAGTTGTTGCATTATTTGGATGATTTGTTGATAATGTTTGACCACCTCATAAATTGACTTAATCATATTCAACCAAGCAAAAATTAAACAGATCATGCATAGATCATGAGCATTGCATATAATGTTCCGGTCGTCACCTCACGCGGTTGGTAATGAGGGGCCTTGGAGGGATGGATTCCCACATGATTTGATTAGTACAGTACAGGAGCATTGGTACAACAAGACCCTACCCTTGGCTCGCAGGTTTTATTAGTGCCGGAGACGCTAACCATGGATGGTTGGGGGTCGCGTCTAGATACCACCGCTGTAGGGTGTGAGTGTGGACTGCGTGAGCCCGTTCACCGCTAGACCTGGTTATTTGTATACTATTGACTGATGGAAGTAGAAACCTGTTCTATGAAACAGGGAATTCCTATATAATGATATGAGGGTAAAAACTCAGGTGCTAGAGCCCGGTTGTGATTGGTGCCGATGTATCTCCAACCCTTACATCAGAGGGCGTTAAATTCCGATGTTATATGCAGTACCGGTCAACTGCATATATATTATTTGGCATACTGCTTGTTCATGCATTCATATGTTTGTTAATAAACTGTTTGATAACTTGTTTGTTGGTATAGTACAAGGGTTAACTCACTAAGCTCCTATAGCTTACTCCTCAATAGTTTTCTTTTGCAGGTTGCTAGATGATCGGGCATGGGTTAAGAACTGAGGGTTGAGTGCCAATGTCAAGATGCATAGAAGTTAGATTTTGAGGACAGACTATATGGTTCATTTGTATATAGTTATTAATACTACATTTAAATTTTGTGACTTTAGTAAGTTTGAGTTTTAGAACTTTACTATCCAATCTTATTATTTGGTAGGTGATACCGATTCTCTACAATTTTGTTGGACTGTGGCTTATCGGATATCTATAGTCATATATGTGTGGTCGTAAGTTAATTAAATAAAAACTTTAGTGACTAATTATTTAGAATCTTGCAATCTCTGACTTGCAAGATGATTTTCAAATCATGGATGTACACATGATATGAAAATTTTAAGTAATCCTACTAGGCCCCATGTAGGGTCATGACAAGGTTAGTGAGGCATGACCAGGTTTTAGATCAATCCTAGTTTAGGGTTGCTAGTCCTCGAGAGAGGCTCCTGCCTAAGTTAATGAGCCTAGTGAGGCATGACTAAGTTTTAGATCGATCCCAGTTTAGGGTTGCTAATCCTTGAGAGACACTCCTGCCTAAGTTAATGAGCCTAGTAAGGCATGATCAAGTTTTAGATTGATCCCAGTTTAAGATTGCTAATCCTTGAAGGACGCTCTTGCCTAGGTCAGTGAGCCTAGTGGGGTACGACCAAGTTTTAGATCAACTCTAGAGTAAGGACACTCCCACCTAGGTTAATGAGCCTAAAGAGGCACAGAAAGTTTTCGTTTCTTCACATAATCCCCAGTAGATTGATACTAAGATAGCTGATTAGTCATTTTAAAGTTATCTTAGGGGCAAAAATAGTCTCTTTTTATCTTTATGGCAAAGTTTTGTTAAAACTTCACCACAAAGAGAAGCAGTTGTAAACACTCAATTTTTGCCCCCATTATTTTTATTTTATTTTATTTTATTTTATTTCTTTCTTTTCTCAATAGGCCTTAAATTAGGAAAAACACAAAAAAATATATATAATATTAAGGAAAACCCAAAAAATAAAGAAATTTAGAAAAATAAGAATTTTAGGAAAACACAAAAATATATTAAAATAAGAAAAAGCACAAAAAATAATAAATTTGGAAAAATATCATAAATAAAAAGTTTAGAAAGAAACCCAAAAAATAAGAAGTTTGGAAAATAAAAAAAATTAAAAAATGTTGAAAAAAATAAAAGATTTTAGAGAATTGAGGAAATAACATTTTTTTAGGATAGATTTTTAAAATTTTGAAATAAGTTTAGAAATTGAGTCATTGGGCCTAGGTTTAGATTTGAACCTGATCCATTTATACAATTTAATTGTACATATGGTTAAGGCATAGGACAACGGCCTAATGAATAAGCACTTTAACTTGATATTGAGCATGAGTATGAGGTCAGGGGTTCGAATCTTAAAGGGAGCATACAAGGTTTTTTATTTTTCATCACATCAAGAACTACCACGTGTCAAGATCTCATTATGTCACATGTCCTGACATGTGGCAGCGTCATGTAAGATGACCCATCTGATGTAGCGCCACGTAGCAACTGCTACGTGTCACTATTGATACGTACCACGTAACATGCTATGATCAGTCAGTGTAGCTAACATAGCGTCATGTCAGCCCCTTTTTCCTTCCCTTTCCTTCTCTTTCCCCTTCCTTCTCCCATTTTCTCCAGATTTCCACACTTTCCTCCTCAAACAACCACTTCTGACTTGATTTTTAAACCACTTTTCGTTGCAATTTCGCCAAATCAATAGCGAAATTGCAAACTAGACATGGCCTTCTTTGAATCAAATACAAGAGCAAAGCCAGATTCATTCCTTTCGATGCTTAAATCAAGCTCTAAAATTTGAAAAATAAAAATAGAAATTTTGACCATTTGCATTTAACTCCAATTAGAACTTTCCATGTTTCTAGGTTAATTACGAGTATAATTTAGGTGTTGGGTGAGCTCATGAACTACGTATAACCATTTCAAGAATACTCCTAAGCCCTCTCTCTCTTTCTTGATCTCTTTCTCTCTTTACCCACCATCGTACTCTCTCTCTCTCTTTAACCCATAGCTACGCTCGAAGGAAGTTGAGCAAATCTAACCCTCGCCGTGACTCCTCCACGATACAGTCTCCTCAACCTAGCTCTCCCTGTCTACCACCATAACTCGAAGCTCCTCCACATTGAAACCTTAACCATTGTAACCACCCTCTCTTGAGCCACCACCACTACTACTCCCCACACGAAAACAACCCTACAACCAAGCTCACCACACTCCAAAACCCTAAACCCAATTAACCACTCACACCCAATAACCCATATACAGTTGAACCACCACCACCACCTATGGCCGAACTTCCACCACCCACCAAACGACCTCCAAACACCGTAGCATCAAAAATACCCCCAATTCCCCAATCTAAAACACATAAAACACCACTTTCCCCTTCAATTCAGCAACCAAATCAAGTAAAATCAACCCAAGTAGCTATTGCTCTTCTTCTCCAATCAACGACCCAACCCGAACGCATGCAACCCAACCCGAGACCTACCCTAAGTCTAAACCACAACTCGAATTCGTGAACTAACTCAAAGTCCGACCCGCACTACATCCCATAAGCCGATCCATGCCCACTTCCTAGTCCGATTCTATTTGGATTTTACCTTTTTTATTATTTTTGTATTTACTTATTTATTTTGTTTTTGGTGTAAATGTAATAAAAAAAAAAAGAAAAAGAAAGAGAAGAAAAACGAAAGAGAAAGAAAAGGAAAAAAAAAGGGAAAGGAGAAAGTAGTTTGTTTATTTTATTTTTTAGTCTAATAGATAAAATAAAATGAAGTAAAAAGATAAAAAAAAAAAACCAAAAAATAATAATTAAAAAATATAAATAATATAAATAAGCAAATAAGTTAATGAATAAAGTTAATTGTTTTCTCTTAAGCACTTAGAAAAATCAAGTTTTCAAAAATACTAAAAATAAACGGACCATTTACAATTTAAGGCATTTTATAATTTTCCAAAAATAAAAAATAAAAAATCCAATATAGGACCTTCTTTTTTTTAGGAATTTCCTTAAATAAACCAAATTAAACTAAAAACGTAAACTTGGCATGTTTTTTCAAAATTAAAGTCAACCAACCTACTAAAGTTTTACAAAAAAAAAAATACGTACGTATGATCCTAAATAGCAAATACATTTGCACCTATAGGGCGACGGTAAAAAAAAAATAAAAAAAAAAAACTGATTTTCCTTTTTTTAGTTTAGATTGTTCAATTATCCCATTTTAGTCAAACAATCGAGTTCTATCTTACCATTAAAAGGTAATTTTTAAGATTAAGGTTAAAATTGGAAAGTTAATTGTACCCGTAAGGGTTTAAAGATCATAACCCTCAAATCCAAATCTCTTATTAAAACCATTTTACAAAATCGGTTTTTATTAAAATACCAGTGGCTAAGTTATAACCAATCTTAGTTATAACTTAACTTTTTTTCCAACTCCGGTCGGGTGGCGACTCTAAAACATTTTCGAATTAAGAACTAGTTTTCTTTAAACCCTAATCGATGATCGATATTAAATAAGTAGGGTTTAATAGTAGTCAGTTTAAAGAAGACTTAATTTTTAAAAAATGGGAGGGGAAAAACCAAGCTTGACACCCACTTTTATGTTGCTTTAATTTAGAAAAACCTTAACTACTAAACATTTTAGTCAGCCAATTTTAATTTTACTGGTCCATCATACTATAGGAACTAGCAAACTCTATAGTGGACTCATGAAATAATTTAATCACCAATTAAATTGAATTAAAGAACAGAATAAAATAATACAAGTACGTCTCAATATGCAAATATCATAAATTGAAATAATATTATTATTAAAGATAACAAGAGTTGTAGTAAAACATAGGGTTCGATAATGATCTACTAAGAAAATTTAAAATAAAGACAATGAAAAGAAAAGAAATAAGAAAAGTAGAGGAACCCTTATAATTTTTACATCACTAACTCTATTCCAATATGGCTCTCTCTACAAACCTAAGCCTACATACCTGCTTATAAGAGTTTAACCTAAATTTATAAAAAAAAACTTAACAAAAATGGAAAATTCCAAAATTATTGAATCACCAAGCCAAAGGATCATGACGGTAAAGTTGAGGCGTGGCCTTACACTTTGTCTAAAATCTTCAAATTTCGATGAAAATTAATTACAAGAGATCCATAGCCAGGGATCACAGCCATAGAGTTGGGGCATAGTCTTGAACTTTGTCTAAAATGTTTAACTTTTCATTGAAATTAATTACAAGAGTTTCATAGCTAACGATCACGGCCGTAGTCGTCACCTGTGGACATCTCTAGACTTCATTCCTAACTTGATATTCTTTTACTTCAATTCTTTGATCAATGCTTTTCTTCAAATAATCTCCAAAACTTAACAAAAAAACCTTAGAAATTCATTAGATGCTTCCAAAGTCCTTAAAAAATGAAATTTAAATAAATTAAGCTCCAAATTGCTATAAAATTAACTTAATTAATATACAAAATCACCCAACAATATGTATGCTAATTAAGTCTTATAAAAATTCACCCACACTTAAGCTTTTGCTTGTCCTTAAGTAAAATAATCGAAATATTAACACAAAAACATCTTAAGGAAAAGATCACCTAAAAAAAAATTCCTTTAGAAAAGTACGACCTAATATTGTGGGACTTCACGAAAAAAAATTTTGGAATTACCTTTTTTTCCTTAAATTAATAATGCTCTTAAAACACTTGAATAATAACTTCTTAAGATCTACTAAATTTTAATAATCAATCCCAATAATTTAGAGTTAACCTTGTCCGTTAAATAAAAACTAAACTAGATATTAAAGTAAATATTAACAAGTTAAGAAAAAGTTATAAAAATTCCATTACTCTATCTCAAGTTGAGAGGAATCTTCCCTTAACTATTTTAATTATTAAAACTTAGATTAGATGCATGTTACACTAACTCATTCTCTGGTAGTGTTTTAACTTCTTTCAGTTTTCATTAAGAGGCTTTTTAGTCCAATTTAATTACCTTGTTAAAGCTCATTAGCATTGAAAAAGAACCTTCCTCTTCTAATAAACCAAGGTCAATCCTTATTAATTTAGCCCTTTTATCTTTTCTTAGTATTTTCAAAGGGAAACCACTTCACTCTTTTGAGGGACCAAGGCCAATTCTTAATCATTTTTAATTTGATTTCCTTTTTGCAATTAGTAGCGAGAAAGAATCTTACTTTTTTTAGGGACCAAGATCAATCTTTACCAATTCTTAGCAATTCTTTTCTTATTTCTTTTATGCCTCCAATTACTTTGATTTTTCAAAATATTTTCAAAAGACAAATCTCTTTTGTTCATCCAATTTAAAAAAAAAAATGAAAAGAGACATAGATAACTATCCTCTAAAATTAAGCTTAAAAATAAAAATAACCAGTCCTTAAACCATCTACATCTAATCTCGAGTATAAGTATAAACTTAAGTAATAGGAAACTCTAAATCATGGGGAATTAATCATTCAAATTTAGCAAAGTGTACTAAAGTCATAGAGCATCTATATGCAAGCTTGAAAAGATGAAAAAAAAAATTGCTTGCATATATACATGGTGGTGTAAATTTGTAAAATTTATATTTCAAGAAGTCAAAAGATTAAGTGTTTGTAGTTCAATCAATTCATTAACATACATATCTTATCATATCCTTTCCTGCCACACTTAAGTTGTACATTGTCCTTAATATACATTATCATAACAATACAGAACAAAATAAATGGGAGGAAAAAAGAGAAAAGAAATTGGGGCTTCCTCGACTTTTGGCATTGATCTTGAAAATTTCTAAAGTCTAAAATTAGAAATTCCATTTGATTTAATTAAGCTCAAAGTTTTCATTGTGTCAACTAAAACGAACTAACTATAAAATGAAAAAAAAAAAAATAAAAGAATTTAACTAAATAAGACAAAACTAAATAATACTAAGACACTAATTCGAGTATCAAGTAATTAGCCTTATATAACTTAACAAACCATAAAATGTTAAATAGTTATCAAAAGGAAAAGTAGCAACAAATAAGTTACAATCATCCAAATGAAAAGGAAAAATTAAGCAAACTCTTCCAAGAAAATAAAAAGAAAGGGAAAATCAATCCTCATCTACCTCCATATCCTCGCTCTCTTCCTCAACTATTTCCTCCTCTATTTCTTCATCAAAGTTGGAAGATAGTAGTGATGGTGATGGTAGCGTTAGGATACCATGATGAGCCAAGAGTGCTCAACCTTAGCCCTAGTACACTGGACCTAGTATGCTAAGGTTTTCTACCTCTTTAGTAATTTTCACATTATCCACTTAATCTTCCCTATTACTGAAGAAGATCCAACCTATTGTTGAGATGAACACGATGTTGCTTCCCTGGATAGCTTAAGTAAAGGGTCCTTAGGTAGTAGAAGGAGCTTTATAGCCTTAATTGATTCAAAACTAATCGGGGTAAGAGGATCAAGTACCTACATACATGGAAGATCGTGGAAAGCAAAGGTGTTCTTCTCAAGCCTTTTGATAAAGGGAACTGTAAAAATATGTCTAGAATGGCCCTCAACAACCAGACTCCTGAAAAAGAATGCCATATGGATGCTCAGGGTTATCGGGTGTTACTTTGCTATGTTATGTAGGTACAAAATGTCCCATTCATTTACAACCCCATTATTGTACCTCCTAACCATAATGCTCCTAGATAACACATAATGAATGAATTTGAGAGCTAAATCTCTCGACTTAGAAGCTTTTGATTTCCTCGAATCATAAACACCTCTAGAACTCAACCTTAGCCGTACTTGAGCATCAACAACACCTCCAGGCAACTTATAGGGTAGATCCTTATACTCTTGAGACCATACAAAGTTTTCAAAATATATCCTAGATGAACTAGTATCTTATCAAAAGCATGGTCACATCATGAACATTGCATCTGAAGTGCATGGTGTTCTAGGCTCCATTCTCTATTTGATCGGTAGCCAATCTCAAAGTACTTAAAACTTCTAAAGTTATCTCCTAATTAACTGACTCAATAATGATCAATAGTAGAACTTGTCTACCAAACTCCAATAATTCCCTAATTCAAGCATTATAACCCGGCTGCCTGAGTTAGTGCCTCCTAACTAATGATAGAAGTAGATCCAAATTCCTTCTTTGATAACCAAGCATTCCACTTTCTTTGCCAGGACTCCCTAAAAGTCAGTAGTGTATGAGTAGAAGTAGAGCCCTAAGAAGTCTTGCAAGTGATGTGCTTATATCTTGACAGATTTCTAAAATAAACATAAAAGAGGATTTCAATTTTATCAACAAGCCCATGTTCTAAAAATTGCAATGCTAAAGAAGACAATTGCTAATTCATTCAAGCAAGCAATGCTTTGTATAATGAGATGTGGACTAATTTTTAATCATAGATTAATAAAATTCTAGAATCAATTCATAATTAAATCATATTTTCACTTACAATCTTTATTGATACAAGTTGTGGTACATATTATACAATTATATGAAAACTTTTGTCATTATAGCATTTGAGATGGATTATACAACAAGAAGTTTTCATATATCTAACGTGAGTTTTATGGACAACATATCAATAACAAACTTCAACCATATTGCTTCTTTCCCTCTTTCTTCAACAATATTCATCACAACCCTCATAATCTTCTTTTTTTTTTTTCAATTTTTTTTAGGCATACATTTTTGGAGAGATTTCAAACAAATAAAGGATACACAGCATGTTTCATCACATTACCCTTCTTATATCACTCTTAAAAAAACTAAGATTTCTACACATACAAGCATCCCCTAACTAAAAATCCTATTTTTATCGAAATAGTCAACAAATTTAGAAAAATAAATAGATAATGATGGAGTACATACTTTAGATTTACTGGTGCAAGGGTTGAATTCACGAGGATTTGCGAGGTTTGGATGACTACATAGTGAAAGAAAGTATAATTTTAGAGAGAGAAGTAAAGTATAAATGACATAGAAAGAGATTACCCGTAGTTTTCAAATTCAAGCATATCCATAGTCAAGGATCATGGCTGTCAAGTGTGGCTATAGTACTTACCTTATTCCTTGTTCTTTCAATTTGACCGTAAGTACGAGCAAAGATCATGGACGTGATCCTAGTCGTAATTCTCTCAACCTAAATTTTTCAACTTTTTTGAATTAAATTAAGCAAGGATTACGGTAAGTCTACGAGCATAGACTTTGACCGTATTCTTCTTTAACTCCTAGCTTCGAATTTTGTTTATTTCCTTAACTCTTCTTGAAATTGATCTGAAAAATTTTAAAGATAAAATGAACTAAATCATAAAATTAAATCAAATGACAATTCAATTGGATGACAAACTTTATTGATTACTTGTTGCACAAATAGACATTCCGATAACTGTTTTTGAAGAAATCAAACTATTCAATGCAGAGGAAAATACTAACTAATGTTCCAAAGACTCAACATTTAGATTAACCAAGACAATACAGCAATAAATTAAATAAACAAAATAACAACTGAAATTGAAACCAAACTTGAGCTGCCTCTCAAGAGTACTCTTGTTTAACGTCGTTGGCTCAATAGATGAATCCTTCTCTTAATTCAATTCCTTAGTCAATAACTACAATGCTGCAAAGTTAAAAGCATTTTAATAAAGGAAAATATCAAAAGAACTATAGGGAGGATATATTACAAGTACGATAAAATAATTGAAAAATTTGGGTTTTTGCTAATATTCTAATTAGCTTACTCTATTGGTTTCTTGGCAACGGTGTCAAAAACTTAGTTCGGTTGCATATAGCATAAGCAAGTGCACCTAGTCAATATAGAGTATAGAATCAAATTTGAGTCTAAATGTCAATCCCATAAGGAACCATACAAGTAAGTAAGACTTAAATAACTAGCAATAGTCTCCTTAGAACCTCCCAATTATCTAACTTTTACAATTAAAAGGTGTAATTTGATAATTAACAGAACAAAGACAATAAAATAAATAAATATGCAAAAACAAAAACAATTAAAATAACAAAAACATAAACAATTAGAATAAACAAACAAGCATATTCCTTAGTAAATCTTTGCATTATTTACTACCTAGTTCTAAGTGACTTTCAATCTTAATTGAGATATTGGACCGTAAGGATTCTTATTATGAACTAATCAAACTCACATAACTAATTGATTCCTAATCCTAAGCGTACTCTACCTGAATCACTTCTGCAATAGAATATCTCATAATTACTTTAAACCCTTGAATTCAATTTTTAAGTTATCTTAATCCTCAAAAATCGAACTATTAAATGTTTTAGTCTACCAATTTTGCTTAATTGTACGAGTATGTCATACTATAGGAATTTAAAAACTCTGTAGTAGGCTCATGCAATAATTCAATCACCAGTAAAATTGAATCAAAGAACAAATAAAACAATACAATTAGATCTTACTATGCAAATACCATACGTTGAAATAACAATATTAATAAGGATAAAAAGAGCCACAATAAAACATAGGGTTCGATAATAATTTACTAATAAAACTTAAAATAAAGACATAATGAAAAGAAAAGTAAAGGAACCCCTAAAATTTTTACCCTATTGACTTTGCTTTAAAGGGGCTCTCTCTACAAACCTAAGCCTAAACACCTATCTATAAGAATTTAACCGAGATTTACAAAGAAAACTTAAACAAAATGGAAGTTTTGAAAATTATGGAATCACCACACCTTAGGATCAAGGCCATAGTATTAGGGCATAGTCTTGCACTTTGCTTGAAATCTTTAAATTTCAATGGAAATTAATTACAAGAGGTCCATGACTAAGGATCATGGCTATAGATTTGGGGTGCAATCTTACGCTTTGTTCTAAAATCTTCAAATTTCAATGGAAACTTATTATGAAAGTTCCATAGTTGAGGATCACAACCATGGTCTTCTCTAGACTTTATTCCTTACTTAAAATTCTTCTACTCTAATTCCTCAACCAATGCTTTTCTTCAGATAAACTTCAAAACTTGATAAAAATCCTTAGAAATTCGTCAGATGCATCCAAAGTCCTTAAAACTAAATTTCATTTAAGCAAATGAAGCTCCAAATTGTTATAAAATTAACTTAATTAATATATGAAATCACATACAATCACCTAAAAATCTGTATACTAATTAAGTGTTATCAAAGCCTAAGACCTTAATAGTATAGGGATTCATTAGTAAGGTGTAGTTAGCGACCATGTGTTGTAGTTTTCAAGCTTCCTTTGGATCTACTAGTACAATGCTATGCTTTAGGAGCTAGATCATCAGGTCCATCCAACATGATTCAGGTTGATCAGAATGTACCACTAAAGTTTGTTTAGGTGGCTAATCCATGCTCCTCTCTAGCTAACATACCACAAAAGCCTTCCTTGTTCTTATCGATGAGCTTCGGGATGCTCGTAGATGCATACCCAATACCTTTACAAACTATCTACTTCAGAGTTCTCTAGTTAGGAGATTCTTATTATAGTCCATGAAGTGAACTCTAGAACTAAAGATTTGACCAATATAGGTACTTAATCATCCCTTCCTCCTTTGCCTCATATTTATCGTTAACTTATTGCACCATAAGCATTGAGTCCAAGAAGTTATGTAATTTTTTGGCTCTAACCTCCTCTATCAACTTCAATCCAACAATCAAGGCTTCATACTTAGCCTCATCATTGTTAGCATCAAAACTAAATTTTAGGATATGTGGCAGATTGCTACACTATAAGGGCCCCTTAATACTAAGCCCATACTGTACCCTTCTCAAGTGAATGACCCATCAACATGGAATGTCCAAGTGGGCACTTGACTTTCTTCTTCCACATACTCTTCTCTAGTGTACTTAGCTAAATAGTTAGCTAGGATTTAGGCTTGATAATCTTCTCCAAGATTATACTAGATTTTATTCACACTAAGTTCAAGTGTGTACATCATCATCTTCCCCAAAGTGTCTGGCTTCTAAAGTATGGAGCGTAGAGGCTAGTTGTCAAGACAATGACTTGATGTGGTTCAAAGTCTAAACAAAGCTACCTGGCCGAGATGACTACCCCCAAAGAGAACTTCTTTATTTTAGAATATAGGAGTTCTACTATAGGTAGTACATGACTGATATAATAAACTAGCTTATGTTCCCTCCCTTTTGCTTAAACAAAAACCAAAGAGAGAGCTCATGCATTCGTTACAATATTCATTAGGTATTGGCTTCATAAGCATACGTAGGGAGGTAAAGAATTCTTTCAACTTCTTGAAGGCTTCCTCACAGGCTAGAGTCCACTTGAGCCAATAGGGTTCTTTAAGATCTTGAAGAATTCTATGCACCGATCTACACTTTAGGACATAAAGCAACTAAGTGTAGCTATTTGTCCCGTTAACTTCTAAGCCACCTTTACACTGGTTGGGGGCCCCATGTCGACTATGGCCTTGAGTTACTTAAGTTAGCCTGTCATCCCAAGTATACATTTATGAGGGTATAACTTTATTCCATGCTTCCTCATCTAGTCAAAGGCCTCTTACAAGTCTTATAGGTAGCCCTTGGGCCTCTTGCTCTCAACAATCATGTTATCTACATAAACTCCAATGTTCTGCTTGAGTTGAGACTTGAAAAGCCTAGTGACCATCTTCTAGTAAGTGGCATTAGCATTGTTAAGGTCAAAGGGCATCACCTTATAACAATTAGTGTTAAAGTCATTGACGAAGGATGTATGTACTCTATCCTCCGACACCATCACAACCTATTTATAAGTAGAAAATTCGTCCATAAAGCTTGAAGGAGCATACCTTAAGGTTAAGTTGACAATTGGTTGATCCTCGATAATGGAAAGCAATCCTTTAGGTAGGCTTTGTTGATGTTAGTGTAATTGAAGAACATTCGTCACTTCCCATTAGCTTTTTTCTCAAGGACAACCATAGCTAACCAAGTTATGTACTTCTCTTCCCAAGTGAACCCAAGCAGCTTTTAACCCTCTTCCTTGATTACTACCTACCTCTCTAAGGCAAAATGCCTCTTCTTCTACTTAACTAGCTTAGCTTTTGGATTGATCTTGAGTTCATGCTTCACAATTATCTAGTCAATTCCCGACATACAGATAGTGACCAAACGAACTTGTCCAAATTAGCTCGTGAAGCCTCTACTTCAAATCCTTGGGCAAGTTTTTACTAATACAAGTGGTTTACTTAGTATCTTCATTGAGGTGGATCTCTTAGGTTCCTTTACTTAGGTACGACCTCTTCTTGGTCAGCTTTTGTTGTAGCTAGGTTTGTAAACCCTGCGAATTTAGCTTTTTAAGTATAGAAACAAACGTCCAAACTGTAGATGATTTCCTAAAGTCAAAAGAGCCAATGAGATTTAAAACCAATAAAAATCTCAATACAAAACCTAAAGTGGATACGAAAAACCTTAAATCATCAATTGAACCCCTAAGCGCATACGAAGACCCTAAAACCTCAAACCTCATCAAAACCCTAAAATGACAATCGAAGATTTAATCGCGTAAGAATATATGAAACCCTAAATGTGTAAAAATATTAGAGATTGTGCCTTAAAGTAATAAGAACCCTAAAACCATAACTTTAAGGATATAAAAGCACTAATTCACCATAATTTACCCTAAAACCCTAAGTGATAATATATCCTCCATATTTTGCCATTTCATCGGTAAACGACTAAAGATAACCCTCAATCATGCATAAACATTTAGAACACTTAAGTGATCCCTTGGAAACTAAGATATTGCATTCTAGATCACATTCATCTTCTAAGTATATATCTAGGTTAGTATTACATAGAGTTAGAGATATAGTTGAAGATTAAGCCAAATGTAGTAAACCTTAATACCCTAATTAGTATTTTTCACACTAGTTACACTAAGTAGTTTACTAAATGATGTTTATAGATTATAAATACTTAAAGTAAGACCTCATCAACTATGTTTACTAATCAATTCACCAAATACCTCATTTCCTTTATTTTTCCCTTAATTTCCCTTAATTACTACATTATGTGCACAAAATTACACATACTTAAGGAAAGTTGACCAAGTCAACACTTTGAAAAGTCAACAAAAGACTAAAAGATAAAGAAAATATCTACTCCTTCATGATGGCTTCTCTTATCTTTTCTTTTGATTTTTTTCTTCTCTCTCTCCTCAATTGTTGCCGTCCACTTATTCCCTTCTAGGCCTCACCATTTGCCTTCCTCCATAATCAACACAAGACAAAAGAAACAAAACAAAAAAACAACTCCCTCTTGCCATGAGCTTCTTCTTCCTCTTTCACTTTCACAATTTTACTTTTTGTCTCCATAACTCCAACACAATTAAAGGTATGTCTTTAAGTTGTTTTATGTTGCTTTATATTATTCATTAGTTAGTTAATTAGGTAGATTAGATAAGTAGTTATGTGTTTAGTGTTGTCTTGAAGAAGAGAGCACAAAGTTCTCATCTTTAAGTGTAGAAATCTAGGAATCATGAAGAAGAAGAAAGGAAAACATGAATATGTGCTTAAAGAATGTGTACATGAGGTAAATCGAAAAGAAGGGAAGCATGAGAAGCATGGTACATGAGTATTTTCCATGTACATAACCTAAATTAAAACAAAACCTAACCATACATACTTATACTACACTAATTACACACTTAAGAACACAAAAGAATGGAATTAGGAAGCTTTTCTTAAGGAAAAGATTAGGCATACGAATTTTTGTATAAAAATACGTATATGACCGTATAGGTATATGAGTATGTATACAAGTATAAATACGATATAAGTATAAGTACATGTATAAGTCTATGTTTAAGTATACTAGTATACATATAAGTATAGTAAAGGTATATACATATAGTAGTTTAATTGAAGTATACATAAGACATTGAGACATTACATAAGCATGAGGTAAGGCTTATGTAATTAAATGATGAAGTAAGCAATGAGGTAATCAAAAGATAACATAAGCAATGACATAAGCAAATGATGATGTAAGCATGACATAAGCATAGATTATAAACTAAGAAAAGAAGAAGAGTGTATCATAATTAGGATCCTATATTAGTAAACCCTAATATACTTTCTAAATTGAATCATACTTAATTAAGTACATAAATTAATAATAGCAAAGTAAAAGCCCCTAAGTATAAGACTAAATGGCTAATTAAATCATTAACTACTAAAATGGAACATAAAACTAGCCAATAGGAATAATTAAACTTTAATAAGATAAAATGTCAATAAATTTATCCCATATCGTAAAACACGGTTCTTAACGTCTAAAACAGACATCACAATGTGAGCGTGCATCCGAAAACGATGAAAAACGACTATATGTTCGCAAATATCGGAATCAGAACAAAAAAAAATTACAAAATACATAAAGGAAGCCTCATACCTTACTAATATAAGAAAATAGTTACTATTAATCTCATGGAGTATAGTAACCCTATACACACTATACTCGGATTATATTGGAGGAAACTAGATAAACTACAATAGACTTTTAGTTGACTAAGGAGTCTGAATTCTCAGAACACTTATAAGGTTTACCATTTTGATTTAAGCGTTCGATATCGAGTCCTAGAAACCCTAAAGGCTTGGAGAATGAGCAATAATCCAGGTGAGGGAGTTCTAATGACCTACTACTTGCTTGTGCATGTTACTTGTATGATGTTTTGCTGTTTGCGATTGCTTGTATGTTTGAATGACTGTTCTGTTTGTATGTTATCATCCATATGATCACCTTTTTAAATTGATAAATATAAATATCTGCCTAAACAGCCGGTTCTATTCATCGCATGTCTATGACTTAGTAAAGGTATGAATGGAGAGTGCTAGCCATGCAAAAATCTTAAGAAAAGTATTTTTGGCAAAAGCTTTTCTATCTTTAAACAAATTTTTGCATGATCGCTATAAGGGCTTGTGGAGCCATAAATAGTATTTTTAACGTTAAAGCAAAGCTAGCATGGGTTCTCCACTTGATAGCGAGAGGACTCGCTTTATTGTGCCTGAAAGGCCTTGGTTACTTTTGGTTGCGAGAGGACTCGCATGTTTGTACCTGAGGGGCCTTGGAGGGTAGATAGTCCTAGTTTAAGACTCCCCCTAGACTAGGGTAATAGTCGAGTTTTGCCTAGTGGGGTGGTACCCCTAGGTAGCCTCATGCGGGTAAGCTGAGGTGCCCTGTGCGGGTAAGTATAGGGAATAATCGAAATGTAGACAACGTAATTCTACACCTTCCATAGTTCCGGACTCCTATGGATGTGTTGCTTGCATTCATTATGTATGTAGATAGCTTGCTTGCATGCGTGATAATAATGTGTGAAAACTTGCTTGACCGGTAGTGGTGAGGAACGAACTCACTGAGCTGTTTTATGCTCATTCCCCTTTAGTTTCCTTTGCAGGTTTACATACGATGGGATTAGGATATGTCTCGAGTGCTGAGTGCGAGATGAAGATATGTACATTAGTATTAGAAGTAGCTGAGTACTTTTTAGATGATACATAGACATCCTTTGTAGAAAATATTTATTTATTAAACCTTACTATAATGCTAGTATATCCTGTCTTATTATTTGGTAGGGGATACCGATTCTCTGCGATTCTAAGGAACTGTGGGATATCGGATACCCATAGTTATTTATATTTGTATTCTACAGCAAATTGATTACTTAAAAATCAATAACCTTAATGATTAATCATTTAGAGTCTTGCAATCTCTGACTTGCAAGGCAGTTTTCATAGCATGGGTACATACATGTTATGGAAATTTTAGGTAATCCTACTAGGTCCCCTTTAGGGTCTCGACAAGGTTTCCTAGGATAGAGCATTATCCCCTTTCAAGGCCTTAGTGTAAAGCTCCTAAGATAACGCTTAGTTACCCTAGCATATCCCAACTCCCATAGAGGTTGGAAACTTTTTCTTTAGATGCAAGGAGAATGCAACTGATCTAAAGGCATTCTTACTCGATCACTTAAGGATCCTATAAAAGAGGGACTTGCTATTCACCATTACAAATTCCATGAGGTAGATGGCCATAATTGGTTGTTGAAGCCAATCAGATCGTGATGATAAGGCTTCTTTTAGGTTGTCAATTTTTCTCTCATTTGATCATAGGCATGCTTGTAGATGATGTCTATCAAGCTTCCAATATCCACCATTATCTTCCAAACTTTGAATCCAACAATGCATATGTTAATCACTAGGACATCCTAGTATGGGGTTTCAATCCCCTGAGATAAAGATGTCAATCTTCTACCTCTTCCCTTTCACCTCGCAAACGCATTTGTCACATAGGATGAACCTCAAGCTTAAGGAATTTGATCTAACCTTAAGGTGAGAGCCTCCCATTAAGGTATTACTAACGCCATTAGGGACCTAATTTCAACGTTAGCCATGACCTTCATCTACCTGCTAATCTTCCTCTATCCTCCTCCTACAAGGAGGTCATTCAACTCAATTTATCAAGCCAATGATGTACTCCCATAAGTATCCGCTCTAAATGGCATGTTCCAACGTACTCTTCAATTAGTAGCACTTATTTGAATTATGCCCAGTATCTTAGTGAAAGTCACAATATTTGTTGTTTTCACGATCTCTAAACTTAGTCTTCTCCTAATTAAATAGTTCTCCCACCAGCAAAGAGCTTGATGATCAGATATAAAGCCCTAAGAGTGAGAACCACTGGAGCCCTTACTGTCTTCCTAGGAAGCATGGGACCATTGGCATTAGAATCTCCATGTTCTAAGTAATTGTACCCTAAATTCCTTGGTCTACTCCATGATTAGCTCATTTTGTTTGATCACCTAAGCATTCAAGGTCCAAAGTTCATCATTTTAAGCTATCAACTTGTTCACTAGTTTCGCCATTTGGGCAAGTTAGGGATTTTACATGGGCTTGACTTGATCACCTTTACCTATTGCTATGACAGCATCGTTATTGCCCCCTTAGACTTCTTTCTCTCCGGCATCTACTTCCTTATCAATGTCAATGACATGTCTCCCATTGGTTATAGTCACTTTAGTGGTAACTAGATCAATCAGTTCCTATTGGTTAGATCTTATGGTTCTTGCCATCTTTGCTCTCAAAATCTATATTTAAGATGAAATAAACTATCAATCCTGAATGGAACAAGTTCCCACAAATAGGGCCAAGTGTTGTCATCTAAATTCACTAATAGAGATTGTTCGCTTTGGGCCTTGAAGAAAGCTAATGCCTATAAGAGAAAACAAGGTTAGTAAGCACAGTTATTCCAATGCTTAAATCAATATCAATGGGATGAAATAAATGAGAGCAAGAAGGCTTGTGCATATATGCATAAAGTGTCTTACCTATGGGGTTTGATCCTTATTTATAGGTTTCAAGGAAAGGAATCTGAATAGATTATTATCTTGCCCAATTAGGCAAGTGTATTTTTTAAATAAATACAATCCAAGATTCCTAGAGGTGACATAGCACCTTAGTTATTCTCACTAAGTAGTGCATCCATGATGTTTACTGGTATCTGATTTTCAAGCCTCCTTGATAAACTACCGAGATCCAAGGTCCCCCCAACATGGATGCCACTAGCCAAAGCAAAGAACAGGGACCGAGATACCATCCTAACCTTCAAGAAGTTCAAGGACAATGAAGGTCGATCATATGATGGACAGTCCTCTAAGGCCAAAATTTGGATTGCCATGAACCAATCATGGTTAAGATAGGACAACCCACAATCCATAAAGGCTAGAATGAGCCTTGGTAGCCCACAATCCAAAATTGCCAACTTCAGCATCTGAAGAGATAATTTAGGGAAAAAAAATAGTAAGTCTAGATTCCATAATAAACATATGCCAAGGAAAAAAATCGAATAATGTTAACACTTTCACAAATTAAATGAAATTTTTTGTACCAAAATTAAGAGCTTCCAATTCTTCGAGATCTTCCTCTACAAATAACACTATACAATGATTTTTCAACCAATATTGTGTACAATAAAAACTTCTACCATATACAAAGTTAAAGAACTTCTAAAAGGATTAAGAATGTGACCATTAGCGCTAAAAGCATTCTTAAAAGCCATAGTCAACAACGGGATGGCCTAAACATCTCTCACTATCATAGAAAGAATAAGGAATCTAGAAGAGAACCTTCTCTACCAATCCAACACATCAAGTTCCCTATTATCAAAGTCTTCATAGTCTTCTCCAATATACCTTTCTAATTCATTTTTCTACACCTGCTCGTCCCCTCCTTTCTTATAACTGAAAACTATTCTCCATGGTCTATGGTCTTGATTTTTTATTTGTGGCTATGTCTCCTTTACATTACTTTAAGAATTTGAGGTAGCACTCTCCTCTTTATGACCACAACTAAACTCATACTCATGATACAATGATGATAGTATGTAGTTAATTTTACTCTTGAGTTAATTGGCCTTTTCAGGATCATACACATGCCTCACCATCTAGTCAACATAATCAACTTTTGGCAAGGATCAAGTACAACTAAAACAAAAGACAGTACATTGATGTTATTTATATTGCCCAAATACTTATCATGTTTTCTTTTCATCCTTTTAACCATCATCCTAAAAAATGGATCATTATTTTAACACCACCTATTAATTTCATAGCCAACACCCAATATCTCTTCAACTAATTGGTTACAAGTCACATAAAGAGAGCTAGAAATGTTCAAAGTAGCATCACAAAATGACTTCAAGAATGGCAATATGCCACATGCATAGTCCTCCTTTATAGGAAATCCCCCTATTTTATCCCTCTCATGTTCAAGCCTAAACTTATCATCACTAATTTCTAATTCTACAAATGCCTTCAAAAACTTTATAACTGACTTCAACATCAAGTAAGTGGAGTTCTACTTAGTTTCCACATCTAAAGAAAATAATAACTTATTTTCAATATTCTCTTCTACCACACAACTCTTAAATTTAGCCAATCTTTGTAGAGAAAACCTAACATATCTAACCCCAAATGGATTGTAAAGATTAAATCATCTAAATCTTTCAAACCCTCCTACATAGTCAAACTTAAGATATGAGCACAACAACTCTTGTGTAGGTACTCTCCCTTCATTAAAAAAGTGTCCCAAGATTGAAATTTTCTTTTTAAGTGTTGAATGCAAAGATCATTCAAACTTGCATTATCAACAGTTACCATAAAAACCTTAATAACACCTTAACAGTTTAAGCATGTCAAAACAGTGTTTCCTATAGCCTCACTAGAGTGGCTAGGTACTTGACAAAAATTTATAATCTTTTCTTACAGCCTCTAATCGTCATTCATATAATGACATGTAAGACACAAATAAGTTAAATTTCGACAAGATGTCCATGTGTCAATAGTTAAACAAACCATACCTCCAAATGTACAAAAAAAAAAAAATCAACTTTCCCCTATCCTCTTTAAATAACTCTACAATATCATGAGTCAATGTCCTATGAGATAGAACAAAAAATTTCGGTTGTAGGACATCGGAATATGTTACAAAAGCCGCATGCTCAATAAGCTTGAATGGAAGTTCAACAACTATAAATAACTTAGCAAGTGCCTTTTTACATTAACTTTCATAGTAGGAAGATTTTTTTACTTGCCCTTAAACTTAGACAAGTCGTCCCTATTAATAAATTGCTTGCATCTAGTTAGGTGAGTGCATAAAGCACTTGCCCCATTTCCACTAACATGTTTAAAAGATTTTAAACAGTAATTACATTTAGCCCTACAGATCCCATTTGCATTAGGCAGACCTAATGACATATGTTCCTAAACATTAGAGCATTGTCTCTTATTCCTAAATGATGCGGATGCAAGAGGTATAGATCAATTACTAGTAGAAGGCAAAGTTCCCTCATCATTTGGTTGGCAATTTTGCTTGTTCGATTCATCTATGCTAATATCCTCAATGTCATCATACATTGGTTTGCTAATACTTTGTTCTTTAAAAGATGACACCTAAAAAGTATAAAGGAATAGACTAAATAGACAATTGACACATATAAATAATAATATAAACATCATAACATAAATTTAGTACTTCCAATACAAACCAATTATATAGAGGGAAAATTTTTATAAAAATCACAAGTACAACATCATTATTCTTACTTTCACTTAAAAGATGTAATTAAAATCATTATTCTTGGGCACATATAAATTTAGCATATCTTTACAAACAAGAATCTAAATTTTTGCATCTAGTTGTATTCTTTTACATCGATATAGTTAGGCCATATCTTAAGAACAAGTGAAGCTAGCTACTCTATGAGATCGGTACTTCTATAGTATTAACATGTACCATTTCTTTTTGTTGTAATGACATATAGCTTAAACTTTTCTTCATTAAAAACAATGCTTAGTGTCAAACTAAGTAGAAGAATGACACTGGAATTTGTAGGAATAGATAATAAGGAAATTTCCTCAAATGGGCATGATTGTATTTTACAAATATTAGCTATATATCAATACAAAGCAAACCTCTATATAAAGTCACCACTTGGATACAAACACACACTTAAAGGAATGTAAGGAATTGAACGATCAAAACATATAAAGCGATAGTTGTAACAGCGAAGGGGATGAGTTTAGTCTAGAAATTTTTGCATGGGGGAGCCTTTCATATGGCTTCCCTCAATATAAAGGGAATGTGATGCGCCTAGGAGCTTAATTATTACTAAGACTTACCATTGCAAATCCGAACCAGCAGGTTCTTCAAGATATCGAAGAAAACAGAATGAGTAGGTGTACAAACTGGGTAGGGTACCTAATGTGGAGCTACTCAGAGGATATGACACACTAACAAACACAACACGACTTGACACTTCACTTGATACGATATACAAGTTAATGCCAAGATTCACCCGCCACTAATCTTGAGCTACTCAGCAAGATTAGATAAGGGTGTATGAAAGTAGACTTGGAGAGAGCTATCTCATAAAAACAGTATATTCAATGCTTACATACAATGTTAGATAATTCCAGCTTACAAGGGGAAGAGACTATTTATAGTAAATCTCTAGGGTAACATTACAACTAAAGAAATTAAAAAGGGGATTCCTTGTACATACAAAAATGGGTAAAAAGGACAAAAGACAAAAAGGGAAAAATAGTACAATGTCAGATGAAGAAGATAGCTAACAGTGCAACATTGGATCCATACAAGGGTTCTCTGAGTTCGTGAGAGGAATTGAGGTATTACAATGATAAGGAAGCTGAGAAGTGAAAGGATACCGTGAGAGTTGGAAGGAGGCCGGAAGAGAAGAACTCGGCCAAGAGCTAACTGCATTTACTTGGTAGAAGATTCTTGGCAATTGAAAGTCCGGTCACTTAGCACAGAGCTCTCAGCTAGAGGAAGGTCAACATTGGCACATAATAATGAATAGAGCATTGTATAACCACCTAGAGCTCCTAGGGAATTTAACCATCCTCCTTCAACATACTGTTTCTCGTCATCGGCGGGTTGATGAGAAAGAATCCTTTAAGTAAGGCTCTAAAGGCCTCTGAGGTGTACACGAGTGATTGTGCTGGTAGTCGGTAACCCATCAGAATTACTAGGTTATTAGAGATTTTCCCTCAAATCATGATCCTCATCATCATTGGCCACATGGGGAGTTAAATTAGAGACGTTAAATGTGGTAGACACACTGAAACCCTCAAGTAGTTCAACCTCATAGGCGTTATCATTAATGCACCTAAGGATCCTATAAGGTCCATCCATTCTAAGAGATAGTTTGTTCGTCCTCTTGCTAGGGAAGTGTTCCTTACTAAGATGGATCCAGACAAGATCCCTAGGGGTATAAACAACTCATCTCCTTTCATAGCTTCCCGCTTCCTTTTATCAGGCCACAATTTTGGCCAATTGCTCAACAATCTTCCGATGTAACCTTTGGAATTCCTCGGCATGCTATAGGCTA
Organism: Lumnitzera littorea; assembly: GCA_024138015.1. Lineage (NCBI taxonomy): Eukaryota > Viridiplantae > Streptophyta > Magnoliopsida > Myrtales > Combretaceae > Lumnitzera > Lumnitzera littorea. The sequence goes on along the minus strand of JAMXBB010000007.1, from coordinate 51,647,232 downwards.
GATTGGCTTTCCCCTTATGTAGTTGGACTGTTAATTAAATCCAAGGGTAGGTTTAAGTTAACTTCACAAACAATCTAAAATGGTGATGTTCTAGTCAAGTGGTTGCAGGCAAATTCAATAATAGGTAGGCATAAATCCCAGTTATGAGAATTCCTCCCAACAGTTGCATGCAAGAGGCTACCGACAATTCTATTCACAACTTAAATTTGGCCGTTTGTTTAGGAGCGACATGAAGTGCTAAACAAGAGCTTAGTGCTGAGCATCCTCCATGAGGTCTTCCAATAGAAGCACGTGAACTTTGAGTCACGGTCGAACACAATACTCTTCGACACTCTATGTAGTCATACAATTTCCTAGAAAAAGAAGTTAGCGACGAATAAAGCATCATTAGTTCTGTGGTAAGCAATGAAGTAACCCATCTTACTAAACCGATCGACCACCACTATGATTGAGTCATGTCTTATCGACGTTTGGGGAAGGCCGAGCATGAAATCCATGCTTAGATTAGTCCACGACCTCTTTGGAATTCATAGGGGTGTATATTCTCCAAAGGGCTCTCTCCTCCCCTTTACAAATTTACACACCTTGCACCTTTCAAGTACTCGATGTACATCCTTCATCATCTCAGGCTAGTAAAAATGCTCCTTCAATATCTCAATCATCCTCTTTTCCCCAAATTGGTCAACTAAATCCCCAGCATGAGCTTCTTAAATGACTAGCTCCCTTATCGAACCACTCAACACGCAAACCTACTTACCCTTCATCAAGAGCCCCTAACTTAAGTATGACCCTTTGACAACTCCTCCAACACTGCACCTAGCTACCAAGAGTCCAAAATCTAAGTCATGCTCATACTAAGTAGGTAAAGTGCCAAATCCAAACACCTTAGCTTACAACATTGTGATGAGGATATGATGGTGAGAAAGAGCATCAACCACTGTATTGGTGCTCTCCTTCTTATATCTAATGACATAGCAAAGGGTCTCTAAGAACTCAACCCATTTGGCATGACACCAAAAAAGCTTCTATTACCTACAAAGATGCTTAAGAGATTCATGATCCGAATATATAATGAATTCTCTCGGCAACAAATAATGTTGCTAGTTCTTGAGTGTTCGAACAAAGGCATCGAACTCCTTATCATAGGCTGAGTAATTCAAGGCAGCACCTTAGAGTTTTTAGCTAAAATAGGCAATGGGTCGGCACTCTTGCATAAGGATAGCACCAATGTTGACACCAGACGCATCACATTCAACCTCAAAAACTTTCTTGAAATCCGGCAAGGTGAGTACTGGAGCAAACGTCAGCTTAGACTTCACATCTTCAAAACTCTTCTAAGCTTTCTCTAACCACCTAAACTCAATGCTCTCCATGGTCAATTTAGTCAATGGTATAGTTATGGAACTGAAGTTTCAAATAAATCTCCAATAGAATGAAGCTAAACCATGGAAGCTCTTGACTTCAGTAATACTAATCGGTATAAGCCACTCAAGAATAGCTCTGACTTTCTCATCATCAACTCAAACTCTCTTCCCCGAAACAACATATCCAAAGAATACAACCTCGCTTTGACAGAGCACGCATTTCTTTAGGTTACTGAATAATCTTTCCACGTAAAGTACGTTGAACAGCAATCTTAAATGCTTGACATGAGTCATGAGGCTGGTACTATAGACTAGATATCATCAAAATATACTACAAAGCATTTGCTGATCAACGTTCTGAGCACATGATTCATTAGCCGCATAAATGTACTTGGCACATTAGTCAGACCTAGCAGCATCACTAACCATTTAAACAAACCATCCCTTGTCTTGAAAGCTATCTCCCATTTATCCCCAAGTCTCAATCATATCTAGTGGTAGCCACTCTTCAGGTCAATCTTAGAAAAAATGTTGATTCCATTTAACTCATCAAGTATATCATCAACTCGTGAGATCAGGTATCGATATTTAATAGTGATCTTACTGATGGCTCTACTGTCAATGTACATTCACCATGTTCCATGCTTTTTCAGCACAAGCATAGTTGGTACAACACAAGGGCTCATGCTCTCATGAACATATTCACGATCCACTAACTCATCCACCTATTTCTTCACTTCAACTACCTATTTGGGATTGAGCCTTTAAGTGGGTCAGTTCAATAAGGAAGCTTCTATTTGTAGGTCGATGCAATGTTCAAGTACTCTTAAAGGAGGTAAACCTTTTGGCATCTCGGTAAGGAATAAGTTGGTAAAGTTCTGAAGTAGCAGTTGCACTTCGATTAGTAAGTTCTCGACTTCTCTCACCTACAAGAGTCTCCTAGCTAAGAGGAGCACGAAGTCCTTGGCCGAGGCTTCTCAAGTGAATTAAGCTCGGGAAATCACTAAGGACTTCAACTGCAGCGATCTAGCAACCTTCTCTTGGGCTTCTTGCCCTTCCCTAAGACTCATGGGGGTTAATATAATTTTATTCCCATCCTTCTAGAACATGTAGGTGTTCCTATATCCATCATGTAATACTCTTAGGTCAAACAACCATAGTCAGCCGAGTAATATGTGAGAAGTACACATAGGGAGGACATCACACAATACCCCGTCCCTGTACCTGTCACCAATGGTAATCGGTACCCTAACTTGGTTAGCAACATGTAACCCACCTTTCTTGTTCAGCCAATGAATCTTATACGCCTTAAGGTATGTAAAGGTTAGCAAACTCATGGCCTTGACTACCCCTTAAGCTATAACATTGGTACAGCTCCCTCCATCAATGATCAAGGTGCATAGCTTGCCATTTACTCAGCAATTTGTAAGGAAGAGGTCCTCTCTTTGCTCATTCTCATTAGCCACAAAAGCACTAAGAGATCGTTGAACAACAAAGCAATACTTAGCATCGCCTTCACGAAGTGTCTTAACATCAGGGTCTTCCTAAAATTCTTCCAGCGTCTGATCAACTTCCACTTCTTCCTCTCCTTCACTCGCACTCTCTACTTCAAATTGGGGCTTGTCTCCCTTTATGGTCATAACTCGGCAATTCAAACATTAACTAGCTACGTATCCATAGCTAAGGCATTTAAAACATTTGATTTCTCGGGTTTTCCTTCCTAAGCTTTGACCTTGGAGAAGGTTATCTCACAAGAACAGTATATTCAATACATCTGTGTAAAGTTAAATAATTCCGGCTTACAAGGGGAAGGGACTATTTATAATACATCCCTAGGGCAACATTACAAATAAAGAAATTAAAAGAAGGTATATACAAAAAGAGGATTCCTTGTACATAAAAAAAGGGGGTAAAAAGGACAAAGACAAAAAGGAAAAATAGTACAATGTCAGAAGAAAAGGATAAGTAGCAGTGCGACATTGGATCCGTACAAGGGTTCTCTGAGCACAACAGGCAAGAGGAACCGAGGTGTTACGATGACAAAGAAGCCAAGAAGTGAAAGGATGCCGTGAGAGTTAGAAGGAGGCCGGAAGAGAAGTATCCAGCTAAGAGCTAACTACATCTACTTAGTAGAAAACTCTCGACAGTTGAAAGTCCAGTCACTCGATGTAGAGCTCTCGGCTAAAGGAAGGTCAGTATTGGCACACAATAACGAATAGAGCATAGTATAACAACCCGAAGCTCCCAAGGAATTCAACCATCCTCCTTCAGCATACTGTTTCTCATCATCAATAGGTTGATGAGAAAGAATCCTTCGAGTGAGGGACCAGAGGCCTCTGAGGTGTGCGCAAGTGATTGGGCCAGTAGCTAGTAACCTATCAGAATAAAACATATATATTATTGCATAATAGTGTTTGTGACTAATATAAGATAGAACTCTATGATATGTGTCAAGCCTAGATTTTCTTGGTTTTTTATTTATTTACCTTAACTCGATCAATATTAAACACTAAGCCATTTAATATTAATCCTCTACTAAGAGTTAAGAAAAAAATTAGTTTTCTATCCTTTAAAACTAAGAGTCACCACCTAACTATGTTCAGGAAAAGAATAGATTAGGTTAAATTGATTAGGTAAATTGATTTAACCTAGCCACTAGTTTACTTGAAAAACCATTCTTAAGAAAAAGGTTTTCAAAACTAAAGATCAAGTCTAAGGGCTAATCTTTTAAACCTTTAAGGGTACCACAACTAACTTTCAGAAATTAGATTTAATTTTCAAAATCACCCTTTTTTTGAAACAAAATTTAGTCAGCAGTAAAAAAATTGGATTTATTTTACAAGAATGGATAATTTAAGCTATAATTTAAAAAAAAAAAAAAAACTAAAGCTTTTACAAATTTTATGTTACCTTAAAGGTATCTACGTACCCATTAATTGAGATCAGACGTTCATAGTTCATTTCCGAAAACATTAGCAAGTTGGTCCATTTTTAATTTAGAAAAAAGAGTCAAATTTATGTTTTGTAACTTGATTGGGTTATTTAAGGGAATTTTCTAAAAGGGTCTTAAGCATGGTTTATTTTTTGAAAATTCTAAGAAAAAGTTCTAATTTTGAAAAAGAGTTAACTTATGTTATTTATTTGGAAAGTGGATTTTTTTTTTCTAAGTTATAAAATGATTTTTTTTTATTTTTTGATATTTTCTTTTTTTTTTATTTTTATTTTTGGCTTGAAGCATAAAATAAATAAAGAAAACTATCCTTTCTTTTTCTTCTTTTTCAGAATTTTTCTTCTTTCTTTTTTTTTTCTTTTTATTTGTTTATAAGCTATCTTTATTACAATAGAGAGAAAGAAAAAAAACAACACAACACGAATGATGAAAATAAAATAAAATATCTAATAAACCTAAAAAAAGGGATGACCGAACCAGATCGTAGGCTTGGACTACATACCGGTTGGAGCAAGGATCTAAAGTCGACTTCTAGGTCAAGTTAGACATGATTCGGGTCATAAATGGGGGCCAACAATAACAGTCGAATGGCATGCTTCGAGGTGTTTTTGATAGCTTTTCAAAGGGGGAAGTTGATTTTCATGTCAAAGTTATTGACAATAAGGCGAGTAATGGTGGTATTTTGACATTTGGTGAAGGCTTAGGTGGTAGAGAAAGTTAGAGGTGACAGTAGATGGAGGATAAACTGGGTGGCAGTTGTTAATGATCGAAGGGTAGTTAGGTTTGGTGTCTTGAAGCATAGTAAATTTGATCATCTGCTTAGTTTTCGATGAGGTCATGCATCGGTGGGTGTTCAGGAGTGGTGGCTATCATAGGTTAGGGTTTGGATGTATGATGACAATTAACGCAACTAAAAGGCACAATAGGGTAAGAGAGAGGCTAGGATCTTATGCTTAAGCTAAAGAAAAGCACAAAGGTTGCTAAACTAAGCTCAAAAAGCTTCGAACAACAGCGAGGCTCTAAAGAGAGAGGGTAGGCAAGGTTAAAGAGAAAGTTTATGGATAGTGTGTTTAAGAGATTCCGAATCAAAAAGTCATGCCTATTGATGGATCTTTAGGTTTTATTTATATTAGCGAGAGGTCTAACAAACATGGAAAGCTCTTGAAACACATTGAATCCAGTAAACGGGTTTTGATTGATTCAAATTTCAAAGTCAAAAGAAATCACAATTGAACCGAAATCATTGACTAAAATGTGTTTGTTGAACCTCGATCTTGCTTAATCTGACATTTAGAAGCTTTGAAAGTTACTGCTCAAGCTTAAATTATGGAGATGGCTTTAGATAGAAAATAAGTTTATACACAACTTTAAGCCCTGATTTAACTTGATAACTTATTCAATCTGGATGAGTTCTTATGTTGGGTTCAAAGTATTCTAATCCTTGTTTGCAATTTCACCATCGATTGGGTGAAATTGCAAAACAAAGAGGCTCGAAATCAAGGTTGAAAGTGGTTGACAAGGGAGGAAAATGCAAGAAATCTAAGGAAAGAATAAGAAAGAGGAGGAAAAGGATGGAAGATGCTACTGACATGGTACCACATCAACTACGCGATCCAATAGTGTTATGCCACATGTCTTGACAAGACATGTAGCCAAACATGTGGCAAAGCAACTAATGTATCACAATACCACTTGTCATGACACGTGGCTTGATACGGGGATCAAGATGCTAACGTCACACCAACTCGTAGCCCAAATCTTGTAGTGCCACGCATACCCAAAAAATACATAGCCTAGTGGTATTTTGACGCATGGTAGGTGTGTTTTGTAAAAAATAAAAGGCACATTATGCCTATAGTGAGATTTGAACATAGGATCTCTATGTCATTTTTAGTGCAAGTCAAAGAGTATTATTAATAGGTTGTTAGCCTATGCCTTGTTTTGTCTTGCAACTAAATGGTACTTAACTTATAAAACATCCTAAAAATCCTATAAAATAAAGTATTACTCAATTAAATTATTTACCACTCTAAATATTGTTTTCCTAAAAATAATTTGTTTACCTAAAAATTCTACCTTTCTATTTTTCATCATTTTTTTCTTTTTGACTTTTCCCAAATTTTCCATTTTTTTATATCCTTCTAGATTTTATAAATTTTCTATTATTTAATTTTTTTTTCTTTTTTCAAAATTTTATTTTTTTTATCTTTTTTCTAAATTTTATATTTTTTTTCTTTGTACTTTTTCTCAATTAAGACCATTTTTCTTATTCTAAAATTATAGAGGCTAAAAAATGAAGTATCTATAGCTATTACTCTTTATGGGGAAGTTTAAGTGAAACTTTATCACAAAAACAAAAGGAAACTCCATTTTTTCCTTGGGAATGAAATCATGCTAAATAGCGCTATAAATAGCTAGCTATCTTAAGTATGATCCACTAAGGATTTAATGAATGGTGAAAAATGAAAAAGAAGGAAGGCGCTTTAAGAGCTGGCTAAAACACAAAATAGGTGTAATGCCTTACGAGCTTACTACAACCTTAGAAAGCTTTTAAGGTAAGGAAGCACTTTCAAAGTTGACAAGATCATGAAAGTGACATTAATTAAAGGGTAATGTCCTAAGAGCTAGTTAGGGAAATTGATTTGAAAACTAGCCGTGCTCCTTTGAGCTCACTAACCTAAGCGGGACCATCTCCAAGGGACTAGCAACCCTAAAATTGGGAATTGATTTAGAAAACCTAGAAGTGCTCCTCTAAGTTAACTAACCTAAGTAGGAGTGTCTCTAAGGGACTAATAACCCTAAAACTAGAATCGATTTAGAAAACCTAGAAATGCTCCTCTAAGCTAACTCACTTAGGTGCAAGCGTCTCCATGGGACTAATAACCTTAAAACTGGAATCAATTTAGAAAACCTAAAAGTGGTCCTCTAAGCTAACTAACTTAGACAGGAGCGTCTCTTAGGAGAATCGATTTAAGAAACCTAGAAGTGCTCCTCTAAGCTAACTAACCTAGGTAGGAGCATCTCTAAAGGATTATCAACCCTAGATTGAAATCAATTTAGAAAACCTAGAAATGCTCTTCTAAGCTAACTAACCTAGGTAAGAGCGTCTCATGGGACAAGCAAGCCTAAAACTAGAATCGATTTTGAAAACCTAGAACTGCTCCTTTGAGCTAACTAACCTAGATTGGAGCTTCTCAAAGGGACTAGTGACCTAAATAAAAATTGGTGAAGGGAAGCGCCTATGGCCTGGCTAAGACCCTAAGAGAAGGAATGATGATGGCTAAAACTTTAAAGGAAATGTGAGTTAGGACAACACTTTCAAAGCTGGCTAGAACCCTAAAGCTAAATTTAAGTTAAGACGGCATTGTATGAGCTTGCTAGAACCCTAAAAGAGATAAATGAAGGGCAAGCACCCTATGGGTTTGCTAAGAACCTTAAGGGAGTTAGGATGAATTCCTATGAACTAGTTGGAACACCAAAACGTGATTAAGAAGGGGGAAAGTATCCCAAATGCTAGTTACTATCCTAGGAGATAAAGGATTAGTGCAATGCTTGAAACTAATATGCTAAAATTGCATAGAAGTACTTACCTAGTTTTGTTGATAGCACCCAAATTATCAAACCTTTCTTTGAAAAGTTTAATCAAAACTAGTTGACTCATTCTTCAAATTGGGTTCAAACCTCTTAAAGATACCAATTTTCTATCATCAACACAACTCGTCTTGGAATGGAGCACATAATGCTTCGTTGGCACCTAAAGAAACTACGAAAATTAACCCAATACAAGGTGCCATCTCAAATAGAGAAACCAATGTTTCCATTCAGCTATGAACTGCCTTTCAAATTCTTTAAGCCAAATCCAAGCCCTTATTCCTAATTGATGCATATCTACTATGAAGTGTTTGCTCGAATGGATTTTGCTTTACCCTAAAAAAATAGACAATAAATCTCCCCATCGAGGAGGATCAATCTATAACAAAGTATTGAAAAGAGATTTGTTAATTATCGATGTTCTATAATGCATTTTCATCTTTTCTCGTGTTTGCAATGTATAGGTCTCATTTGAGTGGAGTAAGAGAATGGGACTTTTTTATGGAGCAGGAAAAGTGATAGAGGTTATTCCAACTTCTTGTACAAACTTTTTGATGTCATGGTACCAATGCTTTTCATCATGTGCACCTTAGATTACCAAATAGAAAGCAAATTTTTCTTCAACACCAATTGTGAGTAGCTCAATTTCACCTCTACCAAATATTTAGGTCACGAAAGCTAGAGTGGCTATGCATCAACAAATTGATTCTAAGTCCTTAGTACATGAGTGAACATGATTTCTTCAAATTTCTCCACTTATTCAATCAAGTACTAGTGATAAGGTACTAATTTAGGATCTTTCGTTTTGTATTATCCCTAAGCTTGGCCAATAATGAGTAAAGAATCCCTATATACTTCTAATTGTAAAATGTCTTTGTCTAAAGCCATTTTGAGTCCCATAATGCATGCCTCATATTCAGCAATATTATTGGTATATGGGAAAACGAGCCTTCCAACTACTAGGAATTGTGTACCATTAGGGGATATTAATATTGCCCCAATTTCACACCCAAACATATTGGTGGCTTCATCAAAGAACATCTTCCATTTCGGGAGCTTTTCATCTTTCTCTTCATTAGAACCACTATTAGCTACTAAGATGTCTTCATCGAGAAATCTGACTCATACTTCTTGGGGGGTATCTTCAAGGGGATTCTCTACTAAATGATCTATTAGAGCTTGCCCCATGATAGAATTCTAGTTCACATATGTGATGTCGAACTCTAAGGGTAACATTTGCCGCTTTGAGATTCCACCAATCAAGGCTATCTTTTCTACCAAATACCTTAAGGGATTATGTTAAGTTAGCAATTCAATCTGGTAGCAAAGCATATATTGTCTGAGTCAATGCATGACCTAAAATAAAGTACAACACGTTTGTTCAATTTCGGAATATTTATGTTCCCCTTCTATAAACTTCTTACTCAAGTAGTATATGGCCTGCTCCTTTCCTTCCTCATCTTTCTAACCAAACATACATCCTATGGACTACAGTAATATGGTTAGGTACAAAAACAACAACTTCTTAAGCTTAGGAGATACTAGAACTAAAGGGTTCATGAGGTATTCCTTGATTGTTGTGAAGGCTTCCTCACATTCTTCATCCCAACTTATCTTAGCATTCTTTTTCAGTAACTTAAATAAGGGACGGCATTTATCTATAAGCTAAGATATAAACCGGGCTATGTAATTTAAACAGCCCAACAAGCCTCTAACCTCCTTAATTATGCATAGAGAGGGCAAGTCAATGATTTGTTTGACTTTATCAAGATCCATTTCGATGCCCCTTTCACTAATTATGAAACCCAATAATTTCCCTGATGTTACCTCGAAGGCACGCTTCTATAGGTTCAGCTTCAATTAAAACTTTCTCAACCTATGAAATAACTTCCTTAGATTATCCATGTAGTTTTCCCCTTCTTTAGATTTCGCAATCATATCGTCAATTAATACTTCTATTTCTTTGTACATCACGTCATGAAAGATTATGACCATTACTCTTTATTAAGTTACCCTAGCATTTTTGAGTTCGAAAAGCATTACTTTGTAGCAAAATATCCCTAAGTTATGATGAAAGTCATCTTGGCCTTATATTCCTCAGACATTCAAATCTGATTATGCCTTGAAAATCCATCCATAAAGAAGAAGAGATGGGTCCCAGTTGTATTATTTACTAAGATGTCAATATGGAGCAAAGGAAAGTTATCTTTAGGTGTTTCCTAATCGAGGCCTTAAAAATCTACACGCACTCTAACCTCTCCGTTCTTCCTCATCACCAACACAATATTGGCTACCAACTCAAGATAATTAGAGACTTCGATGAAACTGACCTCAAGTAACTTTTTGACTTCCTCTTTAATCTTCAACAATATATCTAGTTGAAATCTCCTTACCTTCTGCTTCTTAAGTTTGATATCTTCTCATGTGGGCAAGCGGTGGACCATAATCAATGGATCTAACTCGAGCATATCTTCATAAGACCATGCGAACAAATCTTGGTGCTCAAATAATAGCACAGTTATTTCTACCTTTTGTTCTTCTTTCAAACTCCCTCTAATTTTCAAATTCCTCGAGTTATCATTGGCCCTAATATTAATCGTCTCAATCGACTCATCAATGGAAATTCTAGCCATCTCATGTCTTTGCCAACTCTCTTGTATTTCACAGTGGTTATTGACATCACTCTTGACAACTAATCCAATAGGGCCAAAAATGATATCAATATTTTTATCATCTACCTGTGCATAGTATCTTTAGCTTTCATTCAAAGTATTGGATCTAGGCAAAAAGGGTGTAAAGGAAAGAATGTAAGTAAAGAAGAAGTGAAGAGAAAGGGAACTAATCTTTTATTAGAATAGAAAGTCATCTCAGGTACATTATTTTAGAACAAAGATAATTATTACAAAACTTAAGAAAATATTAAACCGTGATTCATCCTTTACCTTAGAAAAGACTTATCACCATTCATAAGGACAAATAACCAGTTATTCGAGTATTGAAGCTTACGAAATGGGCCTGCCATTTAACTTTATTAGGGATATCCACTTTAGCAAATTCCAAGTCTGAACATCAACCCAAATGAATATCTCGATTAGTGGTGGAAAGGTCAATAAGGCATGATACAATCTGTCACCTCTTTTGTCCCTTACTTGCTTACTTTGCAACTCTCCTACTGGAGTTGGAATGTAACTAAGGTTGTAAGTACCAATCTACCCCTCCTTAAATTTCAACCTCTCACTTTCCTTTCTCTAGGATTGGTGATCATACACACTTCCTTAAACATTTAGAGTCCAAAATCGTCCTGCTCCTCGACACTAATATAAGGTATAACAATTTCTTTATATATTTCATAATCTTGATCACCTAGAATTATTATAATTTGGCCATTCGAGATAAACTTGACATTCTAATGTAAACTTAAAGGTATAGCCCATGCTGCATGAATCTAAGGTCTTCCTAATAGGAGGTAGAAGGACCTTAGGATGTCTAGAACCTGGAACCGAACAGTCAAACTTTAAGGGCCAATGTCAACTGGCAAGTCAATCTCTCTTATGATCTCTCTTCTAGATCTATTGAAAGCCCTAAACATTGTAGAACTTAGCTTGATTGCGGTCACATCAATACCCAATACGTATAAGGTAGCAAGAGGGCAAACATTATTCATAACCCATTATTGATAAGGACTCTCGTTATGATTATATTGTTGACTCTCACCACTATAAAGAGAGGCTTAGTGTGTTGATTACCTTCCTTACTTAATTCTTCAATGGAAAAGGATATCTGATCCATAGTAAGGATAGAGTTGGTAACTAGTCCCATTCTTTCAATTGATACCGGCCTGGTCAAAACCATCATAACCTTCAAGCACTTTCATTTTTTCAATAATCTATTGGGTCAACTTCCTCTCTAACTCTTTTAATTTGTTTAGGTTGACATTAGAGTTAACCGGCTTCATATTGACCAGGAATGACTAGGTGTTAGGTTTAAAAGTTGGGTTAATCTTTGGATAGACCCTTCTAACTCAAAAGTCTCAAATGCTAGGTTGACTTTAAGGTAGCTTTCTTTTACTTCAAGGGGTAGAGCTCCTACGTTCTTTCCATATCAAGCCTAAGAGTTTTCTTCATTTGATGGCGATGTGAATTTAAGTAAAGTGATACTGTCATCGAGGAAACTCAACTGATCTACAATTTTTCCCATTATTCACTCCAAAGAGCAAAACCTCAGTTCCATAGGGTTGATGATTTTGGGGTTAACATTGTTGTTTTCATCTTTGGTGTTGATGTTGTCATTTCCCTAGTTAGCAATTCTAGTTTGGGAGCAAGTTCGGATAAGACTTCTCTAAAAGGTTTGATGTTTAGGAGCTATCTTTACGACAAGGTTTAAGAACACTTCTTGACAAGTTAGCATATGTACATTTTAAGACAAAGAAACTAAATGAATAAATAAGTAGATAAGTAAAATGCAAAGATGTATTGCATACAGATGCAAAAGAACAAAAATGACAATTAATTAGTAAGATGGTAATTTTATTTATTATTTTGCAGCTTTTGAACTTTCCTTTACATTATTTTGAAAGAAAAATACATTGCTCAAAAGTACTCCTATTCCTAAATCTTCCTATCATCTTTCTTATACTTAGCTGGTGTTCTTCTTTCTTGATTGCGAAGTCCTACTAGTGTTTCCTTTCTCTTTTTCAAGCTAGTTTCAACTATTTCTTCGAACTCTTTGAGCCTTCTTTGGGTCATCTTCATCTGGTGTTCTAAGTTATGAGAACGTTGCTTAGATTCCCGAAAAAGGGTTTCCCACATGTCACGCTCTCCATAGATAACTTTTACATGGGCTTATAGTTAATCCATGTAGGTTCTCATTTCATAGTTTAGTTCTACTGGTGTGGGATATATGACCTTTAGCGTTCAATATTGGATTGCCCCCACTTTATGAAGCTGATCATACAGATATTCTTTAGTGACCCTATACTTGTCCACTTCTCCCATCCATTTTCTTAGATCATTATTAGGGCTAACCATCCTTATCTCCCATAGTTGCATGATTGCCTAGAGTTTTGATATCTTTTGTGGTATTAGTAGATGAATATCTTCATAATCAAGGGTTGTGATATCCACTAATGACCTGTAAGCTATCTCTTGAATCCCTCCAAATTGCCTAATCATGTTGTTTAGGTAATAGCCTATAAACCACTTCATTCTAATTAGGGGACTACTTGATAACCTTTACAAACTAATATTACCCTTTTAAAGTTGCTCCATCTGGCTATCCATAAAATATCAACAACTTAGAAATTTCGTAGGACTTCAACCCAACCATAAGTGGATTTCTCTTCTGGCAAATGGATTTTATCAGCAAATGAATCAATTAAGTCAATCTTGTAGGTGAACTTTCCTCGGATCAAGTTATGCCCAAAACATTTCATATAACTTACAAACCAAACCAATAATAATGCAACACTGGTCTTTAGTGCAACTTCGTTTTTCTGTTTCAAGATGTTTAGGCTTCTAACTTACTCTATGAGGAGGGCTAGGATGTAAGACTTACCTTTAGGAAATTGGGTTTCTAATTCTACAACCCTAGATAAATATATACATGTATATATTTCATCAGTGCTTAGTTGATGGTAATTCTAGCAACCAAGCATAGATGTACGAATGTAAGTAATAGCTTATGAATCTAGCCACTAAGTATATTTAGCTACTAAAACCAAATTAACCTCAAAATAAACAAAAGCCAAAGCTATACTTTCATCACGAGCCAAGCATAATATTTAGGGCAATCCTTCTTCACATGACAAGGGTCATTTTAGAAAAAGCACTTCATGTCCTTAGACTTTTTCTTTTTCATCTCTAAAGTATCTACAGTCCCTTTATCCTTTCTTTTCTTAGAATCCTTAAAGTTAGAGGCCAAATCAATGCTCTCAATCTTCTTTGATCTCATACTTTCATCATATTGCACCAAACAAGCAATGAGCTCATTAACTATTCATTTTTCCTTTTAGTAGTTATAACTAACCTCAAGTTGATAGAATTGAGGAGGGTATGGACATTAAAGGAAAGTACACTACTACTTCTTAAGGAAGGTCCAAATGTAGTGCCTTTAGCTTTCAAACTATATGAGACATCTCGAGACTGTATTCCCTTATATTCCCTAAGCTAGTGTATCTTACAAAAACCAATTTAGGCAAAAATGTACTCTATCTTATAGCTTTTTACAAAGTGCTACTCTAAGTGCTCAAGAAACTTCATTGCATTTGACTCTACTATCATGATCCCAAGGAAGGTTTCTAGTATTGAACTCTTTATGATCATCAAACTTATGCAATTTAACCATCCCCTTTAAGCTATTTTCTTCCATTGCTTAAGAGTACTATTTTTCATAAGCTTAAAGGGCAAAGTTTACTAAGAGCCAAGTTTAGATCAATGTAACCCCAATGAATCGTGGCCTTCTTTCCTTAGCTTCAAGTTAGTAATGTTACCAGGATGTTGTTGGAAGATTATAAAGTAGTGCTATAAGTAGTAACTAAAATGAAATAAATAAATAATAATCTAAAAGCTTACATACATGACGCAAACAGGGAAAAAATGAGTTAAAACTCATAATGACTGCTCCATTGTACTAAAAAAAAAAGTGCAATGTTACGTCTAATCTTTAAATAGAGAGTAGGCTTACGATGATCTTCTTATTGTAGTGATCGAGCTCAAACACTAAGATCCAATCAAGCATCACCCTTCTGTTGAGCCGATTAACACTCACAATGAACACCTAACAACCACTAAAGCACACTACCACATACACATAAACCTCAACCTAATAATGGAGACCTTCCTTTAGGCCATTTACTTCTAACAAGAGGCTCATAGCTACGAAATCTTATTAGTTTCCACAAAAGAGCTCACTTTGGTGAGGTGCCCCTTTAGCCCATTTAAATATACTACCAAACACACTCTTTAGAACTTTCATACTTTAGCAATTTCACCTGATGGTATCTACAAGAGAGCTTACTTTGGTGTAAGCTCTTTAATCTATTTAGGTATGAGTTGATGGGCAAGAGCATCATCCTATTTATTATGTCAGTCATGCTTTGTAAGGGCCTAAGACAAGGTATATGAAGATGGAAAAAAAATTGTTCTTGTTGATAGTCAGTTTTCATCAACTCAACCTAGCAAGCATTGATAGCTAAAAGCTTAGCTTACTCGTCCATTTGGCTATCGACAGGCCAAGTAATCCATATTCTTAGCACCTTACTGAATAATTGACATTTTCGACATTCCACTAAGTAACACAGATTTGTTCCTGATTTGAATTCCAGTTCATGGCATGAACAGTTATTGCAAGCACGGTTATATTACATAACTGCTTGCTTTTCCTACATTTTCAGGGAAAGTGTCTAATCAAGAGGCTTCCACATGTCTTAACGATTATTCCGATAACTACTACTTCAGATACAACAAGTCCCATATAAATACTAGAAAGAAACTCTGTAAGGATAGCTGCTAACTCATAACCACTTACTTTACTTTTCTGATTCCTACTTACTAACTTAAGCATCGAAGTAGGCACACCGGACTAGCCTCAATACCTAGTTTTCTTGTCTTTGCAAGACATTTCCAACTTCCAAAAATCACCAACAACATTTAGTGCCATCTATTTTTTCCTAAACACATACTCATGGCTAAAACTAAAATGACCAAGAGTGCAAGTGCTAGCACTTCCTCCTAACACCTTGAAGGGGAGAGTCAGCATACTGGTGAGCAACGACTAACTAGACTCAAGCAACTTTGTCTCAATTTGGCTAAGGAAAAATTCAGAGTTAAATAAAAAACATAAACTGATCCTTAACCTCCTTCATAATAGTATTCATCCAAATCAGAACAAAGAGCAAGGCGATCACAATGCCAATAATAACGACGATTCAATTTATTCATTGGAGTTGCCGAAAAAGCAAGCTGAGGTCGTAATAGGACCCTCGACTCCTGCTTTCAAAAAGAATGACCAAGGCAAGCAATTGCCGCAAGTGCACCATACGAGACCCTCGCATGTTAGCACCCTTGTTACAACAAGCAAGCAATTCCAAATCAAGAAAAGTCCCTTTGTTCTTGAGATTTTAGAAGAAGTGATACCTAGGCACATTAAGTTACCACAATTTAAAACTTATGATGGGACGAAGGACCCTGAAGACCATTTGGAGTACTATCGTACATTGGCTAAGCAACATGGTTTGAGCGATGCAGTGGCCTATCAAGCTTTTCCCTCAACTTTGAGGAATGCATCCAGTACATGATTCAAACACTTGAAACCAAACACCATTTCTTGTTTCGACGAATTAGCAAAAGCGTTTCCTTATAAGCAAACTTCCTATTAAAAACTCTTCAATCCTTAACACAATCAAACAAACATCAGATGAGTCGATTAGAGACTACCTAGCCAGGTTTATGGCGAGAAGGTTCAAATTCCAAAATTAGATATGAGTGTAGCCCTTAACGCTGTAATCGATGGAGTTAGGCCCTATGGAGACTTTTTCAAGTCTCTCGCAAAGAACAAGCCGAAAGCCACCTCATACATCCATCAGGAAGATAACAAAAAGGCCTGGTGAAAGCCTGATCAGAATAAAGGAGATAGAAAAAATGACAAGAGAAAAAGTACAAAGAACAAACACAAGACAAATGATGATCAAAGTTCGAATGCCAAGAGAAAGAGACCAAAGATTCCGACATTTTCATCCCACACACCTGTCAATCATCTAATTTCAAACATACTAATGGAGCTACGTGGGTAGAGAGGCGTTCTGTAGTGGCTGAAAAGAATGAAAGGAAATCCCTCGAGAAGAACTTCCAATAAGTATTGTAACTTCCACCCCAACAAAGGTCACAACACAGATGAATGCATCCAGCTAAAGAATGTAATTGAGGATGCGATTCAACGTAGGCATTTGCAAAAATTCCTAACGCATGATGCCGAAAGTATCAAGAGACCATCCTAGAAGAGACATGAGGATCAAGAGAATGATTCTCAGCTAACTATGGCCGGAAGAGATGTAAGGGATGCAAACTCCAATAGAGCACCCAACAAAGTAATCAACACTATTGTCGATGGACCTACCATAAGCCAATCAAGCTCTTCAAGCCTAACAAATGCCAAAAATTACATCTATAACATCCAAGGCAAGAAGGCCAAGATCAACAACTCAATTTCTTTTGTAGAGAAAGATTTTGAGGGCATCTAAAGGCCGCATGATGACGCGCTTGTTATTAGTGCAAGAGTAGCCAACCTCAAGGTCAAGAAAATTCTTATCGACATAAGAAGTTTGATAGATATCATTTTTCAACATGCGTTTGACCAAATGAGACCCAAGATCAAAGCACAGCTAAGATCTTATAAGTATGATCTGTATGCCTTCAATAATCAACCTGTCCATGTAGCTAGAGTGATTTCTTTGCCAATACAAATTAGCGATGACAAGCATGTTGCAAAGGATAAAGTGGGTCCTCGTCATCAAATGTTGGTCCCCATACAACATGATAATGGGACGGCCGTGTTAGCATCTATTCGGCATTGTCCCTTCAACTACACTTCTTAAAGCTAAGTTTCCTAATCCTACGGGAGTCGATGTATGCAAGGGGGATCGGCAACTGGTAAGGTCCTTATGTATTAGGGCCTTAAGACGAGAAGTATTTCAAGTTGAAGCTTGTCTGGAAGGCAAGTCGGTCGGCATAAAAAATGCTAAGAGTGATATTGAAGAAATTTCTGTAGGAGATGACCTTAAGAAAACAACGAGGATAGGGAAACCCTTGTCAATAGATATTCAACAAAGTTTCACCAACTTCTTGCGAGCCAATGCTAACGTGTTTGCATAGTCCCCTTCCGACATGCCAGGTATCCAGAGAGAAGTCATGGTACATAAGCTCCAAATTAATCTAAATACGAAGATAGTCCAACAAAAGAAAAGGCATTTTATGCCAAAGAGACAAGCAACAATAGAAGAAGTCTAGAAGCTATTGAAGGTAAGATTTACTAGAAAACAGCCTTATCCAACTTGGCTAGCCAATTGTATACTAGTCAAGAAGTCTAACAATAAGTAGCAAATGTGCTTAAACTTCACGGATCTCAACAAGGCCTATCCTAAGGATTTTTTCCCACTGCTAAAAATCGATCAGATGGTCAACTCAACCGCTAGAGATGCGTTACTTTCCTTTATGGATGCTTTCTCTGGTTATAACCAAATCAAGATGGACAAGAAGGATGAAGTCCATATGTCCTTTGTTATAAAACTTTGTAACATATTGCTACACAATGATACCCTTTGGGATAAAAAACACCGATGCAACCTACCAAAGACTTGTTACCAAGATGTTCAAATCCCAAATCCATGGAAGTGTCAAAGTCTATGTCGACGACATGATTATTGAAGGAGAATCAGCATCTTACCAATCTTAAGGAAACAATTGCTACTCTAAGGAGTTACAATATAAAGCTTAACCCATAAAAGTGTATCTTTGGCACAACTTCGAGAAAATTTTTAGGATACATGGCCACTTGGCGTAGCATTGAGGCCAACCTAAGAAAGATTGAGGTGATAAGGAACATGAAATCCCCTTGTACAATCAAGGAAGTGCAAGAACTCACCAGGCAAATAGCCACCCTCAACAGATTTGTGTCAAGAAGTGTGGATAAGTGCATAGAACTCTTTAAAACCTTAAAGAATCTAAAAGAATTCAACTGGTCTAACGATTGCGAGAAAGCTTTCAATGACCTGAAAGAATTCCTTACATCACCACCAATACTCTTAACACCCATCTTAGGAGAGAGTCTATATTAATATTTGTCGATCAACTATAAAGCTCTTTCTTTAGTATTGGTCTTAATTGACGACAAAGAGCATCAACCCATTTATTACATAAGTCATGTTTTGCAAGGGCTAAAGCTACGATACACGAAAATTGAGAAAAAATTTTTAGCAATGGTTCTCTCGACAAGGAAGTTGAAACCGTATTTTGAGGCTCACCAGATCATAGTACTCACTAATCAACCATTGCAGCAAGCATTGCAACAGCCTGACTCCTTAGGGAAAATGATGAAATATGCCCTAGAGCTAAGTACCCATGGTGTATAATATAAACCTAGAAGAACACTGAAGGCTCAAGTATTGGCAAATTTTGTAGCCGAATTCATTAGTAAGGAAGATTATGTGGACGTTGCCGACAAACCTATCTAGTTCTTCTATGTAGATGGTTCTTCAATGAAAGAAGGAAGTAGGCAAGCCTTGTTCTTTAAGGCCCCCACAATGTTAAAGTTCATTACACTTTAAAATTCGAATTCCCAACCAGCAATAATGAGGCAGAATATGAAGCTTTGATTACCGGACTAAAACTAGCAAAAGAGATTGGCACTAAGAAACTTGAAGTGTTCTCTAATTCACAATTGGTGGTGAATCAAGTCACGGGAAGTTATATGGCATGGGAAGAAGAGATGAGCAAGTAACTATTGGTAGTACAAACGCTTGCAGAAGAATTTCAATCTTTTTCCATCCATAAGATTCCGAGAAGTAAGAATATAGCTGCCGACAAGCTATCAAAATTAGCCAGTATGACATTCCCTAACTTGAGTGACAAACTTTTTGTTGAATTTCTTCTACAAAAAAGTTTATCCACTCTTTCATAGAGTTGTGAATTGGCTCCTTACCCAAAAGAAGAATCTTAGATGGATCCCCTAATAGACTATTTGAGAGATAGTACTCTCCCTGATGACAAGAAAGGAGCACGAAAATTGGTTTACCAAGCCACGAATTATACGCTAATCGATTGTCAACTGTACAAATGCGGCCTATCACAACCTTATCTTCAATGCCTTCCTCCAAGAGATGCCTAGAGAGTGTTATCTAAATTGCATGGTGGTGTATGCAATAACCAAATAAAAGTACAGACACTGTACATACAAGCACTGTGACTTAGCTATTATTGGCAGACCATGAGAGAAGATGCAAAGGAAGTTGTCCGATACTGTCTTCAATGCTAGAAGCACAAGTCACCGAGTCATGCGCCTGCAACTGAGTTATGCAGCCTATCCAACCCTTGGCCTTTCACCTAGTAGGGGTTAGACATTCTTGGACCCTTTTCAAAATCTACTTCCTAGCGATAATTCATCATTGTTGCCATGGATTACTTTACCAAATGGACAAAGGCAGAGGCAATGGTGAAGATCACCAAGCAAAAAGTGGAAGCATTTGTTCTCAATTCTATAATATCAACATTTGGAGTTCCTTACATGATAATCACGGATAATGGGCCGCAATTTAATAACAACAAGTTCTGAGCATTTAGTGAGAAGTTTGGCATCACCTTAACTATACGTTTGTATCACACCTACAAACGAATGGACAAGTTTAAGCCATCAACAAGATCATCTTGCATGACCTAAGGAAAGTATATCAAGTTAGAGGGAAATAGGCCGATGAACTGCTAAATGTCTTATGGGGATACCAAACCACCCACAGAATTGCTACAGGAGAGATACCCTTCAGGTTCGTATATGGCAAGAAAGCCATGTTGCCAATTGAGCTAGATTTGCCTAATCTTCGAATACAGAACTTAGACGTGATGGTTAATCAAGTAGGATTAACAGAAAATTTAGACAACATTGATGAAATCAAAGATATTGCAAGAGCTAGGGTCACGACATACCAGCATAGAGCAATAAGGTATTACAACCAAAAAGCGAAGCACAAGGTTTTTCAACTTGGAGAACTGGTTTACCGAAAGACGAAAGAAATTTGCATGCGAGCGAGTCAACAGAAGCTCGACGTGAATTTGGAGGGACCCTGTCAGGGTCTAAGAAGTCGTTAGCAATGGGGCCTATCAACTAGAAAGCTTAGACGGATCAATCATCCCTCAAGCATGGAACGTCGAGAATTTGAAATTATATTTCAATTGATTGTTTAGATAATCTGCATCTCCATTTTTTTGTAAGGCAACGGCCTATATGTTTATAAGTCATTATGTTTCTTGTTCATTTTATGATTGCCGAGTAAGTGAGTTCTAGACTACACAGCAAACAAACTGATGTAAGTTCTAGCCTATCATGGTTAACAAACTACATAAATCAATCTTACAATTGAGTAATGCGGCTAATCCACATCTCAAATGGCTAACGGACATTCTTTATAAAGATGCATGAATTAGGCATGTGAAATAAAACATGCCAGGAAACAATTGGGTTTATGAAATAAAACAAGCCGAGAAATACTTAACGTATTAAATAAAGCATGCTGATGGATAAGAACGTGTGAAATAAAACACATACATAATACATGCCGGAAAACGAGGTGTGTAAAATAAAACATACTCGAGACAATTATATGAAAGATAATTTTCATTCAATAATGAAATTGTTACAAGTGCCCAGCCCTTTAGGTTGAGTGGCAACGTATAAGGAATACAAGGGAAATCCTACAGCCTATTCTCAGGATTCGTAGATCAGAAGCTGGGGCTTTTTCCAAGCAAACTTCTTTCTCAGTGCTTATGGTCTCACAGCCAATAGATTTCTCTTCCCCTAGATCCTTATCATGAGTTTTGTTATCACCCTTCAAAACAATCTCGATGCCTGTATCATCATCGTCGTCCTCATCACGACTGTTCACTTTATCGTCTACGTTGGATAGGTCAAGGTAAGAGAGATCATAATTAGGGTGAAACTTTAGGATCTCCTCTCTTGCCGCTTAGACTCCCTCCAACAATTTCTTCCAAAGAAGCCTCTCGTACTACCAACTAGGAGTGACTACATCAAATGCCTCTTCAACAAAGGGTCCTCTCCTCACAGTCTCTTCCAACTTGGCAACAAGGCTTTGAAAGTTCGAGTTGTTGGTCTCCAACTCTTTAATCTACATTCTGAGCCTATCTTCGTCGTCGTTCATCATGCAAAGAGTTCAACCCAACCCTCAGTACTCTTCTTTCTTCTTTTGCAACTCCTCCTTTAAGCCTTCGGATTCTTTGTATTGATCTTCAATCTTAGTTTTCAGGCACGAAGCTTCATTGGTAGTTAATATGTATGCCAACTTTTCAGCAACAAGGTCTTCTTGGAGCTTTCTCACCTCCATCGCGACCCTTATCCTGCTATTCTCAACAATAACAATCTAAGCTTTAGAAGCATTGTATGCATCCTCAATTTTCTGTAATATTTTCATTTAGTATAATGAGTACTAAAAGTAATTCGACATAATACATGAAAACTACTATGGATCTTACATTCTTAGTTTCTTTATCGACCTCATCCAAAGCTGTCAGAATGTGGCTGCTTATCTGGAAAACAAAAGGAATATCAGCAACTAAGTAAATTCAACAGTTAAAAAAAATATATGGATACTCACGTCATACAACTTAGCCACAATATGGGCCTTATTGCAACCGCCGACCCTATCGACATCCTTTTTAGCATTCTCTCTATCCTTCGGAAGAATAATTCATCCCATCAAGGCTAAAGATTTTATCTTGTTTCCTAAGGCCGAGTCAATATCCAAAACGTTGTAGCTCTAACATAAGATGAATTACTCGCCGACCTCTTTGTTAGTGACGAACTCAACACTGCTGATGCTAAGAGCTTTGGATCGCATTGCCTCCTTCGTCCTTTCATCCAAACCCTTGGACTTTTTGGCAAATGGTTGCCAATGAGTTCTTTCCCCAATCTTTTCTCAGCACTCGACATCACCATAACCACCAATGACAACCCTTCTGTAGTGATGGCATCTATAGCCTCATTAAGAGGTTATGTCTCTCGACCACCCTTTCTCAGCTCGGTAGAAGGTTGAATATTTTTTACCAAAAACTCGATAAAATGGGCGACCTCAGCTGGCACTGTCTTCTCACCTTCCTTCCACCTCTTAGCTGGTCAGGAGGTTTTCTTCTATGTCGTCACCTACTTCGCTATGTCGTCCTTCACCATTTTCTTCACAGCAACAAGCTAAGTAGTAATGGCTGCCCTCTTATCAGCTTTTGATTTTTTGGCTTTGGCTTGGGCCAACAGTTTGGCAAGATTTACCTCACCAACACCCATTTCTACAATATAAGCAAACGCATTAGCATTAACCCAGGGGAAAAGAATAAACATTCTCCATATCAAGCAAGGCTCAAAGGCAATAATTCTCCCTCCAAGTCACAAGAATGGCTTTCCTCTGGTAGCTATACTTAGTATGGTGGTAACTTATTGTCATACCCTCTTTTTCAGAAAAAATTGGCTCTTTGCTTTCATAACGCTGTATAATTCTCTTAGCATTCTAGAAGAACATTTTGTTCTTCCTCCTCTCTTGAATTTTCTTTGCTACTGTAGCATCATTCAGCATTAATTCAATATCTTTTGTATGGATCAACTCAATCCATTATGTCTAGAAGTCCAACTCCTCATCAAATACTATTAACACGAACTTGTTATGCCACTTATAGATCTTGGACTCTAACCATCCATGAATTTACACCCATGCCTCGCAGCGGCAAAGTACCAACTATCAAGCTACCTCCTAATTGTAAAGAAATGTTGGAACAGTTGAGGCGTAACCCTAACTTTGACTTCTTCATAGACTATCTCAAATGCCGCCAACAGCTGGTATGTGTTTGATGAGAACATACTCAACATGACTCAAAAGTAGTTGAAGAAGCCCTTCACAAATGCCAAGAAAGGGAAGCGCAACCCAAAATCCA
This sequence comes from Lumnitzera littorea, assembly GCA_024138015.1. NCBI lineage: Eukaryota > Viridiplantae > Streptophyta > Magnoliopsida > Myrtales > Combretaceae > Lumnitzera > Lumnitzera littorea. Next base: position 51,623,632 of record JAMXBB010000007.1, on the reverse strand, counting down.
AATATTTCAAGTATATATGGAATCCGTACTCCCTTAGGAAACATACCCTTTCCTCCTCTCTCAGCCTCGTAAGATGCCATGATCCAAGAAGGTCTTGCCATTATTTGTTGTAGTTCGTCGCAAAAGTAAGCTATATTGTTATACGAATATCTTACTAAGCATCTCCCTTCTTTATCCTCAGGATAATTATCCACCGTAAGAGTGTTAATCCGAGTGAGTTTATCCTATCTTTCCTCAACACTGTTAGCCAAGCTACCGATGGAATACGCCATCTCACTCCTTATTTCAGGGGGAAAAGTAGCCTTAGTTTTTGTCACTTCGGAATCAGAGAGGACAAGTAGACAAACTACATTATGAACCATACCTGAATGGTTATGAAAAATGATATCGCAAAATTTGAAGAATATAAGTTTGAAGAGGAGAAAGCAAACGAAAGTTTGGAGATGCAACAGGAGAAATTATTTTTTATTGTGAACAATCCTTTAAACACAAACAACTCACCCTCGTAACTGCAAATTTGTTTTTGACAGTAATGATGTGCTAATTTGATAATGACATGGATTGTCGATGCGTGTCTCGAGACAAAAATCCGAAGGTTGACAACTTTCTGACAATTATTAAATCTACAACATAATGATGACTGAGGTGATAGGTGTCATACCTCTAACTTTTGGTCTCTTCAATAGGCAGGAAATTGAAAATCGCGACCCTTCAACTAGGATGCAATCCATCTTCCTTCCCACCTCACTCTACCTCCAGTGTACTACATGTTACTCCCTTTGTCAAATTCTCAAACACAGGAGTTAGGGGGCAAATGTTGATAGTCAGTTTTCATCTACTCAACCTAATAAGCATTGACAACTAAAAGCTTAACTTACTCATTCATTAGACTACCGACATGCTAAGTAATCCATATTCTTAGCACCTCACCAAGTAATTGACATTTTCAGCATTCCACTTAGTAACACAAATCTGTTCCTAATTTGAATTCCAATTCATAGCGCGAACAGTTATTGCAAGCACAGTTATATTATATAACTACCTACTTTCCTTACATTTTAGCAAAGTTTCTAATCAAGAGGCTTCCACATATCCTAACGATTATTCCGATAACTACTGCTTTAGACACGACAAGTCCCTTATAAATACAAGAAAGAAACTCTGTAAGGACATCTGCTAACTCATAACCACTTACTTTACTTTTCTGATTCCTAGTTACTGACTTAAGCATCTGAATGACCACACCGAACTAACTCCAATACCAAGTAGTTTTCTTGTCTTTACAGGACATTTCCAACTCCCAAAAATCACCAACAACAGTTCTTGCCATAGTTGTTTCACGAGAAATCTTAAGCCCACTTTGAGGCTCATTAAATCATAGCCCTTACTAACCAACCACTATAGTAGGCATTGCAAAGGCCAAATACATCAGGCTACACAATAAATAATGCACTTGAACTAAGTGCATATAATGTTCAACACAAAACCAAGAATAGCTGTAAAGGCTCGAATGTTGGCAAACTTTATTGTTAAATTTACAAGAGTAGAAGACAAGACATACGAACATAAGAAACTTAATTGGACATTGCTTATTGATGGATCCTTTACTCAAGAAGGAATGCACTAGGATTACTTTTGCAAAGGCCACATAAGTTGAGAATATATTATGTTATATCGAATTTTTTACCTATAATCATAAAGTAGAATATGAAACCCTAATTGTTGGCATGATACTAGAGAAAGAGGTCAAAGCAAAGAAGTTGAATGTGTTTTTAGATTTACAATTGTTAGTATAGTAGGTAAAGAAGGAATATACCAGAGGATGAAGCTATGAGTAAGTACTTAAATGGTGTATAAACAATTCAATGAAGAGTTTTACTTTTGGAGCATCTCAAAAGTACCTCGAGAGAAAATTTAATTACAAACAAGCTTTCAAAGTTTGTTTCAACAACACTATTTGACCTGAATGACAAATTATTCATTTGATACTTACCAAAAAAGGGGGCATTGAGAAGGTTACAGTAGAATGTATGGAAATTCAATCCACTATGTTGGTGCTATCTTGGATGGATCTCATCCTATCTTATCTTAAGAATAGAGTTTTTCCTAACGATAGAAGAGAAGTTTAGAAGCTCATGTATCAGGTTGGGAATTATATTTTTCTTGATAATCAATTGTACAAACATGGACATGGTCAGCCTTATCTTTGATGTCATTCAAAAGAAGCACAACGAGTTCTTTTCATGCTTTATGATAAAATCTATAGTAACCAAGTCAAGTTACGTACCTTATACATCTAAGCTCTTAAGCTTAGATACTATTGGCTAACTATGAAGGAAGATGCAAAACAGATTGTTCAGCATTGCCTATAATGTTAAAAGCACACATAGATAGACCCTCTTCTAAGCTATAGTTTGTTGCCTCTAACTAGTCCATGGTCGTTCACTCAATAAGGATTAAGCATCCTTCAACCTTTCCCTAAGGCTATTAAATAACGCTAATATATCATTATTGTTATAGACTATTTTATAAAATAAGCGGAAGAAAAGGTTATTGCAAAGATTACTAGAAGAACTATAGAGTCTTTTATACTTTATTTGATTCTAGCAAGGCATGGAGTCCCTATGCATTAATCACTAATGATGGGCCACAATTTGATAATGATAAATTTGGAGAATTTTGTGAGAAGTATCACATCTTACTCCACTATACATCAATTGCTCCCCTACAATCTAAAGGGCCACAAAGGTTGTAAACAAGTTCATAATTTAAATTCTTAAGAGCAGAGTTGATCAAGCAAAGGGGAAATACGTAGACGAGCTTCCCTCCATCTTATGATGGTAATAAACTACCCCTAGCATCTCAAGAAGAGAACCACCCTTCAAAATGGCTTTTGTGTTTAAAGTTATACAACCAATAGAACTTGAGCTCCCTAATATCAAGATGCAAGACTTAGATGTTATGGCCAATCACATTAGCTTTTAGGTGAATCTTAGTGCTATTAAGAAGGTATGTAACCTAACAAGAGCAAGAGTTGCATCATAACAGAAAAGAGTGGCGTAATATTACAAGTGAAAAACAAAGGCTTCCAACCTAGTAACTTGGTGTACCACAAGATGGTAATAACAGAAGCATGATAAGGTCAAGTAAAGCTTGCCCTAAATTGGGAAAACCTAGTTAAGGTTCATTGTAATGCCTTAGAAGGAGGCTTGGAGGTTTTTCTTAAAATCTCCATATCACGTATGCACCTATGATATAAAGACCGCCTTCTAAGTCAAAGGTTGGAAGGCTATAACTAGTGAGTTTCTAAGGGTGCTTATTCATTTTACATACATCCACTTAACTATATATATATATCAACAAGTGATCCAACAATCCGCAATCACTAGAACCATAAAGAGTCAGAATCACCTACTAAACAATAAGAAAAGATATATATATCCTGATAATCATAAAGCCACTAAATACCTTAAAAGTTTAATTCGACTATATTACTTGCTTTTCTAAACTTATATTCTACTTTCTCAACTTAATGGAGCACTCTACACTCAAATCTTAGCCCAGCCCCAACTTTATAAGACTTGCAAAAGAAACTATTAGGGGGTAAGCTATATCTAGCCTAGTAAGTAACCTTCCTACCTTACCATCAAACAATAACAAGTAAGTTATTTATCAAACATATGAATGCATGTACAAGCATATGCAATGCAAACAATGTATACAGTCGATCGATAACTGCATACAGCATGGTTTTATGCCCACCATTGCCTAGGTTAAGAAGTATTCAGGCATGTCAAGACACAAATCTCTACATCTATCATCCAAGCATGTTCATCTCTTATTCAATATACCAAAAGCAACAGATATAGCTCGACCTTAAGCAAAGGGCGACACTCTCCAAAGCTAAGTAGATCCCAAAGTTTAAGGCAAGAATATGTTGCATTAGTACATTGTACAAATCAACAATACATATAATAATACTAAATCCAACATGCGTGATCTCCTCCTTTACTGTATAGTACAAACGCCCTATATAGATAATGTATAAACATGCAATGCATGGCCAGTTTTTATTAAGATCTAATAGTTATTGTTTCGGTTTGCAAGTAACCAACCGATTATTTATGACAAACAAAGCAAAACCCTGATTACTAATGTAGCATCCAATGTGTAATTCAGATATATTATCATGTCTTAGCAAGCAAAAACATCTAAACCAAACACATGCATTTAATCCCGACCCCAAATAAGTTCATTTCTTACATATATATAATTAAATGGTGCTCTATACTACAACCATAAGTAAGATAAGATAGGGATTGGTGTACTCATTGAGCCTTGAAGTCTAATATTCTTGGTAACTTTCAGTAGTCTAGAACTTGTTACCCCAAATCACCTGAGTAAGATAACTAAAGTAAATAAGACTCATCTTAAACTTAATCTATTCACAAGCTGTCACGCCTCGAAAAGATGGAGTCATAACAGTCCCATCGTGTGAGCTATCCTAAGATAGAAAATGTCCTTATAGCTGCTATCCTAGACCTAATTTATACCAGGCATACTCGACTCTACCCCTTTGAAGCGTCCAATTCGATACCTATTTGAGATAAACCAATGGAGTAATCCTTTGAAATAATTTGTAATAATAAACTTATAATTTGACCTTATAAAAGAATAGTAGTAAATCCCAATAGTACCTGTCATTTCATATACAAACCATAATATTGAAACCTACCAAACCCCTTGAGGAGTCTTATCTAGTTTTCCTTAAAAGTTAAGGTAATTAATGCTAAGGACAATAACCAACCATTTCTTGTTTACACCTCATTCCCTNTAGAAAATTTTAAATTTTCTAGTCCTCTTTTCTTCTTTTTCCTTTTCTTTTCGTCTTCTTCCTTTTTTTTTTCTTCTCGTTTTCTTTTCTTTTTTTTTTCTCTCTCTTTCACTCTTCTCTCGTCCCCTCCCCTAATTGTTTTTCAAGTGGCGTAAAGCCACCTTTATAATCCCCATTTCCACCGCCTTTATAAGGTGGTTAACATATTTCTTTTTGTTTTAAGTTATATTATATTTTATTTAATATTTATTCTATCTTTTAGAATATTCAAAGAGTATTCCATTTCTTTACAGTTAACAATTCAAAGTCAAAATTTTCTTTTCTCACGTATCGTTATTTTGAGGGAGTTTTAATGTAATTATTAGTAAAAATATCAATAACATATAATATATAGTTAAGTTATATTAATTATTTATTAATTATTTGAGACTTATTTATATACATCTTATACAATATTTTACTCACCAATATTAATTATTAAGATCACGTAGTTGATTCAAAAAAATTCATTCTAAGCTATATCTAAAATTACAAAACTCTACGTTATAACGATTAGATCCGATAAACTTAATATTTCTAAGAAAGTTTCATATAAATGAGCTTAAATTAAAATATTAAAAATATACGGTTACTTTGTTTGAATTTTCTCTTAGTCATAAGAGTTCAACTTAATTCCACTAATGTTATCATAAATCAAAATTTCTAGAGTGTCTCACAAACATTAAATTTTTCATCTATATCTAGATGTAATTTAGATATTCTCACACCTATGAATGCTTCTAATCAATCGAACGAAGAAGGGATATCCTGCCAATTAGGTTTATACTAATTCAATTATTTTTACATATTATCTCGTATCATTAGTAATATTATTATACTCATTATTTTATTATCAAGATCAATATTCTTGCGGTTACTAGTAACATTAGTATAAACTATTTTATACCTATTGACCTAACTTATAAATATATTTTTCTATAAAAAAAATATATGCTACTTGAAAGGTAGCAAGTCAAAGTCATGTAGCATTACATATTACAAATTTTTAGACTTTTAGGTTAATATACGAGTATAATTATTATGTATATCGGGTATACTCATAAAAAGACGTGTATACTCATATAGTAAATTATATTATATTATCTCATTTTATAGCTTAATTAACTTATCTTTAAGTTTTCATCGTATTCCGAGCTCGATTTTAAGGGTTCCGAGCAATTCTATACTATATTAAATAATCATACTTCTAAGGGCAAATTTGGGATTTTAGGTAATTATTTTCAAAATCTAATTTCACCGAGTTACTTCAACTAACTTTTCTATCTTAGTTATAAAGTTTGGCTTAATATAATAACTTTCCCCAAAAGCCCTAAATTTAGGTACGATTGCTCTAAATTTGACTTTAGGATCTCATATAAAGTAAATTATCACTATTTTGATTATATTCTTGATATTCTTATTATATTATAGATTTCTAAACGTACAGGAATTCCTCGATTAGGGTTATCATGTTTCTCGTAAGTTTCTAACCCGATTGGTTTACTTTCCCAAATGTCTTATATCAACCATTAACCTTAACTTTACAAGGACCAGGGTTTGTCTTAATACTCAAATGTTCATGTCTAGATTACTAATTTATGGGATATTACACAAGCTTCGCTATAATTTCCCTATTTCACACAAGCTTCGCTATAATTTCCCTATTTCTACTTATTTCATATTTTAATCATAACTTTCTTATTTTAAATCAAAATTTCACATTCTTACAGTTGATTTTCATTATTTTCAAGTGCTCTTTCATTTGGTGAAGTCCTTTTAAGGTGTTTAGACTTGTAAGAATTCGGTTTAGGCCATACTAGTTCATTGGTCAATAGTGTTCATTTGACTACTTTAGGATTTGGGCTTAGTTTTAGGCTTTGGACCTAGTTTTAGGCTTTAGGCTTTAGGCTTAATTTTGGGTTTTAGTCCTTACATTTGACCTTTTGGTCATTTATTTAGGTATTTTAAGTTTAAATTTCAATCCAATTTCCATAATTTTCAATTTAGGCTTTAATATTACCATTGTGAGCCTAAATGGGCCCTTTTTACTAATTTAAGGCCTTAGCTTACTAAAGGGTCTATAGGGGATGGCTTTAATGGGCTTTTGGAGTTAATGAGCCTTTTATATTTTATTTTGTGAGCCTTTTAATTTAAAGATTAGATCTGGTCACTAAGTTATTAAGCTGTATTCTTAGTTCTTTTAAGGGCTTTTGGGCTTATCTTACATTTTAAGGCCTTAAGCCTAACTCAACTTATTATTTTGGGCTTAAGGGCACTAAAGGCCTTAAGATAAGTCCACTTTCTATTAAGATTCAGATCTAGTTCTTTGCATTTATTAGGCTCCTATTCATATTTCTAAGGCCCTATTCACTAACTAAGTTAGTTTAGACCCAATTTGCATTTTAAAATCTTAAACTCAATTCTAACTTATTCCAATGGGCCAAAAATCCTATTGAGTCAACTAAATAACCCATTTTACTTAATGTTCTAGATTTAGTTCATTTCATTAATGAGGCTTCCAATACTATTCTTAAGGCATTAATCATTAACTAAGCTAGTTAAGGCCTTTAACCTATCATTACCCTACTTAACTTAGTTAATTACATCCTAAGTCATACTTAACACTAAACAATCATGTCATTACACTAATTAATCAAAATTTACATCTCATTAAGTCCATCAATAGTGGCAGCCAAGTAGAGGTTTTCTAAGATTTCTTCAACTTCATCCATCCAACACTTACTATAGTGTGTTTCCTTATTTTAATTACATTTCTTCTTGTTTTAAGCAAATAGCATTATATAATATGGTGAAAGCAAAATGGATATTCACTAAGGAAGGGGTGGCATGCATGGTAGTTAGGGTTTCATGTAGTTTTATCAAATTTTTTTCAAGTTATCTATATAAAACTATCTCTTACACTTCTAAAAGGCAAGTAACAAACTAGATAAGTACAAGAATGAAGGTGTGATTATATGGCTCTAAAATGACATGTACATGATTATAATATGTTTATCTATTATATCTAATCCTAAACTCTTAAGATATCATAGGTATAACTTATGTGAACAAGAAAGTCGAGTTGGATGAGTTTTACCTTAGGCTGGCCTATACGAGTTCCAAATTTTCCACCCAAAAACAAGGTCAAAAATTACTCCTTTGAAGGAAAATGTTTATCGGAAAGAAACTAGCGTGTGTGTGATATCTTTTGGTGGTAATGAATTGCCATTTGGTGGCTTGTGGTGGTGGTAAGGTCAAAAGGGGCTAAGGTGCGCACAGGGGTCCAATAGCTCCTTTTGTTTTCTTCCCTTTTTCCTTTCGTTTTTGTTTAGGTTTCTTGAGAGTATTTCTTAAGATTTTCTATAAACCCCTAAAATTTTCGATCTAGCTTTTGAAATGGACTCAACTATGTTAGACAATTTAGGAGTTGACAAGGCTAATGAAAGTGAAAACCTTAAAAGAATTAATCAATCGCGTAAGAAACTTTTCTACCTTAAATGTATCTAAATGTTAAAGATTTCATTCAAAAGTGATAGAAACCCTAAAATGATCACCTTAAAGACATGCACTAATTCATCATAATATACCCTAAAACCCTAATTGATAAGATAACCCTTGTATTTTGCCAAATCATTAGTAAAAGGTTAGAGATGACTCTCAATCATGCATATATGTTTTGAATCCTCAAGTAGTTCTTTAGAAACTAAGATAATGAATCATAGATTCCATTTATTTCTTAAGTATATGATTAAGATAGCATTAAATAGGGTTAGGGGTATAGTTGAAGATTAAGCTAAATGTAATAAACCTTAATACTCTAATTAGTAATTTTCATAGTAGTTACACAAAGTAGTTTACCAAATAATATATATAGGCTATAAATACCTAAAGTAAGACCTCATCATCTATTTTTACTAATCAATTCACCAAATACCTCATTTCCTTAACTTCTCCCTTAATTTTCCTTAATTACTACATTATGTGTACAAAATGGCATAAGCTTAAGGAAAGTTGACCAAGTCAACACATGTTGACTAAAGTTAACAATTTGAAAAGTCAACAAAAGAAACTAATGCATAAGGAAAATATCTTAGCATCCAATGATTTCTTTTCTTTTCTTTTCTTTTCTTTTGGTTTTTCTTTTCTTCCTTCTCTTAATTGCCATCCATTCATTTCCCCTTCTAGACCCTACCATTTCCTTTCTTCCATAATCAAAACAAAACAAAAAGAAACAAAACAAAAGCCCTCTCCATTGCCGTGACCCTTCTTCTTCCATTTCAGTTACCGTTTCCGGTCTTTTCCATTCCACAATAGCTTTAATCTTTTCTGGATCTACAAAAATACCTTCTCCTGTAATCACATGTCTAAGGAAAGATATCTCCTTTAGCCAAAAGTGACACTTGGATAACTTTGCATACAATTTATGCTCCCGCAAAGTTTGCAATACTATCCTTAAATGCTTCTCATGCTGCTCAGGAGTTACAGAATAAACCAAAATGTCATTAATGATTACAATTAAACATTTGTCCAATAGTGACTTAAACACACGGTTCATTAAATCCATAAAAGCAGCAGGTGCATTTGTCAAGCCAAAGGGCATGACAAGAAACTCATAATGACCATACTGTGTCTGAAATGCTGTCTTTGGTACATCTTTAGGTTTAATCCTCAATTGATGATATCCTGATCTTAAATCAATTCTAGAGAATACACTTGCACCATGCAACTGGTCAAATAGATCATCAATCCATGGAAGTGGATATTTATTCTTAATGGTCACTTTATTCAACTCCTGATAATCAATACAAAGCCACAATGATCCATCCTTTTTCTTAGCAAATAACACTGGTGCACCCCATGGGGAAACACTTGGTCTTATGAACCCTTGATCTAATAATTCTTCCAACTGCTTCTTCAACTCCTTCAATTCAATTGGAGCCATTCTATAAGGAAGCTTTGAAATAGGTTCAGTTCCTAGCACTACTTCAACAACAAAATCAGTTTCTCTCTTCGGTGTTAATCTAGGTAACTCTTCGGGAAATACGTCAGAAAATTCCTTCACCACTCATATTTCCTCCAATGTTTGCTTCCTTTGATCCACTTCTATCGCATTTACCAAACTATCTCAATAATTATCTCCATAACACTTAACTCCTGCACATCTACTACAACTGAATCTCCCTTAAATTCTGCTTGTACTCCATCAGAAACTTCAAACACTATTTTTTTTTATTGACAATCAATATTAGCTTTGACATTAGTCATCCAATTCATCCCCAATATTGCATCATATTTACCCATATCCTGGAGAATCATATCAGTCTTACTATCGACATCCTGAATCTAAAACAAACATCCTTTCACCATCTCTTTTGCCATTGTAACGCTTCTTGTAGGACTTCTCACACCAAAGCTGGATTCGGTAGCATTGGTAGTCAAGCCTACTCTTTTCACCAATTCAGGTGATATAAAGGAATGCGTAGCTCCCGTATCGAACAAAGTATAAATAGAATGTCCCTCTATCTTAGTATTTCCTGAATCATAATAAAAGTTTTCTCCTTATACTTTTACTATCATAATTCTTATTTCTTAATTCTACGTACTTATTATGTTCCTACTATAACTGTACTTTAAATACTCAAATCTCAATAATTCATAAGAAAATACTTAAAAGTACATACCTGCAATAAGCTCAGTTCCTATTATCTCTTCAGATTCACCATAATCCTCCAGTTCTTCTCTAGAAACATCTTCATAGATCCACTCACCCTCTAAATTATATACCCGTGCAGTATTAGCTAAAGCTGAACGAGTATTTCCTAAAGTTGGTCCTCTAAATGTTTTCTCTATACCCGGGTGTCCAACAACTGGTGGTGGTTGTTTAGCTGCTTGAGTAGTGACAGAAGTATGCTGTGGACATGCAGTAGAGAAATGTCCCACTTTGTTACAAATGTAACATGTAATAGTATTTTTCTTTGGACAGTTTATCACCCAATGTAAACTATCACCACAGAAGAAACATTTTCCATGGAGTTGTGGACATTCCCTAGGATAATGATTTCCTTTGCATCTCCAGCACTTAACAACTCTGCCAACTGCTTTCCTTTGAATAGGAACTTGGGGTTTTATAATCCTCCTAAATTTGCTACTACTACTGCTACTACTTCCAAGTCCTTCAAAAGGCCACTTCCCAAACATATTAACCTTTCTTCTGCTTGCTTCTTCACTTTGTCTTTTTGCTGTATCCAACACTCTTGCCTTTTCAACCATATCTATAAAGCTTCATGGTTCAAATTCTATCATCCTTCTCTTCATCTCAAGATCTAATCATCGAGAAAATATCTACATCTTCAGTCGATCACTAGTTTGATATTCCGGCGGTGCAAACTGCAACAGTTTATTGAATTCAGATTCATACTACTCCACAGTTTTTGTTCCCTTCACTATGTCCAACAAGTCTTCACTATATCTTATCCTCAAACTTCCAAGAAAGTAATAAGCCAGAAATTCTCGTTTGAAATCCTCCCGAGTGATTAGATCTCTTAAACTCCTTTGTCTTGATTCCCACCACGTCCGTGCTCGCATCTTAAGCATATAAGTCCCATAAGTGAGCCGATGGTGTAGTGGTACTTCAAAAGCTTCAAACAACCGCTCTATCTGGTTCAACCAATCTTCAGCTTCATCTGGTCGACTAACATAACCCTCAAAATACTTGTTGCAGCGAATGAACTCAGGCAACATACTACACTGCTATCTCAAATCAAGCTGTGCTGGTGGCACAATTCCTACCTAACCTACTGGAGGTAGAGGAGGCAAGGGTACTTCTCTATCAGCATCTACTAGTGGTGCAGGTACAAGTGGGGTACATTCCCTTTCCAAAAATGCACTCAACAACTCAGTTTGTGCTTATATTGCAACTAGTATCTAATCAGTATGGTCCTGCTGCATATGAGGTTCTTCCTCTAAAGCAGGTAGAGCTCCAACTGGGGGTCCTCTTCTATGCCTGTTCTGACTGAAAATTTATTTCCAACTTTTAGTAAGAAACACTTAGTCGTAAATAATTAAGTTTAACATTCATTATGTAAATGAAAGTAAACATAATTATTTTAACACTTATGGTACATAAACTACAACTTTCATTTCTTATAAACAAAAGGAGTTTACATCCATATAACTTTATGCCCAAAGGATAAGTCTTACATATATTACATAACCTTAGTCAAACCTAACTATCCACTACATCTAGTTTTTATACATATCATCCTCACTACAAGTAACACTCAAAGTACAAAATGATCACACACAATCCTAATATTTACAAACAAAAGTGACATGCATGATCGCTCTGAAGTCACAAAGCCACTACATACTCATACTATCAGGTCATCTACTCTATCCATCTTAGGTAAGATGATGGTCCAGCACCAAGGTCACCTCGGGATACATACTCAGGAACTCTAAAGACAGAGCCAATGCTAGAATTCACCCCCGATTCCTCACTAAGAGCTTGTCGAGCCCATTCTCGTGGTAACCAGAAATCTAAGGGATCCAGTTGAATCATCAGCATCTCATCAGGATCTCCTCCAATGACAAATTTAGGTAGAAGCCCTGGATCCACCTGATAGTACTCAAACTCAGGAGCAGGATCTGAAACAGGGGGAAATCTTTGAGGAGGCTCAGGATACAAAGCTAAGGCATCTAATCTGATCTCTAGCTTAAGCTCATTCTCCAATAGTGGTGGATTAAAATTCCTAACTTCATTCACTCCAAACTCCGCCACTGTGCCAACATGCCCCGGAGTATAAATCCTCGGGTGATTAATTCGCCTATCAATAGCTAAAGTAACACCGCAACGTACATCTTCCCAGAGAGCAAATGAAGGGGGCGCTGGTCTAGGCTCCCCATAAACTAGAAAGACCAATCCATGAGGATAAGCAGGGTTTTCTTCAAACTCAAGTAGGTACATCATCTCCTCATTCTCTGGTATGTCACTAGGAATCTATAAGCTCCAAAAATTCCATCTCTCTTGCCAATAGCTATTCAGCCCATGACCTCAAGCAACGAATACCTCTGGTAACGTACGAAGTCTACTCACCAAAGCTAAATCCTCACAGAGAATCTGCAAACATCGCCAATAACTAAACAATGTCTCGCCCCACTGCTGTCTAAAGACGACCCATCTAGTCATCAGCTGTAGTGTCGACTCCTAATTCAACAAGGCTTATATTAGATCTTAAAATAGAGTTAATATAAATCATATAGTTTAAGCATAAAAGCTTAAATACTTAACCCAGTTCTACCCCCACTCAAACTCACTAGGTAGGTTATCAAAATGTCTAGGGTTAATGTTTTAATTGCCCTATTTGTATTCATGCTCCGATACCACTAAATCTGTCACGAACTAAGGATGGCCTAGTCATGGCAGACACCGTATACTGTACGAAGAACCCCTGATTGGCTACCCTTCTAATCAAGAACTCTTCACACAATATATAAGACTCTACAACCACTAGTTTCCCAAGAGCATACGAATTCACATGATATTTTCACACAAACATATTTATATAAAATTTGAACTACAAAGCTTACAATACAATGTAATGTAGTATATCTAAGTCTATAATACTAGTAAAACATATGTACAAGGGTAAGAGTCTACATAAACTATTATATCTTAATACACAGGATAGCTCGCTCTTACCCAAGTTCCTAAGCTAACCTATGGCATCCCTCGATCAGCCTCTACGAATAGGCAATCCTGCAACAAAAGTCTAAAGGAGTATAAGCCTAAGCTTAGTGAGCAAAACCCTCAACCACACCACAAGCAAGTTATAAGTACATTATATTCATGCATATGAATGAATGATCAACCAAAATGCCAAACGATACGTATAATTAACTAGTTCATATACGTAACTCAAATTTAACGCCCTACGAAGTCAAGATTAGAGTATATACAGCACCAATCAAATCCGGATATTATACTAAAACTTACTTTACTACGGAACTCCATGTTCCATACTTAAATCAAATAATTCTTTTATTTTCATTAAAACCAAGTTCTAGCATAATTGTGAGTAGGCCCCCGCAGTCCACACTCACCATTAAACGGAGGCCTCTAGACTCGACCCTTAGCCAAGCGGTTGGCATCTCCAACGCCTAGTGTTCCAACGGGCCAAGGTAAGGTCATTTTGTACGAGTGCACCATATAAAACCAATAAATTAATAATAACAACCCTCGAATGGCCTCTCTTTACCTCCGTGTGATGTGACGGCCGAAATTGTGTCTGCAATGTGTGTCAATGCATGTACCGGTTTCTTTTTATAAGCCTAGTATAATTAAGTTCAAATTATGCTGTGATCATCCAATAATACACACAATCATTTTCTATACTACCATGCAACAAACATAGCATTATCTGTACTTAGGGTAAGTTCATAACTCAATACATAACAACATACACAAGCATTTTCCCCAAACCACACACAATAGTCAATTAACAATAATAATTAAGTCCACTATCTACAATCACATACAAGCATGGAATCATAGGGTAAATACTCACTTGGCAATGGTGACTCGCCCTAATCATAGTAATCGATCGAGAGATCCTCGCTCACCTCGGGATCACCTGACCATTATGATATGATAACACTAGTAAGTAATTGAATTAACTAGTAATTATAAATATCTATTTGCCTAATTCTACTTAAATTACTATCAACTTCTATCTGGTTAGACTTTATTATTAATTGTATGTAACTTTTTTGTTCTATTTCTGATATTTATGAATTTATAATCATTTTTCATTGTTTTCAGACATACGTTCACACGATAATGTCCATTTTAGACGTTAGGACCCGTGTTTTACCATATGGACTAAATTTATAGAAATTTTAACTATGGAAACTTAATTAATCTTATTACTCATATTTATATCCTTTATTTATACTTAATAATTTAGTTAACCCTTAAATTCTTACAATTAGAGAATTTTACTTTGCTATTGCTAATTCATTTACTTAATTAAGTATAATCCAATTTAGAAGGTGTCTTAAGGTTTACTAAGTTAGGTACCTAATATTTATATACTCTTCTTATTTTCTCATTTTCTAAACCTATGTTATGTCATCGCTTACATCATCATTCGCTTATGTCATTGCTTATGTCATCTTTTGATTACCTCATTGCTTACTTCATCATTTAATTACATAAGCCTTACCTTATGCTTATGTAATGTCTAAATGTCTTATATACACTTTAATTAAACTACTATATACATATACCTTTACTATACTTATATGTATACTAATATATTTAAACATATACTTATATTTATACTGTATTTATACTTGTGTACATACTCATATACCTATACGGTCCTATACGTATTTTTTGTACAATTTCGTATGCCTAATTTTCCTCTTAAGAAAATCTTCCTAATTCCATTCTTTTGTGTTTTTAAGTATGTATTTAGTATAGTATAGGTATGTATAGTTAGGTTTTATCTTAATTTAGGTTATGTACATGGTAAATACCCATGTACAAAGATTCCCATACTAGTATTCTTTTGGTATTTCCTTATGTATACATACTTAAGAGCACATACACATATATTCCTTTCCTCCTCTTCATGATTCCTAATTTCCTACACTTAAAAATGGGAACTTTATGTCCTCTTCTTCAAGATCATACTTAACACATGTCTACTTATCTAATCTACCTAATTACCTAACTAATGAATAATATAAAGCAACATAAAGTAACTTAAGTATATACCCTAGTTTGTGTTGGAATTATAGAGACAAAAAGGAAAGTATTGAAAGTAAAATGGAAGATGGAAGCTCACGGCAATGGAGGGGCTTTTTGTTTTGTTTCTTTTGTTTTGTTTTGATTATGGAAGAAAGGAAATGGTGGGGTCTAGAAGGGGATAGGTGGACGGCAATTAAGGAAGAGGGGGAGAAAAGAAAAACCAAAAGAAAAGGAAAGAAAAGCCATCATTAGGTGTTTAGATATTTTCTTTATGCATTAGTGTCTTTTGTTGACTTTTCAAATTGTTGACTTTAGTCAACATGTGTTGACTTGGTCAACTTTCCTTAAGCATATGTAATTTTGTACACATAATGTAGTAATTAAGGGAAACTAAGGGAAAAATTAAGGAAATGAAGTATTTAGTAAATTGATTAGTAAAAATAGATGATGAGGTCCTACTTTAGGTATTTATGGCCTGTATACATCATTTGGTAAACTACTTAGTGTAACTAGTATGAAAAGTACTAATTAGGGTATTAAGGTTCACTACATTTAGCCTAATCTTCAACTATACCCCTAACTCTATGTAATACTATCTTAATCATATACTTAAGAGATAAACGTAATCTATGATCCATGATCTTAGTTTCTAAAGGATTACTTATGGATTCTAAACATATATGCATGATTGAAAGTCGTCTCTAACCTTTCACTAATGATTTGGCAAAATACTAGGGTTATATTGTCAATTAGGGTTATAAGATATATTATGATGAATTCATGCACATATGTCTTTAAGGTGATCATTTTAGGGTTTTTATCACTTTTGATTAGTATCTTTAGCATTTAAATACATTTAAGGTAGAAAAGTTTCTTACGCGATTAATTAATTCTTTTAGGGTTTTCACTTTCATTAGCCTTGTCAACTCCTAAATTGTCTAACATAGTTGAGTCTATTTCACAAGCCAAATCGTAAATTTTAGGGGTTTACATATACTATACTAAATACATACTTAAAAACACAAAAGAATGAAATTAGGAAGATTTTCTTAAGAGGAAAATTAGGCATACGAAATTTGTACAAAAACACGTATATGACCGTATAGGTATATAAGTATGTATACGAGTATAAATACAGTATAAGTATAAGTATATGTATAAGTATACTAATATACATATAGGTATAGTAAAGGTATATGTACAGTTAAGGTATATGTACATAAGAGTTTAAGTGAAATGTACATAAGACATTTAGACATTACATAAGCATGAGGTGAGGCATATGTAATCAAATGATGAAGTAAGCAATGAGGTAATCAAAAGATTACATAAGCCATGATATAAGCAAGCGATGACATAAGCAATGACATAAGCGAATGATAATGTAAGCAATGACATAAGCATAAGTTTATAAAATAAGAAAATAAGAAGCGTGTATAATAATTAGATACATAAATTAGTAAACCCTAATACACTTTCTAAATTGGATTATACCTAATTAAGTACATGAATTAGCAATAGCCAGGTAAAATTCTCTAAGTATAAGAATTTAAGGGTTAACTAAATCATTAAGTATAAACAAAGGGTATAAATATAAGTAATAAGAGTAATTAAGTTTCCATAGTTAAAATTTCTATAAATTTAGTCCATATCGTAAAATACGGGTCCTAACGTCCAAAATGGACATCACCGTATGAACGTACATCCGAAAACGATGAAAAATGACTATAAATTTATAAATATCAAAAATAGAACAAAAAAGTTACATACGATTAATAATAAAGTCTAACTGGATAGAACTTGATAGTAATTTAAATAGAATTAGGCAAATAGGTATTTAGAAATACTAGTTAATTCAATTACTTACTAATGTTATCATATCGTAATGATTAGGTGATCCCGAGGTAAGCGAGGATCTTCCGATCGATTACTACGATTAAGGCGAGTCACTATGGCCGAGTGAGTATTTACCCTATGATTCCATGCTTGTATGTGATTGTAGATAGTGGACTTAAATATTATTGTTAATTGACTACTGTGTGTGGTTTGGGGAAAATGCTTGTGTATGTTGTTATGTACTGAGTTATGAACTTATCCTAAGTATAGATAATGCTATGTTTGTTGCATGGTAGTATAGAAAATGATTGTGTGTATTATTGGATGGTCACAGCATAATTTGAACTTAATTATACTCGGCTTATAAAAAGAAACCGGTACATGCATTGCATAGACACAATTCCAGCCGTTACATCGCACGGAGGTAAAGAGAGGCCATTCAGGGATTGTTATTATTAATTTATTGGTTCTGTACGATGCACTCATACAAAATGACGCATTAGAGGCGCCAATCGCCTGGCTAAGGGTCGAGTCTAGAGGCCTCCGTTTAGGGGTAAGTGTAGACTATGGGGGCCTACTCACAATTATGCTAGAACTTGGTTTTAATGAAAATAAAAGAATTATTTGATTTAAGTACGGAACATGGAGTTCCGTAGTAAAGTAAGTTCTAGTATAATACCCGGATCTGATTGGTGCCGTGTATACTCCAACCCTGACTTCGAAGGACGTTAAATCTGAGTTACGTATATGAACTAGTTAAGTATACGTATTGTTTGGCATTCTGGTTGATCATTCATTCATATGTGTGAATATAATGTACTTATAACTTGCTTGTAGTATGGCTAAGGGTTTTGCTCACTAAGCTTAGGCTTACAGCCCTTTAGACTTTTGTTGCAGGATTGCCTATTCGTAGAGACTGGTCGAAGGATGCCACAGGTTAGCTCAGGAACTTGGGCAAGAGCGAGCTGTCCTATGTATTAAGAGATAACAATTTATATAGACTCTTACCCTTGTACATATGTTTTACTAGTATTATAGACTTAGATATACTACATTACATTGTATTGTAAGCTTTGTAGTTCAAATTTTATATAAATATATTTGTGTGAAAATATCATGTGAATCCGTATGCTCTTGGGAAATTAGTGGTTGTAGAGCCTTATATATTGTGTGAAGAGTTATTGATTAGAAGGGTAACCAATCAGGAGTTCTTCGTACAGTATATGGCGTCTGCCGCAACTAGGCCATCCTCAGTTTGTGACATTTTCCAAGAGTGAAGAGTGGAGTCAAATGAGGATTTTGAATGGGTGAAATTGCAAATAAGGTAGGATAAGAAGGCACAAGATATTGCTTTAATTAGTTAAAAGAGTACAATGATCAAAAGGGGACCACTTGCTCCTTAACCCTTTACTTGATTTGGCGAGGGTTTATCTCAAATTATCTTAATTGTCTAATTAGCCTTTTTGTATTGTCTCTTTAATTGATCTTACCCATTTCTTAATTAAGAAGACTAGGGTTGGTAGATGGATTAAAGGGTAATTAAGCTAATTAATTATGATTATACTTAATTAAATAATTTAGGCCTAATTAGCGTATAAATAGGGTCTTTCCATATTTTATCACTTTAATTTAGTTCATTTACCTATATTAATTTGTGTATTAGAGTCCTCTATTATTCAAAATCGATTAGGGTTTTCAAATCACGTACGAAGCTAGCGATTTAGGGTTTCTAAGTGATTGGAGAAATTATTTATGATTAGCAAATAGTTTGGAGATATACTTATGATTTATAGGTTAAATTAGGGTTTTGAACTTCTAATTAAGGTTTTACTTAGTCTATTGATATTTTCCCATCATTTTAGGGTTTCTCATACATTAATGGTTTTAGGGTTTTACGCATATGATTAGAGTTTTAAAATTTTACTCTCTTTAGGGTTTTTTGACTTATTATTTAAGATTTGTGACTTATGATTTAGGGTTCAATCGTTTTATTTAGGGGTTTTATTATTATAACTTTTATTTCTATATGTTTAACGATTCTAAGGGTTACCTATTAACTCCTATATCTAACTTCGAGTTTAGATCCGAAAGTTTGTAGGGCTTACATTATCTCTCTAAGTATAACGTTGGCATTATTAAGGAGATATTTTTATATAATTCCTTTGGCTTTATATGATTAATCACTCTCGACTTATAATTAATTATGATGTAAAACCTGATTAACAGATTAAGGTATAATTAAGTTTCTTAATCTTAATTACTCATACACTTAACATTAATTAGGTACAGTTTATGGCTTAATGTGTCAAATTAAGTTAGTCAGGCCCGTTAGGCCATCTTGTCTAATTATTTCAAGGAATTGAGACAATTATTATTGTTTGAGGACGTTTTAAAGGGTAGATTAAGGTTTTAGGGTAATTAAGTGATCATTTTACTATTTAATTAGATCACAATAGATGAATTAGGGTTTTCAACACTAGATTAGGGTTTTACAATCATTTTAAAGGTTCGCACGTATTCGGATTCCAATTAGGATTTTAGTGTTTGAAGGTTCATTTATGAGTTGTAGTATTTATTTTAAAGTTTTCAATTCATTTTTAAGGTTATCTATATCAATATTCATTTTTGGTTTAACTTACCCTTTATCGATTTCATGGAGCTCTCTTAGGCTTTGACTATCGATCTCTTTCCCATTAGGGTTTGGGGTCAGTTTCATTATATTAGGTTAACTTAGAGAGTTAACATTAGTTATTGGCATTTGTCTACAGGATTTTAGGGCTTTTAAGTGTAAGGGTCAAACTAGGCTAACACTGCCATTTAGGGTTTTAGAAATTTGAGTTTAGGTTTGGTTTTTGAGAGTAATCTCTCAAGTTTAAGGTTAGTTATCTTGCCAACACTAAGGGTATCCTTTGGAAAATCTTATTAACTTCCAAAACCCTATCTAGGAAATTTGTGGGGTTTACATTCATGAAGCTGTAGGTAATGGTGCATACAAGTTGGAAAGATTTGATGGGTAACTTATTCCAATGGTGTAGAATGCTGATAACTTGAAATTATATTTTGAATGATGGAATGTTTTGATTAATCTAAGGTAGACATACTAATGTAATGTTGTGAATTTTTAGTGCAATGAAGTGTTATTTCAAGTTATCTCAATATCGATTTACATTCTATTTTATCCTAACCTACTTAAAGGATATTGGATAATTAATAAAGTCTTAACCTAATAAAAGGTTAATAGATTACTTAATTCTTAGCCAAACTGGTGAAGGGAATGAAGTCCTTAACCTTACAATGGTCAACAAACATAGATAACTTTCCATACCTTAAAGGTGAACAGACATAAAACTACAAGATATCCTAACCCTACTCAAATATCCGATCTTTTAAGAATCAAAATAATAAAGCCTTTTAAGGCATTATAGATCATGGTTAAGCCAACCTAAATGCCTTATAGCCTAGATAAACATTTGAACATCCAAGGTGAGATATTCACAAACAGTTTACAACACAATTGAAGATAAAAAGTAACAAGTCAAAGTATATGTCCAATCATTAAAGATCAACAATACTAATCTAAATTAAAAATCTTAAAAGTTATCTCTCACAATGTATTTCAAAATATAACAAGCCAGAATAAGTTGATTTTAAGTGGCTGGAAGGTCAAGAGCAATGTCTTGGTTTTTAAGGGGTTTGGTTGGAGGGAACGTTTTCTACAATAGGGACTTCTTAGTCTTCCACCTGATTTTCATCATCCTACTTGAACTCCTTAGCATTATCATCATCTTCTTCACCATTATTTTCTTCATTGTTGACAGCTACAAAGTCCAAGGAGGACAAATCATAATCATTAATCAACATGTTTTTTAAGTACTTCCTCCATAGCAACCTTCATACCTTTCATCATTTTCTTTCCAAGGAATCTTTACCAACGTTTTCTCTACGTGATCTTATTGATAACCTCATCCTCAATGGGACTAGCTTAAAAACCCCATTCTAGCTCCAATATCCAAGCCTTCTACTAGTTGGGTGTCTCCTTCAACTATTTGATTTCTTCATTTAGTTTGAATTCCTCACTTAAGGTCATGCAAAACTTTTTGGGATTTTTCTTGCTACTCAAAAAGCTAGTCCTTGAGGACTCTCACTTCATTGCCAAGTTCCTCATTCTAACACCTCATGTTAAGAAGCTTGTCAATGGCCTACTTATAAGGGTTCTTCTTAATAGCATAGGGGTTTCTTAAAGTCTCCACTTCATCCTTCTCCTTAGCATAATATACAACAGTCATTTTCTCCCCACATTGCATCTATGCACTCTTATATCTTTATAACAAAGAATGGAGGTCAAAACTCAAAGTGAACTAATGGGTATTTAAAGGGAAGTTGAAATTACCTTATAAACCTCTTCCTTTACGTGGTCCAAAATGTCTAAAACATGAGAACTTACCTACCAGAGGAAATGTATTAGTTTAGAAGAAGATAGGTTGAACACCAACAAACAACAAATTAATTATAGTGTAGAGCCTTGCTTTAGCCAATTCTTTGATGTTTGATGCTTACTTGATATCTCTCCTTAAGACTAGTTGGTTGCAAGGCATGATAACACCCTTCAGTAGGCTCAAGGTAGTTTTTCCATTCCAAAGAGTAGTATAACTAACATAGACACTCTAAATAAGGCAAAATTCAAAGTTTTCTTCTTTAAGATTATTTTTAACAACAATTTCAGGAGGTACAAACTCCAACTTCATCTAATTTTAAGGGTCTTACATCCACCAAACCATCATTTTGAACAGGGGCAATGCTAGAAGAACCAATCCCATGGATACATTTAATTACCTTGACCTCCTCAATAGCTTTTCCCCTCTTTTAGCCTTTATGGGGGATAGCATGTTCTTTTTCTTTTCAACCTAATTGGTCCACGACTAGGGTACAAGTTCAGTAGTAGGTGATTGTTTCCCTAACAATAATTGTTATCTTTTTTAGGGTGCTTCCTACTTTTTTTTTTTTTTTTTGCCTTTACTTATGTTAATAGCTTCTTCTAATCCACATCATTTAACTACATGTCTACAAAAAATGCATAAGTGAGAAAAGAGGTTAGATGAGGAACTTACAATAAAATTGTACCAAGCATAGGCCATAAGGAGTGAATTCCTTAATTAAACCTAGCATATGGTTTCCCCTTAGTAATCGACTCGGTATAACGTGTAGTATGAGAAACACCTTCAACATTTACTTCATTCTTAGGAAAGATTGGTTTACCAACTCAGTGTCTTTCTATCGTGCCTCTCAAGTCCCAATAAAACCAACTCCATTCGTATTTATCCTTAATGGCCTAAGTAGTCTTATGATAGGAATCAGCACCCCTAAACCGATCATAAAAAGCTAAGCTAGACAACTCCAAGGGCTCGCACGAAGAATACTAGCTCTAAGCCATAGCCAAGACAAGGATTCCTATCTTGAGCTGACCTCCTACCGACCTATCTATCATATCCTCACATGTGTCGGACATGCTCATACCCAACAGCGAAGTCCTAATCTAGAATATAACCTAGAACTAACAGAGCCGAGCTCCTGACCTGATCCACTGGCGTCTGACTTCAACATAGCTGACCTTTTTTTTTCTTTGCTAAGTTGATTGGTTCCCGAGCTAATCCAGATCGGATTGGCCCTTGATTATAACACATTCCTGCTTCTACTTACGTTGTATCATATTCTTGATGTCCAACCACCAAGTGACATGTGTCTCTTGACACAATGTTCTAGAATGATTCTTCCTTTTCCGTACTGAATATTCTTTATCTCTTTTACCCCTTTTAGTATGTCTTGTGTAACCTAGTGTAAAATATCCTTTTGTCTTTTCATACATGTAAAGTAACCCTAGTGAATAGGTAATGAACCCCGACTTTCTTATATATAAGGATCATTCAACTTTCAATACAAAAGTATTCACTTTGAGTAACCTTAGTGTTCTCGTTATCATTCAACTCTTATCTATTCCCTTTAGCAAGGAGTAGTGGCGAGTGACCCTTCAATTCGGACCAATGTGTCATATCCGGTAGATTGCAGGCTAAGCAGGATCAAGTGGTGTGTTATATCCATTCAGTAGCTGCCTGAACTTTGCTAGCTTTTTCTTTGTTTCTTTCCGGTTCGCTTCATTGTAGTGCCTCTCCATGTGTCTGACCTCGAAAACGCATCAGCTTCACTATATCAAATCAAGCTTCCGTAAGAGAGTGTGTAAAGTTGCAATGAATTTTTTGTTCACTTTACTATTAGTGGCTTCTATGTTCCTTCCATTGCTACTACAGTGTATTGGTGTGACAGCAAGAGTAGTTTTATTGTTACCCAGTTTTACTCTGTTTTTCATTGTGAAAACAAAGCAAGTTTGTTTCTATCTTATTTGAGTAACTATCAAGTGTTGAAGTTGTTAGCAAGTTGTTAATCTATTTCAAAAGTACTGTACCATGTCTAATTTAAGTGTTCAGGGTGTTATTGGTGACCAGAGCAGTGGTGCTCAACCTGGTCGTGGTCTTAATGGTAGTAACAACCTAGGGTCGATTGACAACAAGCTTAATAGACTCATAAACCTTATTAAGAATCTAGTCACTACAATGCAAGTTAATAGACAACAACCCTGATGTGTACAGCAACAAAACCCATAAGAAGATACCCTTAAGAGACACTATGGCCAACACAATCGAACCAATCACCTAATTCAACCACTACAAGCTAGAAGAGTAGCAAACTAAGCTACTAAATGAAGACTAGAGTTAAAGGAGATTAAGGAAGATGATGAGGAGCTGGGTGTTGAAGGGTTTGGTGAAGAAGAAGAAGTTAGTTATTACTGAACACAGGGACAAGGATGCTGAGTCCTTCGAGGGCTAAACAATGGTAAGGTGCAAATCCCGCCCTTCAATGGAAGTGGAGATGTAAATGAATACTTGGAGTTGGAAGAGAAGGTCGAGAAAGTATTTGAATGTTATGAGTATGAAGATGTGGTCAAAGTCTAACTTGCTACATTGAAGTTTATTAGGTATGCCACCATGTAGTGGAAGAATCTGAATGCAACTAGGGCAAGAGATAGAAGATGAGGTGTTAGAACTTAGGATGAGATGAAAAGGTTATTAAGAGGCAGATTTATACTCGAGACTTATTTA
Source organism: Lumnitzera littorea (assembly GCA_024138015.1). NCBI lineage: Eukaryota > Viridiplantae > Streptophyta > Magnoliopsida > Myrtales > Combretaceae > Lumnitzera > Lumnitzera littorea. The sequence goes on along the minus strand of JAMXBB010000007.1, from coordinate 51,599,019 downwards.
CAAGATACGTTTGCAAAGTTACAGGAGCTTCACCAAAGAAGCCGATCTATTGATGACTACATAAGAGAGTTCCAAATGTTAATGATTTAAGCTAACGTGGAAGAGCTAGAGGCCCATACAGTATCAAAGTTCATTTCTAGGCCCAAGTATGAGATTTACAATATCGTAGAAGTACAAAGGTTTTATAATTTGGAAGAAGCCATCAAGATAGCATAGAGGATCAAAAAACAAAAGAGAAATGTTTCGAGTCGACCTGAGCCAACATTCTCCCGAGCCCTAATACTTCACCGACCTGTTCAAGTCAAGCTAAGGAGACCATACCAAGCAAAGGAAAAGAATGACCGCCCTAACGATAGCCGAGCAAGTCAGCATGGCCAAGCAGGGGCTAAGCCACCCCCAAGAATGTATGAGAAAGGATAGACCTCTAAACGGAAGTCTAGCAAGGTGAAATACTTTAAATGCTTAAGCTTCAGACACATGGCTACTGAGTGTCCAAACCAACGTGTCATGGTGCTCTGAGGAGATGTAGTAGATAACACCAATGAGAGTGAGCTTAAGGAGGAGAAGGATGTTCAAAAGGCAAAAGCCGAGGAGAAAGAGGAGACTTGTGTCTATGCCGACCAGGGAGAAGTAATGATCCTAGTCTTAAGACGAGTCCTAAGTTCCTTACCAAACCCTAAAGAGGACCAAATAGAGAATTTGTTCCAAACCAAGTGTACCGTCAAAGGCCAATTGTGCATGATCATAATGGATGCAGGAAGTTACATTAATGTGGTTATACAATCTTTTGTGCAGAGGTTGGGTCTGCCAACCTCAAGGCATCCCCGACCTTACAAGCTACATTAGCTTCATGATAAAGGTGCTTTACACATGACTGAACAAGTGACCATACCATTCAGTATTAGAAATGTATACAAGGACGAAGTAAAATGTGATGTCATCCCAATAAGAACTTTACACCTACTGCTTGGATAACCTTGGTTGTTCGACTAACGTGTTACACACGATGGGTGTAAGAACACCTATGCCTTTGTTAAGGATGGAAGGAGGATAATGTTGCAACCCCTAACCCCGTCCTAAGTAAATGAAACCCATAATCAGCTCACTCGAGCTAGTAAGAAGAAAGCCCTAGTGATGAGCCGTAAAGAGCTTCGATCTGCTGAGAAGGCTGATAAACCAATGTTCCTGTTAGTTAGGAGACTAATGGAGATAAGGGAGTTACAGAATGTTCCAAAAGAGATCTGAAGCTTTCTAAATAAGTTTTCCAACCTGTTTATAGAAGGACTACCTAAAGGACTGCCACCAGTCCGAAGCATAGAGCATTGTATGGATCTGCAGCCAGGTGCCACCTTATCGAAGCAACCTACATACAAGATGAACCCTAAGCAAGCTGCTTTGCGGAAAAGATAAGTAGATGATCTCATTAAGCAAGGATATGTAAAGGAGAGCATGAGCCCTTATACTTTACCAAGTTTACTCATTCCGAAGAAGGATGGTTCATGGTGCATATGCATCAACAATCAAGCAATCAACCGAATTACTGTCAAGTACAGATACCCAATACTGAGGCTTGATAACATGTTAGATGAGCTTCATGGGGAAAAGATATTTTTGAAGATTGACCTATGAAGTGGCTACCATTAAATTTGCATGAGGCCGAACAACAAATAGAAGACTGCCTTCAAGACTCGACACAGACTCTACAAATGGTTGGTAATGCCGTTCGGACTTACTAATGCGCCAAACACATTCATGAGGTTAATGAACCATGTAATGCAGCCCCTAATTGGGAAATGTGTGGTCATATACTTTGATGATATATTGATATATAATACCGGCCTGAACAACCATGTTCAACATCTTCGCAAAGTATTTGACATTTTGCAAGTTGAGAAGTTATATAAGCATGTGAAGAAGTATATGTTTCGCTAGAAAGAGGTGATTTTCCTAAGGTTTGTAGTATTAGGGGAAGGGATCCAAGTAGATGAGGAAAAGATTCGACCTGTTCTGGAATGCCCGACGCCAAGGAATGCCACTAAGGTCCGAAGTTTTCATGGCCTAGCTTCTTTCTATAAGCAATTTATTAAAGACTTCAGTACAATAGCCGCCCCATTAACCGAGCTAACCAAGAAGAGCGAAGGTTTCAGGTGGAATGATCAAGCTAAACATAGCTTTAAAGAGATCAAGGAAAGGCCTACCTCAGCCCCTGTCCTATCACTACCAGATTTTAACAAACCCTTTGAATTAGAATGCAATGCATTGGGAGTTGGAATAGGTGCATTCCTAATGCAAGAGCAACAGCCGGTCACCTACCACGATGAGAAACTTAGTGGTCCTACCCTGAACTATTCTTTGTACGAGAAAGAGTTGTACTCTCTTTACTGAGCCCTTACTGCTTGGCAACATTATTTGCTTCTATGAAAGTTTGTTATTTATACAAACCATGAGTCGCTGAAGCGTCTGGGGAGTCGGAATAAGCTTTCTACCACAATGAGAAACTTAATAGTCCTACCCTGAACTATTCTTTGTACGAGAAAGAGTTATACTCTCTTTACCGAGCCCTTACTACTTGGCAACATTATTTGCTGCCATGAGAGTTTATTATTTATACAGACCATGAGTCATTGAAGCATCTGGGGAGTCAAAATAAGCTTTCGAAGAGGCAAGACAAGTGGTTAGAGTTCATGGGGAGTTTCTTATACGTCATCCAACATAAGGGAAGTGACCTTGCTAACCACTTTACAGAAAAAATTATTGGGATTCTCACCAATTACTGAGCAGTATGCTCATGATTCCCATTTCAGCCCTATCCTAAAACAATACAAGGACAAAATTGCTGTCGAGGGATATTATCTCAAGGACAGCTATTTATTCAAGGACCATAGGTTATGCATTCCCAACTGCTCTAACATAAGCTATTAGTCAAGGAAGCTTATAGCGAAGGGTTATCTAGTCATTTCAAGGAGAACAAGACACCTAATCTATTGAGCGAGAACTTTTACTAGCCAAGTTTAGCTAAGGATGTCCATAAGGTAGTTAATGGTTATGAAGTACGCAAACATGCAAAGGGAAAGAGAGAGCCCCATGGAGAATACATGCCACTAGCAACACCAACCTTACCTTGGGCTAACCTCAACATGGACTTTATCCTAGGGTTGCCCTGAACATCCAGAGGCAAAGATTCTATTTTCGTTGTAATAGATTGTTTCAGCAAGATGGTGCACTTCATTCCATGCCATCGAATTAACAATGCTCTATATATCGTTGATTTGCTTTTGTAGGAGATTATCCAACTACATAGGATACCGAAGACTATTATCTTAGATCAGGATAAAAAAATTTTGAGCTATTTTTGGAAGACTCTTTAGAGAAGACTTGGAACCAAACTTGTATTTAGCTTCAGTAGCTACCCTCAAACTGATGGCTAGACTAAAGTGGTGAACAGGACACTAGCCAATCTACTCAGGGCTATAATAGGAAAAAACTTGTAGGATTGGGATCTATGCCAACTAGTTATGAACTTCACATATAACTGAATTGTCCATAGCACTACTAGAAAGACCCCATTCGAGGTAATTTATGGCCTAAACCCTACCATTCCCCTTGATATGATCGGCACCCCAGCAACTACTGAAGAGAATCAATCCAAAGTAGACTGAGCCCAAGCATTACATGAGTTACACTAGTCTATAACTAGGAAAATCACCAAGTTCAATCAGAAGCAGCATGAAATGGGTAACCGAAGCTGTCGAACTATTTCTTTCCACCCAGGAGATTTGGTATGGATACATCTCAACCAAAAACGATTCCTACGCTTGAGACAGAACAAACTATCTCCTTAAGCTGATGGTCTGTTCAAAGTCCTAAAGAAAATCAACTACAATGATTACCAAATCGAGTGGCTTGATGATTATAGAGTTTCATCCACCTTCAATGTATCCAATCTAATCCCTCACCAATCAGCAGAAGATGACCCCGCATACACATTAGGAGAGGAGGCAAAAACCACTTCAGATTTGAGGGCAAATCTTTCCGGCCCCCAAGTAGATGATAGGAATCAGCCCCCTAGACCAATCACAAGAAGCCAACCTAAAAGACTCCAAGGGCTCATACAAAGAATACTAACTCTAAGTCATAGCCGAGATAGAGATTCCTATCCCAAGTTGACCTCTTACCGACCTGTCTATCATATCCTCACATGTGTTAAACATATTCCTACCCAACAATGAAGTCCTAGTCCAGAAGACAGCCTAAAACTAGCCGAAGCAAGCTCCCAACCTGATCTATTGGCATCCGACTTCAAGACAAATGACCCTTTTTTTTTTTGCTAGGCTGATTAGCTCTCAACCCGATCCAGATTAGGTCGGCCCCTGACTATAATGCATTCTTACTTCTCCCTACGTTGTATCATATTCCTGATGTCCAAGAACTAAGCAACACGTGTCTCTTGACACAATGTTCTAGAATGATTCTTTCTTTTCTGTACTAAATATTCTTTGTCTCTTTTACCCCTTTTAGCATGTCTTATGTAACCTAGTGCAGAATACCCTTTTGTCTTTTCATACATGTAAAGTAACCTTAGTGGACGGGTATATAAACCTCCACTTTCTTATATATGAGGATCATTCAACTTTCAAAATAGAATTATTCACTTTGTGCAACCTTAATGTTCCCATTATCTTTCAACTCTTATCTATTCCTTTTAGTAAGGAGTAGTAACGAGTGACCCTTCAATTCAAATCGGTGTATCACATCTGATGGATTATGGGCTGAGTAGGATCAAGTGGTATGTCAAATCCATTAAGTAACTACCCGAACTTTGCTAGCTTTTTCTTTGTTTCTTTCTAGTTCACTTCGTTGTAGTGCCTCTCCATGTGTCCAACCCCGAAGATACGTCATCTTAGCATCCTTATGTTCAACAACTAGGTTAGAGGTCTTAATTAGTTCATACCACTCTATCCAAAAATTATGGGGCACCTCAAATTTAATCAAAAACAAATCTATCTTTCCAATTATGGATAATGGACTCTAACCTATATAAGAACTTTCTTTTGTACCTCGCAAAGGCATAATACAATCAATTCTACATTTTTACGGTAAAGAAGTGTTTAAATAATTGAGGAGCAACCTTAACAGTTAACTACTCACAAATTATCTCAAATGTAGTTAGAAGCCGACATACTTAACCTAACTCTACTTTTTTTATAACATTATTTTTTATACTAAAAGAATATTTCTACTCGCAAGTGCACTAAGTCATGTATGCAGTAATAAAATTGATGAGAACCAAGTCAAACCCATAAGATATAACATCTAATTTTTTTAGTATTAGTTCCATCTAAATCTAAGCAAATGAAATAAAGGGTTTTATGAAAATAATTAAATTCTAAAACTAAATTAACAAAATAAATAATTTGGGATATTTAACATCTTCAAAGATTCAATTGCAAATCAGACAATTAGAATATTAGTTAATGATAACACAAATGTCTTTGACAAATTTAGTTTTAAAGCAATTAAGAACTTAGAATTCCTTCTCATGAAGGAAATACTCAAAGTAACCAATTTATCCTTTCTATCGCTAGATGAGAGATAAACTAATTTAATCATCTCTAAGTCCTAAGCCTTAATTGAATTAAAGGCATATATGTTACATCTTCTTCAATCCATATCATCTATTTTATAGTAAACAATTAAAAAAGGTCTCACAACTCAATCCTAATTAACACATATTCTAACAAAGCCAAAATACTTGTTATCATGATTAGGGAATTAAAGACTTTAAATAATAAGCACAATTTATAAACTGATAATCTAAAAATCCAATAAACAATATTTATCAAGCACTAAAGAAATAATAGGTATGCAATATCCAAATCAAGAATATGTACAAGGGAATGAATATAACCTTTAGATGAGTTCCAAACATCGACTTAAGATCAAATATTGTTCCCATTGCTTCTAACGTTAAATTTCAAAAGCTACTCCAAAAGATGTTCTTAAATCCTAATTCTAATTGAATGAAAAGAATAAAAATGAGTTACAATGATAAAAGTTGTGTCTAACTGTGTTTACAAGGCCTTTTTATAGCAGTATATGTATAGGGAAACTTTTGGGCTACAAATCTATCCAAAAAATATATATTCACAAGGCATTGCATCAGACGTCCAAGGATCACGATCCTTCCCTATGGTCTTTCTATGTTTCAAAAATTGAAAAATAATTGAAGTAAGAGAAGCACACTTAAGACTATGGTCGTTGTCCTCTTTGGACACCAAATTCTCCTTCATTGCTTACTCATTTGCACACAATTTCAATGTACAATCATTATTCATGGATGTGATCATTTCTAAGGCTTCAAAACTCATCTAAAACATCTTCAAAACTTGGTCTAAAATCATCAATCTCTTCAAATCAATCAAATGAAGCCTCAAATCAAAATATAAACAAATTAAGTATCAAATTTAATACAAAAACTCACAAAAGAATTATAAAAGAATTTATAAATCAATCATAAAATATGTCTACTTATACATCTATTAAAACCCTATAAGTGTTTGGAAAATAACTGTCTTGGACGAAAGTGATGATAACAAAAGTATGTTTTGGAAAAAAAAATAAAAATAAAAATAAAAGAGTTCGGCATCAAAATTGAAGTACTTAGAATTGAAGTAAAATTGTTCTTTCCCGAAAAAAGAAACTATCTCAAACTTTTGATGCCCTTAAACAATCCACTCTTCTTGGATTTTATCAAAATATTTCACATCTTTCTCAAATTTTATGGACTAGCTTACTATGAGTACCTTTGGGATAAACATTATTGTAAGACATAGAATCATACAAATAAATTGTAGGCCTATAATCTTCCCATCATCAAGATATTTATCCTTAGGATATTCATCCCAATGAAGAGCATCAATAGTTATTAACTTGTCAAAGTAACTATCTATGCCACTATCAGACATCATCATACCTTCTAAGTGCCTTCAGAAAGTCATCGCTATCCTTTCTTTAAGAGGGAGTAGCCTCCCCAAAAATCTCAAAACGCTGTACAATCCTAATGTGTGCAACTCTAGCATGAGGTATACCTACTTGATAGTAAAAGACCATCAAAAAGGAAGGAGGAAATGGATGCAAGAATTTCAAAATATTTTTTAAGGTAATTAAATGTAGAAATTCTTAAAAAACCCTAAGAGCAATTATAAAGATAAAATGAGAAGAAGAATAAGAAAGAAATGCAGAAGAGTAGAGAGAATTGAAATTTAAAGAGGCAAAAAGGAATTTGGTGGCTTTTTGGGAAAAATGAATAGATTTGACTAGCGTGTGACGTGATGGAGAAATGCATCAAATACAACAAATGAATGGCCATGATCGACAAGCACTTCTATAATGTACAGGCCTCTCTAACTATATAACAACACCTATTCCATGCGTTCAAAAGTTAGATAGTGAAGCAACATGTCTTTTTAAGGGATAAAACTTGTCGAACAAGCTAAAATGCTTTCATGACCTATCCCATACGCTTACTTAAACAAAATATATTAAGTAAAACTCACTTACTCCCAAATAACTCCAAAGTTACTTCTTCGAGTATATAACACAAGTTCAGTCTAATTTAGGTGACTTACATGCTTCAATCAGTGTTTGTCACACCTCGGATACTACTCTAATTTCCAACCTATTGCTAATGGGAGTAGGTAGCCAATGTTGATAGTAGATTTTTTCTTAAGGGCATCAAGCAAGGATCTAACTTATTTTGAGATGTAAGACAAATCAAATCACCTAAATTTGGCCTTTTATGGATAGGATTTATTGGTGCTCGCAACAACTAGGTTAGAATAGATATCATATGACCTCTCTAGAAAAGCTCAAAATAGCTCAGACCAAAACTCTTATACCTAGATCCTTCTGTATCATGTAGGCCTAATCCATGAGTTTAAATAGTCAAATGATAAGGTAAGGGCATGAATAGTTCGACAATTATTAAATACAATAATTACCCAACTACCATTAAGCTTCACATCAAACACATGCATTAATTCATAGATTACTATATGTCCTAGATGGTTAAACTGCCACTTCATTACAGTTGCCAACAAGCTCTATAAATAGCTAAGGAGCATAAAGAGGCCAGCTATTTACACTCTCATCATTTTGTCACTTCCTTTACTTCATATCACCTTATTACATTTTTTACTTAGTTATCGAACTGGCTATGCTAGTTAGCCCGACCCCCTTATAACCTAATGTTTCTTGTTATACAAGCTACTAATTAAACCGTAAATTTCCCCAACAATATTAAGTGTAATAATTTTTTTATATGGATATAGTGTTTATATTTATCTATGTTGTATTCCTAATCTTTTTAAGACACGAGTTAAATTATGGTCCTTTCCAAACAGTAGAGAGCTTAAGGGATTATGCATTTTCTACATCTTACTTGATTCGAAAGAAGTGCAAGACTATGTGTTAATGTATTTGGTATAAGAAAATATAGCCAAAGCAATCCATAGCTCTTTATCTTATTTCCTTAGGGTTAGACATTAGATTAGGCCAAAAAAAAAATGTAAATATTGACATTGGTGTCACTTACTCTATAGTAATATCAAGCTTGCTTATACAGTATACTAGGTATTATAAGATAAATTATCTATGAGTTGAATAACCTTTAGATTATTCATTTATTGTAATATATGCCACATGTTTAAATTATCTTTCAAACTACCATAAGTGACAAATAAAGCTATTATATTAAATTGATTTACATACTACGCCTTGAGTGATCATACGTATCAGTGGTTACATTATTAGTATCTCATTCATCATGAGTTTAATCCAAAACTAGTAAAAGCTAATTGTGCATGATTCATAGCATACAATATTGGATTCTTATTGAGATAAAAGAATGACAAAAAAGAGAAACCATATGACTGAACATCAACTATCCACTCCAAATCCAAAGGCCTTATGTCCCATTGCAAATGCATGCACCACAATAAGGTAGCACATATTGTTTAGTTTAGGAGACTAAATTGGTTTTAAAACCTTAAGTTACGCTAAAATCTGGACTCAATAATCTAGTGAGATAAATAAGAGAACTTAGCTAGGATAAGAAAACTTGGAAAATAATTTCTAAATGTTATTATCTTTATACTATACATCAGGTGTTGAACTTGGATGGACTTCAAGAATAGATACCAGTGATATTATTCAGGTAAGGGACACATATATGATTGTTGTGCTTGTTTAGAATAGTCATTTAATTGGAATTAACTTAAACTCTAACTTATTAATTTTATGTTGTTTATGCTTGTTTCGCTTCGACCACTCCTTAGTAAGGTCTAGGAGGGTTGGTGCTGTACTTAGTGATTATACGCAAATCGTCTTATGGGGGTTCTGTATTAAAATAACCTAGTTAGATTCTAAGAGGGGTTACTAAAGTGATGGATAGGACCCATGCTAATATTGATGAGTGTGTATGTGTGTATATGTGTATATTGCTTGTTTAAGGGCCATGAGTTATCCTAAGTCTTAGAAGATTGAAAGTGTGCCAATTGCCAGTTAATAATTAAAGATAATAAATGTTGTTTGTTGCATTAGTTATTAATATGCTTGCATGTGATTAATGAATGTGTGTATCATGCGCATGTGATTTTTGTGTTTCCAAACTAGGTTTCCGCTTAACCTGTATTAAATTTTTCAGGTACAGATACTTGTTACAAAGTTCAAGGATTCGAATTCAATCATCAAATTTACCACGGTGAAGAGTGGCAACTAGAGTTTCTACTATGAAAATAATTTTGGTTTAGAACAATTAAAGTTTACGTTATGATTAGTAAATTCATATTTATAAGATTTATTTAGAAGTTGTTTAAGATTTTTGGATGTTTCAATAGATAATTTTGGAGATTTTAATATATGTTTACACTTGACGTGTTAGTAAATGATAAGGAAACGTAATAGGCTATAATACTAGGGTTCTAGGGCATTACAAGATAACACAAAAACGAATACAATGTGATTAAGAACACAAATAGTGATACATTAAAAAAATACAAAAGTGACATGATACATGATACAAAAGACACGATGATATTGTCAACTAGTTATTTGTTACCTTTATTCTATTTCATGTATAACTGGCATAGACTCTAATATAGATACAAAATAAGATAAGAACACAATACATTAACACATGGCATTTCATATATTTACCATTTCCTATAAAATACATGTAAGCTAGATTATACAACTCGGTGATGATATCGTTCTCTTGTCTTTCCCATTGTTGTTAGACCCGGGTTGACCTACCCGATCAAACCCAGTTCAACCTAACCCCTCTTTAAAACCAGTCCCAGTCATCTCTTTAACCCTCATTAACAATAACCCCAATTCAACCAATTAGACCCAACCAATCAATTCGGTTCCTATAAGAACTCACCTAGTTTTTTTAGGTTAGAATATACTATTTTCTCTTATATTTTCTAGAAAATACACCAATTTGTTGAAAAAATAAATGCAAATCAAAGAAAAATAAAAGTAAGCAGTGACACATTCTCAATATTTAATTTCTAAGGATATGGGTAATTTTTGTTAATTTATAAATAAATATGAATTATATTCTAATATTTTTATTAATACCATTTCAACCTTGGTTTGACCCTCTTAACTCTTAACCCCTTCTTATTCTTGAGTCAACCTTCCGGCCTAGGTTTGACAACATTGATCAAAAGAGTAGGTATAAAATGCTTTTGCTAGTAAATAATAAGGACATTCTCATTAAAGTTGCTGATCTCATCTTTATCTGGGGTGTTTTGGTAAATTCTCAGTAAAGGAGAGTTGATTTTGAAGACATCATAAGAATGAGGGGATAATCCCCTTATTAACAAGACAATTCTTAAAAGAATAGAAAAATGATATCAATGGAAATGGATCTTCTAAAATATTTTAGTTAAAATTACAAATTTAATAATTAAGATTATCTCAATTTTTGAAATATTATATGATGTTATCTTTTTTCATATAATATCAACCACTAATTACACATGACTGCAACATAAGGGATAACTTTAGAAAATCTTTAGTAAAGTAACTTTATAGGATCAAATCCATCAAGTTGTTCCATTTATTTATTTATTTAATATTTGAAGAGCATATTATTAAATCACTAGATATTCTCAGGAAGCAAAACAAAAGTAAAGTGTTGAGTCAAATTGATCTTAAGGAAGTGAAAGTTAAGTCTAATGTGTTGATACTTTCGTTGGATAAGGGGAAGAGTGGGTATAGGCTTAGTATGTAGGCTCAGCCTTGAACAATATTACTTTACTATATTATAGAAGCTTCATAATGAAAATAGTAGATTAAAAATAGATATTTTACAAATTGTAGCCACATGCTTTAGATAATGTGTTCCATTGCATGTGAAATTATTTAGAGGGCGGATATTACAATATCTTTTCTATTACGTTGTCAAGGATTCTTATAAATATACAATAGGATCCCACATAAAAAATTTGTTAAAAATACAAAAAGAGTTACCCCAAAACCTAGTTTATTTAGTTATCTCTCTACCTTAGTAAGTTTGCCCCCAAGCCCTCATTTTTCTTCTTCGTGTTTGCTTATAGTTGACTATTAAAAATTCCATTCCATAGCTATGCTACATTTGGTATCATAGCTATCTTTTGGCTGCTATGGCTGAAATGAGAGAGTATAAGAGGATGCAGGAAGCACTTCACTCCATTCTAGCTGGCAAGCTATAAGGTATGAAAAGTTATCAGCTGAGAAATCGTAGAAACATAATAAAATGCTAAAAGCACAATCCAAGAGGCAAGATCAAGTAGTTGAGATGCTTACAAATTTTATCAACAAACAACATACTTCAATTAACTAACATGACCAATCGCTTAATGAATTGAGAAGCTAAGTGCATGGTGACTCAAAAGGTGTAGATGATCATCATACTATAAGGTTGAACACTACCCACAAGTTAATAACAACCAAGCTAGATATCAACTATTGATAAGGTCAACCAATATTAAGTTTTGAAGGTTCAATAGTGATGATTTCAAATCTTGTCACTATTAGGCCAATTAATTCTTTGTATTGGATGCTACAACTGCATGATATAAGGCTAGGTTAGCCACTATGAGCTTTGAAGACAAGGTTATCCAATGGTATAATATCCATTCATGAAACAGTGGCGAGGGTCAAATTACATGAGAAGAGCTAGTACGATTAATGTCTATTAGATTTAATGGCAAAGCATTTGAAGGTCTTACGGGAGAGTTAAATAAGTTGTATCAAGTAAATACTTTGCAAGAGTATATGGAGGCATTCAAAAACATTTTACTACCAAAGTACAACTTAGTGAGTCACAACTTGTTAGCACATTTTTAACTAGACTATAAGATGATTTAAAGTATTTGGTGAGGATGTTTTAACCCCAAACACTACAATAAAGCTTATACATTAGCCAAGCTTAAGGATGCCAGTATAAATGCATCTAAACATACTCTTTGGTAACCCAAACACTTCTAACCATCACCAAACCTCTCCCCTTCCATACAAGCTCATCACCACAACCCACCAAAACCTAACTACCCTAATAAAAACAACAACTAGAACCCATCTGCAATTAAGCTAACCAACACACATAACCCTTCCCCACCAATTAGAACCAATAGATGACTTACAACAATTGAGATGGAGGAAAAAAGGGGAAAAAAAACAATGTTTTGGTGTAATGAACTCTTTCGACCTAGTCATAGATGAAAGCCAAAAATACTAAATCTATTAATAGGGGGAATGATGAGGGTGAAGGAATTGGTAGCGAAGATGGGGGTAAAGTGATGGAGCTTAAAGAATGGTTAACCAACTTGTCCCTATACTCCATTAAAGGGTCAAGCATTCATTCTGAAGATGGTATGCAGATTATGGGATATCATAAGAGACAAAGGTTAAGCATATTAATCGACATAGGAAGTGCACTTAATTTTTTGGATGAATGAGTAGCCAAGGGCTAGGCTATCCATTTGATGCAATATTACCTATCAATATTAGCTTAACAGATGGCACTAAATTGCAAACAAAAGAAATGATGAACAGGTTTTGTTGGCAAACGCAGGGAATTAACTTAGAAGCTACTTTACATTTACTTTCTATAGTAGGATATGATTCTATATTGGGTATGCTTTGGTTTACAACTATAGGAGAAGTCAAATGGAATTTTTCATTGATGCAAATGGAATTTATATGGAAGAACCAACACTATGTTTTATGAGGAGAATCCCAAAGGTTAATGCAACTGGAAGGTAAGGCTCTAACTAAACATTTAGCTAATGCATCTACTATGCCAAGTGTTCAATGTTGAGTTGTGAATGTAAAAATGATCGATAACTTAGAATTACAAAAACACTTCCAAATTTGCGATTCTTAGACGTAATTAGTTGTTTGAGGAGCCAAAATCTTTACCACCTCTTAAATCACATCACCACATAATCCATTTGAAGGAGGGTGCTAAGTCCATTAATTTAAAACCTTACCAACACTTCAATATTCAAAAAAAATGTGTTGGAAGAGATGACCCCTTAGATACTTAGACAAGGAATAATCAAACCTAGCCATAGCCCTTATTCATCCCTTATGTTGTTAGTGAGCAAAAAAGATGGCACATGGAAAATGTGTATAGATTATCAAGAGCGTAACAAGCAAACAATAAAGGATTGCTACCTTATACCCCTGATTGAGGATTTGTTTGATGAACTTCATGGGTCAAATTATTTCAGCAAGCTTGATTTAAGGTCAAGGTACCACCAAATCCACATACACCGTAGTGATGTCTACAAAACAACATTCAAAACGCATGTGAGCCACTATGAATTTTTAGTCATGCCATTTAACATAACTAATTCCTCTTCAACATTCCAAGGACTAATGAATGAGTTATTTAATTCCTATTTTAGGAGGTTTGTGTTAGTCTTTTTTTATTACATACTGTTGTGACCCTAAGGGGAGGGGGGGTCCTAATAAGATAACCTAAAATTTTCATATCACGTATGTACCCATGATATAAAAATCACCTTACAAGTCAAAAATTGTAAAAATCTAATTAATTAATCACTAGGATTTCTAATTTTTAATTTATTAACTTTTTGTAAAATATAAATAACTATGGATATCTAATATTCCACAATTCCTCATAATTACTAAGAATTTATATTCCCTACCAAACGATAAGATCAGGTAGTAAAGATTTAAAATTTAAACTTACTAAAATTACAAAATCTAAGTATAAGAATAGAAATTACATTTAATATTCCAAACCAACTAAACAATCTATCTTTAGATTCTATTTTCTAGGTATCTCAATACTTATACTCAATGCTCAACTTTTAATCCATGCCTAGTTATCGATTAACCTACAAGAGAAAACTGTTGAAGAGTAAGTTACACAAGCTTAGTGAGATATCTCTTATACTATACAAACAAGCAAGTTATCAAACAATTAATTAACAAACATACAAATGCATGAACAAATAGCATACCAAACAATATACGCAATTGACCAGGTGCTGCATACAATGTCAAATTTAATGCCCTCCAAGGTAAGAGTTGAAGATTCATCAGCACTAATCACAACTGAATTTTAACACTTAGATTTTTTGACCATATATTGAAATTCCATATTTCACAAAATATTTCTTCATTTCCAAAATCCAACAGTACACAAATTCCTAGGTTAGTAATGAGATAGCCCCCGCAGTTTATACTCACACCTTATAATGGTAGTCTTTAGACTCAACCCTCAGCCACCTACGATTAGCGTCTCCAATGCTAAGTAAGCCCACGAGCCAAGGTTAAGGTCTTGTTATACAAGTGCTCATATACTGTACTAATCATAAATATCAAATCACATGAGATTCCTATCCTTACAAGACTCTTTATTACCATTCGCATGAGGTGACAACCAAAACAGTAAATGCAATATTCATGCTTATGCATGATCCATTTAATTTAGGATAAGTGAAATAGAGTTAATTCAAATTATTAAGCAATCAACTAATATCATCAAAACATCCAAATCATGCAACAGTCCACCATACAACCTATTCTTTAATTACCAAATTTAACAATATTTTGCACAACAAACTAGCATTACTTGGCCACATGCATATCCCAAACCTCATGTATCAAATTATTATTATATAAAATTTAAATGCACTAACTACAAATACACAATAAGTATAGAGTTATCAAGAATACTCACTTAACCATAGTAAAACTCAAGGATCATGACAATTGGCGAGAAGATCCGTATCCTCATCAAGATCACATAATAATTAGGAAATATGAAAGATAATAAGTATCTACGTGAGATAACTATTCTATATAAGTATTTATCTAAAAATCTACCTAAATTTTCTAATAATCTTACATAATTTTCCAATTTGAGCTTTTTCTTCAATCGCATGTAACTTTTTCATTTTAGCTCTGATTTTTATGAACATATAGTCAATTTTTGACGTTTTCGGACATACTTTTACCTAGTGAGATCCGTTTTGAATGTTGAAACCTACATTTTTCATTATGAGCCTGAATTTCTACAAATTTTGTTATTTTGGTTTTAATGTTTTTAATTATTATTTTAAGCTTTTCTTTATTGATTTTATAGCTTAATTAATTTCTAAATTTTACATTTTCAAAATATGTTTATTTTATATATTTTTTAGAGCTTTATTAATGTTATGATAAATTTTATATATTTTATAAGCTTAGGGTTTTGGTTTTAGGATTTTTATCAAGTTTGATTTTAATCTCTTGTATTTACTTGTATATAGAATTTAAAGTTTTTATACGCGACTAGGGTTTCGATCAATATATTAGGGTTTTCCATATTCATTTTAGGTTTCAAATTTAAAATTTTAAGTAGTTTTAAATTTATTAGCTTTATTGACTTAAGGAAATTACCCATAATACTCAAGTTCAATTCTATACTCAAAAAGTTAAATTTGCAGGATTTACATATACTCATTTAGAGCAAGACATTAGATGCTCATGTTGATCATTTGTAGGCTATTTTTTAGTATTCTACAAATAGAAAAATTATATCTTAAGCACATCAAAGGAACTTTTTAGTGCTAGGAGTATTGAATACTTGGTATGAATAGATCCTAAAAAAATTGTTGCTGTTTGGAATTAGCAACCCCAAAAATGGTAAATCAACTTATCCTCGGGTTAGTAAGATATTTTCAAAGATTTATCAAGGGCTATGGTGAACTTACAAAACCTTTGACTTAATTATTATACAAGGACAATTTTGAATAGGGAGTAGCAGCTGATGAAGTTTTCAGTAAGTTGAAGACATCATAAACCCAAGCTCCAGTGCTGAGATTACCATATTATTCTAAGCCCTTCATAATTGAAATGTATGCTAGTAAGGAAGGAGTTGGGGCTATTCTTATGCAAGAAAAGCATCTAGTTACATATTTGAGCAAGCTACTAACTCAAAAACAGAAGGGGCTATCAATTTATGAAAAAGAGATACTGGTCTTAGTCCATCCGGTTGATAAATGGCAACCCTATTTATTAGGTTACCAATTCATTATAAGGACTAATCACTGTAGTTTGAAAAAACTACTATAGCAACAGATGTTGACTCCATGACAATAAAAATGGCTCGTGAAATTTATGGTAATGGACTAAGAGATTCAACATAAACATAGACATGAGAATGTAGTAGCAAATGCTCTTTCAAAGGCTAATACAAATTCACTACATCCCATTTCTTATGCAATAGAGTTCACACTTGAATTAGTGGTAGTAATTAAAGAGAGTTAAGAGAATGAGAAAATTTATCAAGAACTAATAGAGATGCTACAACACCGAGGTCAACTAGGGAAATACACTTACGTTGATGGTATTTTGCATATAAAAGGGCACGTAGTAGTTGGGCTATATTCTGAGTTAAAAAAGAAACTAATATTCTTATATAGTGATGGATGCTTAGGGGGTTACTCAAACGGCCAAGCTACCTATAAAAGGATTAGCAAGGTATTCTATTGGCTTAGTCTGGAGAAAGATGTACACCAACATGTGTTCAAACTAAAAGTGAGATCTTGCAACTAACCGAAGGAGCATGCAAGAATTTCATTACCTTTCCCATTGAGGTATGTAGTGAGGAATGAGCATGTAGTATGTTAAAAACACAAGTTTGAGAATGTGGTTAATCCAAGGCTATTGTAAACCCTACCTATACCAGAAGTAATTTGCACTGATATTACTATGGACTTCATTGAAGGTTTACCCCAATCTTTTAGGAGGGAGGTTATTATGGTAATGGTAAATTTCTTGAGTAAGTACTGGTATTTTGTGGCTCTCTCTCACCCCTACGTGGCTTCATAGGTAGCTCAAGCTTTCTTAGACAACATTTATAAGTTGCACGGTCTACCTAATAGTATTGTCAATGATTATTATCCAATCTTCATTAGCTCTTTTTAGCATGAATTTTTTAAATTACAAGGGGTTAAACTAAAGCTATCTAGTGCCTACCATTCTCATACAGATGGCCAGATGGAAGTGGTTAATAAATGCCTAGAGACTTATCTACTTTACATGATAAGTGACAATCCTAGGAGTTGGAGTAAACTACTGTCACTTGCAGAGTGGTGGTACGATACTAACTACACTCCAGCACCCATTTAACCCCCTTTGAGAATTTGTATGGGTTACCCTCCTCCCATTCACATGTTGTATGTACATAGTGATTCTAGGAATGTAGCAATTGATGCTACATTAATAGATAGGGAAGACAGTTTGAAGAAACTCAAATTTCACCTACGATGAGCATAAGATAAGATGAAAAATTTGGCTAATAAAAAATGTACAAATAGGAAATTTGAAATTGGTGACATGGTTTGGGTGAAGTTACAGCGTTACAAATAGTATAACTTGAAAGTCATAGACTCAACAAATTTTCCACAAAATATTATTGACCTTATAAGCTCCTAGACAAGATCAGAGAGACGACATTACCTAAGTGGTCAAATATTCACCCTACTTTTCAAATTTCACAACTTAAACCATTTGTGGTTCGACTTATCCTGCGTTGCAAAAGCAACCTACAACTCATACACCTACGCTTTAACTAGAAGCTATAATTAAGTGAAAAATGGTGAAATCAAGAAGATGGGCTGACATGACGATGTTTGGTGCATTAGATGGGTAGATCTCAAGTGGATGACAGTTAGGAATATTACTCTAATTCAGTGGTGCATTTTCCATTTTCTCCCTTGTAGGCAAAGGACTTGAAGGAAGGGGAGATGAAGCGCATATTGTTAAATCACTAAGACCTCCTAAGGAACATAACAAAAGTAAACCGTTGAATCAAACTAATGTTAAGGAAGTGAAAGCAAAATTTGATGTATTGGTAAATAAGGGGAAGAGTAGGGATGGGCTTAGTACATGGAGCTTAGCCCTAAACAATATTACTTTACTATATTCTAATAGCTGCATAATAAAAGTAGCAGGATAAAAATGGATATCTTACAAGTTGTAGCCATGTGCTTTGGATGATGTGTACCATTGCATGTGAAATTAGTTATTAAGGGAATATTACATTATCTTTTCTTTTATGTTGTAAGGGATTCTTGTAAATATACACTGGGATCCTACATAAAAAATTTTTGAAAAGTACAAAAAGAATTACCCCCAAAAATTAGCTATATTCGTCTATATCTCCACTTCAATGGGTTTGCACTCAAACCCTCATTTTTCTTCTTCGTATTTGCTTATAGCTCACTATTAACAATTCCATTCCATAGCTACGCTACAATATATACATTGAAAAGTAGTAATATAGAGTTGCTCACATGCAGCAAGTAAAATTTACCAATGTTAAGGCAAATGCTTTTTTCTATTTTATTTAGTTTTTCTTTCTTTTTTCTAGTTTCTTCTATATAAGTACGAGGTACTCTTATTTACATTGAATGCAATTGTCTCATAATTTTGTATTGTACTTCAATTAAGTTGGGTTTTTAGACAGAAGTTTTATTTTAATAATAATCTCCAATAATAATAATAGTATTAATTTGAAATTTAATATTATTGGTTAATAACTATAAGGACTTTATTATTTTAGGATAGATACTCTTTAATTAAAATCATTCAAGAAAATCTAATTATTCATTGATATTTAGGGTTAGTAATTCATTTTAACCTATCGTGTTTTGTGTTTGTGTTTAAATAAGCTCGTGTCTTGAAAATGTCAACCTGTAATACGACTTGTCTATTAATTATGCATAAAGACCTATAACCCAATCTGTTTAGTAAAGGTGTTTTATCCCAATTTAGATCCATTTATCGATTAAAATATTATAACCAAATCTATAAAATAGTTACTAATACATAAGGGAAACGATGATGATAAAATCAACATTAACAAACAAAAGTGATATAATCTTAACACTCAAACATGAAATTATAACACAACAAAAGTTTGATATAGTAAGGCTAATCAAATATTGCAAATTCAAACACTGATTAGTTGCATAACATCATGGTATTAAGTTAAACTATAATCCAATGGAATATTACTATTATTGGTAATTTTCAAATTAATCACATTCTTTATTAGTTCTTTCAAATAGGCAATAAAAGAATTTGCATATAAAAAAATAGTATTAATAAAAATGATATTGAAATATTTATAAGAATAATTTAGTTTATTACCTTCTCTATAAGGCCAATTCTTTTTACATAAAAGAGCTTTTAAAATTTTAGCTTCAATGAGTAGCAATGTTATTTAAGGATTCGACTTTAGTACTAAATGTGATTTCAAAGCTATTATAAATATTGGTATGCATAAGATATCACATGCCATTTTTGCAATTTGAGAATATCAAAATCAATTAACTTTCAATTAGTCAATATATCCAATTCAACCACTATATGCTACTTTTCATCTAATTCAACCCATCTTCATTAATGCAAGTTTGTTCCTCCAAGAATTATGTATAATAATTCCTACCATTACCTAGCTCTCTACGAGTAGAAGTCACCTATGTCATTTCATTACTTATTATTCAAATTAGCTTTATGCATTACTTATATGGGCTTTATTTTTTTCAATAAACCAAGTGATTATCATACATTATTAATTAAAGATTATAGATAGGTCATCATATGCCTTAAATTCCAAAAACAACACTTAATGCAAATTAAACATATAAGAAACAAAATATTAATTGAGATTTATTTTCATTGTTAAGAAAACAAGCTTGCTTTAGAAGTTTGAAGAAGAAGTCAAAGTAAAGAATAAAGTGTTGAAGAATGGAGTATGAAGATTGAGCTTGTAGTGCTAAATGTGAAAAGAAAATTTAAAAACTAAAATTGAAAGCCACAAACCCTTAACTTAAAAATATATATATTAAACACCAAATGTGTAGTAAGTAGATATATCATAAGTGGAGGAAAATATTAAAATACTGGTTATTTAAACATTAAATGGCTCATGGGTCAACTATTTACAAAACCCCTTTAATAAATAGGCTCATATTTAGTTTCACATAAATAGGCTCAAACCAAGAATGAATTTTATTATATTTAAATGAGTCTAACACATTTGTGTTTCGTATAACTTTGTAATACACAACTCCTTTATAATAGTGTCGTATCGTATCTAAATTCGTAGGTCATGTCCTAAATTATTAGCCCTAGATATTATTATCATTATCAATAACCTTGAAAAAACAATATAAATAATATTAGTGAAACATTAAGGTTTAAAAAAAGGGGAAAAAAAGTTATAAAACAACTCCTCTTATAAGGACCTTAAGGATAAATTGAAAGATCTTTATGATAATGATGTTTTAAAGTGTTGATACAACACTTCACTCTACTAGATTCTTAATTCTTTAGATAACCTTAGCAAAGTCTCCAAAAAAAAAAAAAAACTTATTATTTATGTTTTACATTCTTTGTGACATTTCATCCTAAACTTCTCTAAGATAAAATGAAATCAACTCAAGTTACATCCTAGACATATTAAGCCATTTTTAGTTGAATAAAGGGGTCCCCAATAGAAGATGGGTCAAACTTCATCAATCGGATAAGAAGCTAAGCAAGTTCAACTTAGAGTTGTCAATAATGACATGGGAAAATCTGCTACCGCATATCCAATCGACTAAAGACCAAGGTTTAATACTCCTTTCTATTTTGTGTTAGTCTTGTATTATGACCTCAATATCACTTTAAGGATTATATTTACCATTCATCCCTAAAACCAAGCTCCATTCAAGAATCTTGTAAGAATGAGTACTTTTGTAACTTGTTGAACATAATGAACTTGCCTCCTCTTTACCCATGATTTTTCCCCATATCGAGGTTTTCTACATAAAATTGCTTCTGTTCATTCTGTTCTCTATCTTTATATTTCCTTATCTGATTATTCCATTCATTTGTTTGTAAGATTGCCGTGAAAATTTAGTATGAAATCATTGTTATGTTTATAGACCATATCATTGCATCAACTAGACTTAGAGAAGTTCGATGACAACAAATTATGTATATGAAAGAGTGGATGATCACCACTTTCTTGTAAAATGGGTTAAAGATAAACTCCAAGTAAGCCTGACTTACATGTGATCAATGATCTGAAATAGATTAAAGGACTTCCTATATTATACAATGATCTATCTCCAATGATATATTGTAAGATTTAATTGCCAAGGAGTTAATGACTACCTTTTGCTTAAAGATAAAGCTACTTAACCTAATAAAAATCTCTAGCAAACAAATTGGTTCTCAAATGAAATCTTCATATCCTTAGAATATATGAAGGTTTGTCTGAAGGTTCTCAATTTTTGTCAATTATTAAAGATCTAAAAAATATGGAGGTCAAAACTAACGATGATGATCAGTCTTTATTATTGCCATGCTCTCTACAATTCATGTAGAGTTAATGATTTACTATCAAAATGGCATAACCTATCTTAATGTTGAGTCTTGTGTACTTCCAATAGATTCACTGTGCATACTTCTAAACTAGTTACTTTATGGGACCAATCGCCATAGAACACAAACAAAGTAAATTAGTCCATCAATATTTGATAAATAGACAATAGTATCATTTAATAAGGAGAACGGACATGATTTTTCTTAGTGTTAAAATTACAAAGAGATAGCTAAACAAAGAATAAAGCAAAATAGAGGGCAAAAATGACTGGTGCTAATGATGACGTTCTTTCCTTATGGATGATTAAAAGAGATCATAAGATGAGTGGTTACTTCAACCAATATAATCTTATCATATGTATCCTTATTAATACATGTTCCCACCTATAAACCTACTAAAACTGGAGTTATTATAATGGTAACAACATTGACTAAAAACAAGTATTGGCACATTTATGACTTATTATATTTCATTGGCCAAAGAAAAAAAAAAAACAAAGATTTATCATATTTCAAATACGTATTCCACTTAAAGAAAAATCCTATTCATTAAGTATGCTTAACTCCAATGGTTGTAAGTATGAATGAAATCCAGTATGAGAATCTTATGTGGAGTGTTGTTATTGATGAAAGGTGCAAAAGCAGTTAGACTTACGTTAGACAAGAATGAACAATTACTAGTGCAGCAACTATTTCTTTATTCATGTTAAAAGATGATTTAGCTCAGTTATAGCACATGTGGCTGGCACATAACCAAAAAGATTGTCTATCTTGAGCAATAGAGGTATGATACTAAAAAAAAACTAGCAAATCAATGTCTTATGAGCACTGACTTTAATGAGAATTAGCATGTTAGTTTCAATGCTGTAGTTAACAAGACTAATTGGAATCTTAATTGAATTTGCTCAAATCTTTAGAGTCGATCCCTTATTCCCTTCAAAGGCAATGATGGGTATTTCATTATTTTGACAAACAACAATTGTAGAAAGATTTATCTTAATAATAGAAGTACTAATGTGATTTAAAAAGTTCAAACATTACAAGGATATGATTGATGAGTAAACCTTTGGGATTGACCCCTTATTCCCTTCAAAGATAGTTATAGGTACCCCCGTCAATGGGGTTGCATATTGATGATAGGTTAGAATTTTTTCAATCTAAATTAAATGAGTTTTATCATAATATGGCTTTGGTCGACGAAAAATAGTGGTGAAAACTTCTCAACAATGTCATAAAGTGCATGAATAGAATGCTTCTAAAAAAGGCCAAGTGTATTATATTTAATATGGAACTTAGAAAGTAGTTTTGCATATATGCAGTTAATATGGCATACCACTTGATGAAGCATTCTCCTAATCAATCCATTGGTTGCAAAAACTTCTCAAGTCTAATGTTCTCTCCATTTCTAAGTTCGTAGCCTTCATAATAGCTTCATCGATGTTACCTATCAAATAAAAGGCTTGTTTAGAAAGACTATCTAATTCTCCATAAAGGGTCAATTTAAACCCTCTAATTATTTCTACTAAGCCAACCCAACACCTTATGACACAAGCTAACAAAAGCCATGCACCACCTGTGTCTGTGTTCCCGAAGGCACACCTCTCTTTCAATAGGATCCATTTACATTTATGATGGTAATGAAATTATTAGTGAGGCTAGCAAATGGAGTCCTAAACTAGCTACTTCTTGTGATGTATGGAAGGAGATCAAATTTGAATTCAAAGCAATGGATACTTTGTAATCTAGTAATTCCCATTCATTCTCTTACTCTTAATTGAATTATAATTCAACTAAACTCAACCTAATCTTTTACTAAAAGGATTGAGCTAAATCCAAAGATTCTATTTATTATATCTATTTCAAATACATGGATATGATATCCTTGTTTATTACATGTTTTGTTACATAAATATACATCGAAAAGTTTAAAAAGACAACCCTTGCCTACCTAATTCTATTCCGACTTACCCGGAGCCTCCAGTAGCACAACCAAAATAGCGATAGGTTCTCTGCCCCTACGGGGATGGAGCAACTGAAGTTTTGAGAATTCAAGAATAAACCATCTAAATACTCTTATTTAAAAATGTCTAGTTTTTACATTTATCTCTTTAATGCATTTTACCAATAAGGTATTAAAGGTTATAGATTTTATCATCCTGAAAAGGAAAAGATTGTAACCAATGTGAACATTATGTTTCATGAATTTGCTTTATTACATTCAACAAAAAAAAAAAAGTTGATTATTGTTTTTAATTTGGGAACCAAGAATGTTTCAATAAAGGTGGAGTTTGAAGTTATTGGTTCTTCTATGACTCAAATAAAGGAGGTTATTTTTGATACACCTTGTTAACCATCACTATAATGGCCTTCTATAACTAGAGATAAATAGAGGGGATCAAACAACATCAAAGTACATGGATTAGAACATTGCTGCTTATGCCTTTACTGTTTCCAATCAGATTAAATCAACATATCCTTATCAATAAAGCCTCTTTAGAAGAATGGTACATAAGAGCTAATATAAAACCTCCAATAGCCAAATAGTTGTTGATTATAAATATATCTTTAAGTAAAAGGAAACTTTCAATGCATATGATGCTAGATACAAAGCACAATCAATATTTAAAGGCTATAGTAGGATGGAGGGAGATACTTTCATGACGGTCTCTCTTTAGTGGTTAACATATTTTCCTTTATGCTTTACTCTCTTTTATAGACATGCATAACTCCGATTTAAAGCAACTGAATATCATGCCTTTTTGCATATTAATTTATATGAGCAATTATATATGTGGCAATTAGAGGCGTTTATAGTTGACAGCAAGTATGTCTTGTGAAGAAGTTCTTATAGGAGCATAAGTGGTCTCTTAGACAATGATATAAGTGTTTTCACATTTGTATGGCTAGCATTGGTTTCGAGAGGAGCAAGTATGATAACTATGTGTACTCATAGAAGCTTAGTGGTGACTCCTTCACTTACTTGCTACTTTATATCGATAACATATTCATTGCAATGAAGGATTCATTTCAAATAAATTCATACTAAAATTCTTGGGATGAAAGATTTACATGCAATGAAGAAGATTTTTTGTATGGAGAATTACAATAATAGATGTTCAAGCAATCACTTCCATCACAACAAGAGTATATTGAAAGGGTCCCAAAATAGTTCAACATACAGAATGCAAAGTTGATGGGTACTCCGTTCATTACCAATTTCAATTTGTTAGCAGCTATGTCACTATAAACAAATGACGAGGCATACATATGTCCCATGTCTCCTACTTCGATGTCGTGGCAACATTATGTATGCTATGATTTGTACACGCCTAAACTAGCACATACAATTAGTGTTATGAATTGGCATACATGGCTTCTCAACTAAAGTGTCAAAGTTTAGTACATATTATGTTATTTAATGGTTCTTCTAGAGTTTGCTTAGACTTTTGTTGAAGCACAATGGAGTTTATGGGTTATGTGAATTTTGAATTTATAGGGGATTCGGATCATAAGCAATCTCTCACGGAATATGTTTCTACTGTAGGTAGTTATGTTATCAATTATATATCTTCTCTATAGCTTTGTGTATATTTTGTAAAGATTAAATTTATGGCAATAACTAAATTAGTAAATGAGGCTATTTGGTTGAGTGCATGAACATTTCTAAACTCGGAATGGATCGTGGCAATACTACTATCGGTTGTGACAATCAAAGTACCATTCATTTGATCAAGAAATGTATACATGAACAAACAAACTAAATGCACTCATGTCAAATAACCTTTATGCACGATGTTATTATTGATTGTGAGGCTTAGGTGCAAAAGATTAGTTGTCTCAACAACGCAATAGATATGCTAATAAAGAGTTTACCTATGTTAAGTTCAAGAATTGCTTGGACTTTGAGAGTTCTAGAGATCAACCTGGTCCTAAGGTAAGTCCGTTATAAAGCATTATAGCATTTTTGACTTCAAATTCAAGCCAAGGAAAAGATTTATTGATACTGGCTTGTGTTCTTCATAACACTAGGTTTAAGACTTCTCAAAGATGATTAAACTTGATACGATATATGTTTTAGATATATTTGGGAATTTCTAGTTAACTAGAGTTTCTGTAAGAATAAGACCAGTTAATCAAGAATCAAACCGTTTCAAGCTTAGGTGATCAACTACCCCATGCCTAGTTAATTAGAGTTAACGCATGGTCCAAAAGAGACCACAATCAAGCACTTCCTTGTTTACTATTTTTATGTTACCTAGGTTTGATGACCGTTACGTGACTTTGGCCTTATTCATATTATTCTTTAGGTTTTGTGCCTTAAGCTAAGATTTCTATAGTTTTAGGGATATACATATGAATGGGCCCGTGTAACTCTTCTATAACTATAGTAAATCTGAAGCACCTCTTTGCTCGTGGTTTTTACAAAATTGCAGTTTTTAGTTTACGAGGAAAATGTGAAAGGGGCCACCTTCTTGTGGTGGGGAAAATAAGAACAATAAATCAACAAACTAATTTAAGAACTCATTTTATTGGTTTTCCATGTAAGCTTGAATTAGTTTGTCTTTTTTTTTTTTTTTCTTTTTCCTAAAAGGTGCTCTCCGATACATGTTCAAGCTCATTCTCGGAGTTCATCTATATCTTATAATATATAGGATCAGAGAGTACATATTACAACAATGAATTAACTTATTATTGTTAGAATAGGAGAACCACGAACTTGGACTTTACAAGTATCTTTAATACTGTGAAGAGTTCCTTAAACAAGCAAATTTTTTAATCTTTGGACACGCCCAATTCAAGCAAGTCATCTTAAAGAAATCCATTACAAGTGATCTAATAAATATTGACTTGTGACCCGCGGCAATTAATTTGTCAATGATGTTATAAATTGATGGAGTTCTCTTAATCTGTACTGGACTTTCATTAATCTTTTGTGATTAGTTATCTATACTTGAGTACATGCAAGTTTCTCAACATGCCATGATACACTTTATATGTAATTGGAGGTGCTGGAATTATGAGAATGTGAACCAATGCCTCAATAACACACGTTAAAATTCTAAACTAAAAATTTCTCACATTTCCATTTCACGAGTAATGCAATCGGTATGGAAAATATGTAAACAATATTATTATCTTCCATGAAGTTTATAGAGCTTGCTGACCCTTTTATTGAGTATACTTATTAAGAAAATGTATAAATTTATTAAGAAAGATAAGGATAATCTTATTGAGTACACTTATTAAGAAGTAGAAGAAAGAAAATTTGTCTCATTTTCATATATTTATTTTTTCGTAAAATATATAGTTTACATCTAAAACGTATAAATTTATTTTTTCAAAATATTGATAAGGACTCAAGGAATATGCATTATCTGAAAACCCTTCTAATAAAATCCATCTACACATACATACGTTAGACTGACGCACACACGACGGTGATAATAAACAACTACAATTGCTAAATATAACTTTGTGTTTGCTCCTTTTTCCTAGACAAAGACAAAGAAGACAGAACCTCAAAACCCGGAAGATTGTGTCCTACTTATAAAATAATGCCTTACCACTATGCAACCATAAAAACGTAGACCAAAGAGATTGGCAGGGAATTCGGCGGTGTGTGTTTGCATTTGGAGTCATCGATTCCCTGAACAGTAAAACGTAATGATGAAAACGTGAACAGAGAAAAACTATCATTAAACTAATTACAGAATTTGTTAATACACCCAATCTTTTTCTTTCCAATTTTTTTACTATTAAATATACATTTACGGAAAAAAAACGTATAAATATTATAAAGCAAATATATATTTTATTTGTGCTTCTCATTAACAACTCCTTTCTTTTCTTTTTCTTTTTTTTTTTTTTGGGCCTTATTGTAAAGTGTGAAATTGAGTGTTCAGCCATTCAAGGCGGCAATTATTGTTCGGTCAAACTAATGCGGCTTTCCAGTCAGTAAATGTAAAACGAATCATTCCTCACGTTCGCCTTCTTGCGTGTTCATTATTATTATAGTTATTGCTGCATGATCACCTCTCACATGACCACCTTCTTATTTTGATCTAATCTGCCCGAAGCCACAATTATTTACTTTGGTGGATACTAATCTTGTCGTTTTCTACATACTTTTATATTCTTACGTACATTCTGTCTACTGGGACCCTATCTATTATATATATTTTTATATAATATATATTATGTATGTATGTATGTATGTATATATGAATGCGATCTTGGACAAGGGTCTTGCTATCTAGGTTCATATATATATTCTCACTCAAAAGGGTGGGAGAATATTGGGTCATAACATTGTTGGAATATCTGGGATCCTAATTAATCATAGGTCGTTAAAAGGAACAATATCATAATTATAGAATACCATCAAGACAAAAAGAAACTCATAAAATCTCGTAGTGGTGACTTATCTCTAATTATCGGATAAAGAAATGTGCCCACATAGTTTGTGCAAGTATTAAATTTATGTAATCACAATCTCTTTGTTCGACCAAATTAAATAACTGTTTCTTTTTGAGCATTGGTATATCTCTGAAACCACATTAAAGCTTCTAAGGAAAAATGGATTGCATAAAACGATTTGGTATTCTCATCCATATTCATCCCGTGTTAATAATATTATATTAGCTCTAAACCACTGACTTCCTCTTGGATTTTGTCAATGAATTTATTTATTATTTGTTTAGCCAAATGGATGTTGTGAATTATTAGTTTAAACTAGTTAACTTTACATGGTAAATGCTGAAAAAAAAAAAAGCAAAAAGAGAAAACAATAAAAAAAAAAAAAACATGCAAAATATCCATTAACTACTATAACAGAAGTGAAACTATACAAAAGCAACGTTAATCTTATGATTATAATAAAGATTAGAGTCATCAAAACGTGCTAAATAATATGAAAGAAAGGTTTGGACTATTTTGTACGACAGATATAAGCAATCAAACACAAATGGGCTTTAAGTTAACAAAGGAAGCCTACTTCGTTAGGACACACTAATGAAGCTTGGACAAAACCTTCTTGGAGCAAGATAAGGGAATCAGGCACTTTTTGGTCAAACATCATAAGAAATGTTTGAATGACATGCTCCGTCTGAATCTTTTAGGGGGCATTGGGATGAAATCTCAAACTAGCCTCATGAAATCTAGTGTCTAGAACCTCAAGCTTCCTTTGCCAATTTCATCTTGGTTCAGCAAGAATCTTCACTGGAAGGAGCCTTGCGCAAGCGACCAATAATTCCTCACAAAGTATACCTTGAAGCCTAAATTTGATGTCACTTTAACTTAGTTTTCTTTGAAGTTTGGCCCAGAAACACAACAAATACATCATTATACTACTGCATCAAACTAGGGGGAAATGATATAAATTTTAATGTTGTGACCATGTCAAGATTTATTCACAGAATACGGATATCAAATCATCCTTAGAGCCATCTTCTCATATACGACATTTGCCAAATCAAATGCCTTGGCTCCTTTAATCCATATAGTTAAAGTCCAAATGGATGTTGCAACGGTGAATTAATGAAGAGAAGAATCAGTCTCAAATTAAAACCATCAAATCGTAAAAGACAATACTTTTTAAAAACAATTCTAAAATAGAAAAAAAAAAAAAAAAGAAAGATTAATACACATACGCAGATCTCTTTGTTATTATTCTAGCGTTGGATTGTAATTAACAAAAGGACGTTGAGACAACAATTTCAAGAAAGCAAATCTACAAAATCATTTTCCTAGCAATCTTTTACATGCTTGTGATTCTCTACCATGCAACTTAACTAGTACAATGTCATATAATTCTTTATCACTTGTCAACAAAGTCGATACGGGTAAAGCTTTTGGTCCCAAGAAAATTCTAAGTAATGACTTCTTTCTCCTATCTTTTGGCTGAACAACATTAAGTGTTCTACTTTAAGATAACAGCGCAAATACTGTTCAAACGTGGACATATTTTTAAAAGAGAAAGGAATGATTGAGCCCCTTTTTTATCAACTGTACACTAGGCGATTTGATGCAAAAGCAGTATGATGAGCTTGGCTTGTGTTGAGAATAAGAAGTATAAGACTCCTCAGATGCACAAGCACTTTCATCAGTAGATTTCAGATCCAAAGCCTGTTTTTGGTGAACTAATGGCCCAGTTTACTGACCAACTGATCATTGCATTTTTCGGGCCACTTTGACCACCTGTTAGAGTTTTGGCCACAACATGCATATTATAGATTAACAATTGGTAACATTAATTAACCTCGGTCTCGGACATACACACATATTTTTTCATTTATGCATATCATAATCAAATATATAGTTTAGTTTACACAAATCTACCATATAGCTTTTACTTAATCTCTATCAACACTTTGAGCTTTACGCATGAGTTGTGCATTAAGAAATAAAATCTTGGTCTGAAATACTCGAACATGCAAGTTTAAACCTCATGAAAAGCAAAAAACAAAAATGTTATTCCTTTTATAAATGCTCCAAGTATGAATCCATTACCTTTGAAGAATGGCTACAAGAAATTACCCAACCCTTTATTTCCTCTGCCCAGCTAGAAAACACTTGAGCTACTACTTTTTAATTCCCTAAAAAGACAAAAGCGAAAAAGGAAGAACAGAGCTTCGGGTAAAATATAATGGTAACGTTAAACGACGCATAACTTCCTTGCAAGTTGGAGAAAAGTAGCATGATGTAGATTTGTAAAGCTAGCATAACGATAACCATTATTGCCAACTATGACTACTTAGTTACATTCCGCAACAAAAGCTCTGTAATTTAATTACACTCAATGCGGCATCACCCGCTCCTGAAAATTTAGGAGAGGAACTTAGATTTGCTGCAGTAAAGCATGATCCAGATTTTGCATAAAAGTGGTCAAAAAGGAAGTAAGTCTGCAGAAGGACGTCACCAGTTTGTTTATCTCAGACTCAGACCAATGAAACCTCAACTAAAAACTCTGATAGCGAAGAAGCAACAGAAGATATCTTGCAACTAATCTTACTATATGGCTATATACAAAAGGCATACAGTAATTTAATTACGATTCAAATGGGGCCAAATGATATCTAAACTAAACCATCATCAAAGTCTATTGTGCAAGCCATGAAGAATAGAAGAAAACTAAGAACTGGGAATCTATTTGATAGTTGTTGGTCAGACGGAAGACATCATGCATTGCCGGTGGACTTGAAGTGAAAATCATCTATTGTTGAGTAAACTAGTCCCTCCTCTTCGAGAAGATGAATAGCTTCCCTGTTACGCTCAGGCAAAAAAATGAAAAGGTTAATAACATCCATATACACATAAAAACATGCCTAAATGTGCACGGGCAGACATGCTTGTGCATGTGTATGTGTATGTGTGCACGACTGTATATATGTGAAAGAGATGGAGAGAGAGAGACCTGATCTTATCAACTGGGCAGACATGCTTGTGCATGTGTATGTGTATGTGTGCACCACTGTATATATGTGAAAGAGATGGAGAGAGAGAGACCTGATCTTATCAACTGGAATATTTAATTGCTGAGAGAGTTCGTTGATGTGTGCACCTTTCACTAACCCCCTGAAATGGGGCACAAGCAAGTCATTGAAGATAACAGTAAGGATCATCTTAAAGAATAACAGATACTTCACGGTCTGTCCCAATACATCCTTCCATGGGTATTTCTATGTCCTAATTATAGACAAACATACATCCATTTAAAACATTAAAGCTCGACAGTCAACACCAATCAAATTCATCTGGTCCATATCTTCAGAACACTAGTTAAATTGAACTCTTCCACTTGAATTTCAGGCTTTTTGTGTTTTTCCCTTTTTAATGAGTTGACCAATAAGTGCACAACATCAAGCAGCTACCAAGAACACAACATTTGGAAATTGATGAAGACACTTCCATATTGAGATGAAAGCAATGTTCTATTCATGTGATCACTAAGAAGCATAGCACTGAAAAAGCGTTTCTATGTGAAGGTGGTGGAAGATGACTTTACTAACAAGTCCTGTAGTAATGGAGTGAGGCTCAGTCCACATGCAAAAATCACGTACAGGGGCAAATTTGCTAGGATGAAGGCCCTTGGTTTTTTTCTTCCATGGGTTGGTTAATTAAAGGCCCTTAGTTTGGTGATAGCAATGTGTAACGACCATGAATCTATAAAGACACCCAATGTGTGATCCTATAGAGCTTCACCCATTTACTTCCAGCAGATTCTCCGGCAAGTACAGATCCAACTTCAATTTACATTGGCTATGCTACAAGATGTTAATCTTCCAATTCTCCAAAATGTTTGTGTATCAACAATTCTAGCAAATGAGAACCAAATTTCTCACTTATTGGCTTGGACTATAATACTTAAGGAGTTTTCACCAAGTAATCATATCATAGAAGTCCCAAAGTATTGGAGCAAAGATAGGTTAATAAGAATGACAATAAAAATCCATACTGCATTTCAACCCCCTGACTTTTAAAGTTCATCTGTATACTTCAGCTATATTATATATAAATGAATTTGCTAGCATCTGATGCCGTATAGCAGAATTTTGTTGAGCAAATTCTTTATCGACTGGATTACAGGCATGCATTTTATCAAAATTTTCCATTATATCAATCTACCCTTGTGTGATTCTTGTTTAAGTGGAGTGTGGGCGCAGGGCGGACAATTTCAAAGCGACATCTTCATTCATTACATATAGAACATCACCAAGATTTCGTTATCTACTACCAAACTTATTCCAATTTCGAAATCTCACAAGATATCAATATCGACTCAATCTCAAGTCTCTTATTGAATTGCTCGTTCAATAAGTATTCTTAATATTATGTCTTGAAGAGGACTTGAACCTCAATGCTCTTTAGCACGAGATTTTGAGCCTTGCATATCTACCATTTCACCGCTTTGTAGGATTCCTCAAGCAAAGAACAAGTTCGTTTTTATCTTATTATTTTGTTAATCATTCTTTAAAAATTTTATGTGTTATGTAGGGAACATGGATATAGATGAGCATGATGCAAATGAAGTTGAGATAATTCCATTTCCAAAATTCGAATCCAAAAAGGTTATATTATCAAAAAAACCATTAACTACGTCATGTTCTCAAGTAACAAACAATGGCAATGAAAGAGATAATCATGAAAAACGCAAGAGGACTTCTACTGTGTGGAATGAGATGGTGAAAAATATTAATGGGAAGAATGTTACTATGTACAATCACTGCAACAAAAAACTAAAAGCAAAGAGTACAAATGAAACAAATCACCTGCATAACTATTAAAAAGGTACTCGAAAAGGGAAAAAAAAAAACGACATAAAGCAATGTCTTTTAACAGGTGAGGGAAAAAAGAGAGAAGTGAGAATAGTTTAACGATTGAAAATTAATTCTTCAATCAAAAAACTTCAATGCAAAAACTTGTAAGGACAATTATTGTTTATAAGTATCCTATTTCAATAGTTGAACACAAATACTTTAGTAAGTATATTAATAGTATTCAACCCCTTGTAAATCATACAAGTCACATCACCATGATGAAAGAAATCATGAGCATTTACAATGGAAAAAAGGAAAAATTGAGAATGATGTTGAAAGGACTAAATTCTCAATTTGTGATAACAACAAATACGTACATGTCAAATTAAAAAAAAAGGGATACATCACACTTCATTGATAACAATTAGAGGCCACAAAGTCAACTCTTAAAACAAGCTTCCTTGTTGGCGTATCTTTTAATTTTATCTATTGAAGAACTACATCTCTTTTAATTATATTTACATGTTTATGCAGTTTTTTATATATTCCAACTTTGCATATAAATAAAATTCTTGCTAATTATTTATTTGGTTCACTAATGACATAGAGTCTAGATAAAAAATTATCTATAGCCACTGTAGATAATTGATTCACAAATGATGTCATAATCACAACTTCAAAGTTCATTCTTCATGGAAAGGCACTTCATATACATTGTTGTGCGCATCTTTCAAACTTAATTGTGAAGAAGAATGTAAGTGCGATAGAAAAAGCAATAAAGAGGATCTGCAATAATGTCACATTTTTGTCAACAATACTGTTACAAGTGGAGAAATTAGAGATGCATACAAGCAATTAGATGTCTCATATCATAAAAAGCTTTATTTAGATTGCAAAAGCCAATGAAATTTCACATATTACAAGCATGTCGCAATAATGGGATATAAAAATGTTTTTCATAGAGTTCAACATATAGATAGACACTATAAATATCTTCTAATGAATGATAATTGGGAATTAGCAGAAGAAATTTGCTAGTTACCAATTTTTTATGATGTAACCAATCTTTTTTTCAGATAGTCAATATCCAACTGCAAATTACTACTTTGAGAAAATGTTTGAAATTGGGAAAGCATTGATTAAGTGGAAAGGTTATTTTGACGTCAATATTAGTACAATGGAAAATGAAATGTTTAAGAAATATAAAAAATATTATGGTTGCGTGTTATGTTTAGATGTAAGTTTTAAGATAAAGATTGTGGATTTTCTGTTTCCTGCCATTTATGAAGTGAGGACTTCTATAAAGATACAGAATGTTAGGAACACTTTTGTGAATTGGTTCAACATTATCAATCTATAGCCAAATCTCACTATACTAAGAACATAGGCAGTATTTCTCGTTCTATTTCTCTAGCAAGGGTGATGATGATTTTATTGATTTTATGAGAAAATAAAGGTTGGTGCAATACTTGAACACCACCAATATTAATGGTGAGATAAAGTCAAAGCCAGACCATTACTTAGAAGAGCCTGTATTGTCTGAGAATGATAATTTTGATATCCTTAGCTGGTAAAAGTTGAATGGAATCAAATATTCTACATTGTAAAAAAGAGCTAAGGATATATTAATCATTCCTATACCCAAAGTTGCTTATGAATCTGCATTAATAGACAAATAATTAGCTTGAATAGAAGTTGACTCACATCCAAATACAATAGAGGTATTAATTTGTACTCAAAGTTAGTTATCAAATGAAAAAAGGGGTAAAAACTTAGGCTACATAACATTTGACTTTCGTTATTCATAAAAGAAGTTTCTATTTCTACTACCTATTTTTTAATGTATTTAATATAATTTTTTTCCTTTTTTGTAAATACAGAAATAATTGAAAAAGAGAATGGAATGTGAATTCTACAAATTCGAGGATTTAAGGATGAGTAAGGAAGAGTATGTGATTGAAAAGTTTTTTTTTTTTTAACTTTACAAAATTTCAGTTGCTAATAATTGCAGGTGCAGCTTTAAGATTTGGCATTTATGTATATTAATCTAGAGTATTTGTCCAAATTTAGTCAAGGGAATTTATGAGAGATGCGTTTTAGAACTTCCTTTTGTTTTATTTTTGAATGTATTTTTGCAGAGAATTTATTCTCTGCTTGAAATTTGGGAATGGAAAGAGTTATCCATTCGGATTTCTTGTTTTCTCCTTTATCTAGATAATTGTATTTGAATTACATGTTATTTAACTCAATCCATATGTAAGTCAATGCTTTTTATTCCTTTTTTTTTTCATCCATTCATTCTTTAAACTGATTTCTCATGTCCTTGGCCGCAATGCACATGGACGTGTACCTTAGTTATGAATTATTATAGCATCCCTAACTATAGCATCACATATATGGTTAGGTCAGAGAAGGCATATGACATATGTATATGTGCCTAGTAAATCCTTCTTTCTTAAGGACATGCGCTAGTGAGAGTGGAGACAATTGGCTCAAACTCACCATATTTAAAATTCACAATCTAAAGGAACTAATCCTTTACGCGTTAAGATTAACAAATTGTTGGAGCTCGCAAATTAATATGCAAAAATAGTAAAATTATATATGTGGGTCAGGTCAAGGCAGTGTCCGGTCCACTATGTGCTTCGAGGCAAGTCACAAGTTCATAATAAAAAACCTATAGGGTTTTTCACAAGTTCAAAGAAACCCTATAGGGAAGTAGGGCAGGTTCAAATATATGGAACCCACCTAAGTCTACCCCAGTTGCATCCCAACCATGAAAGGAGAGTCTAGTAGCTAGATTTGTCTACTATTGAGTTTCCAAGAGATTGAGCTTTCCACCTTATAGAGATCATGGATAATGACTAGAACTACTAAACAGATTTGAAAAGTGGGAAATCGCTTACATCCAAACAGCTTGATCACCAAGCACAACAGAACCATCCTCTCTTTGAAGAGAACAGATGGAACTACGATTATGATGGAGAATCATAGCTTTATGGAAGGAGGTATTCCTGTCAACCAGATTAAACCACTCAACTCTTGATTTTTGTTCATAGAAGCTTTCTTCAGCATTATGTAATTTTTAAAGGCTGTCCTTTCATCAAGAAACAAGGATGAAATACCTTAGCCTATGGCTTATTGTATGTGAGAAAGGTTCTGTTTAGCTTGTGAAACTCTGGAAGATATATGGGAATATTCCCTATTATTTAACTTCCTACGTTCGCCCTTCAAAAGCTTTAGCTTGTGGACAACTTGGAAGAATTTAGATCCCTCCACATAACTAACCCAACTCCTATGACTATGCTAATGAAATCATCACAAGAAGTCCAAAAATCAAAGAAATTGAAGTGTGCCTTCCTACTGGCCTTGGAGAAATCAGCAAGAACTAAACAAAGAGCATGGTCTGATAGCAAGAGAACTAAAAAAATAGTTTCAGATTTAGGAAAATTTAGCATCCGCTCTTGATTCACTAACACCCTGTCCAGCTTCTTCAAGATGAGGTTTTCATCATGCCTATTTGTCCAATAGTAAGTTGCTCACAAAACAAAGGTCATCAAGCTCTGCATTATCTAGAAACTGCTTGAAATCTGAGATTGCTAATTAAGCATCCTATTACCACCCAAACTCTCTGAAATGGATTTGGTGATATTAAAGTCACCCAAAACAATCCAAGGACGGTTTGAGATCATAGCAGAGATCCCTAGGAGTTGAGACCAGAGTTCCTTTCATGTTCAGAGTTAAGAAGCATAAACAAAGGTGGCCAAAAAGGAGACATTCACCCTCAATTTTGTACATGCAAGGAAACAAATTGCACTTGCTCATCCAAAACCAGAACATCCCAGATTGAGGGGTTCCAACACAGCCATAACCATTCTCTAGCAATGTTATTTATAACAAAATTCTAACTCCAGCTAATAGTTTGTTTTATTGCATCCTCAATAGAGCGGATTACTCTAGCATCAAGTAGCCCCACTAAGGAGATATCATGATCAAAGCACAACTTCCTTACATCTGCTGCTTTAATAGGGTCACTGATAGCCCAAACATTCCAAGCCACAAAGTTCATCATGACTATAGTGCTAAGTGTAGGTGTGCTTCCTTCTCTTAAAGAATTTCTTCTTCTTTTTCTACTTGAGGGGCTCCCACTTCCAAAGAAAGACCCAAGACCAGACTCTCTAGGTCTGACTTGGTTCAAGTGATCAGTACCTGCCTTGGAGAGATACTGAGTTGTAGTGAAACGACTAGGCCATAGCAACTCTCTCCCGCTAGTCACTTTTCCATGAGGGACCACTCACTGATCAGACAACTAACTAACTAACTACTACAATTCCCACCTCTTTCCCTTTTATTCGTTTTGTGCTGACTCTCTCTAAGTTTTATTTCCACCTAAACCCTCCTAATGATCATATTTACAAAAATACCACCTTAATACAGTAATTCTATTATTCACATATGCCTTAACAGCAAAGACTTCACCACAATACAGCTATATCAGCAATCAACATACAAAACAGCACACCACCAAAACCCTAAACACCACAGTAACAAATACACCACCTCCAATCCCACACAAACATCAACATATATATAGCTATATTATAGTAATAAACCACTAGTTAACTCATCTCTTGTAAACCTTCCATACAAGAGGTCTTGAGGTCATATCATGTAGCATCCAAGCTAGTGACATCACCCCCTTCAATAGCCTTTCCCTTTGCTAGTTCAATGCCAAGGGTTTTCGAAATATGGGAAGGAACTTGGTCAGAAGGTTAACCTCGAACAAGAAGCAGACTAAAACTGGTTTCAAAAAAGAACTTCAGCACCCCAGCTATCTCCAAACTCGCAGATTTCAAGGGAGAAATAACCTCCCCTCCACTATCTAGAGGTTTTTTCCTATTTTCAGGCATCATCAGTTTAGTATCATGCCCCGTGCTATGCTATTAGTTGTGATAAGAGATGACGATGATTGAAAATTTAAAGAAGGGGGCTTGCTAGGTCTTTTGAGATAAAAGACCTTGGTACTCTAAAGTACTTCCTCAACATGGAATTTGCAAGATCAATGGATAGAACATTTGTCATACAAAAGAAGTATACTCTTGACCTACTAAGTGAAAGTGTGTAACTGGAATAACCTCGTTCTAGGGTATCAAAAGCTCCTATTGGGTCAAATTTCATGATGGAATATCTGGAAAAAAATAGAAAGAGTAGATACAGACAGATTTTGAAGACATGTTGGAAGATTGGTTCATTTGGTTGCATACACATCAAGGCATTGCATTCACCATTAGTTGAGTGAGTCAGCTTATGCATTCACCTGGACAGGAGCATTTTAAAGCAGTGGATATACCTCAAGCAACTCGAGGAAAGAAGTTGTTATTTGAAAGGTTTGGACACCTTCAGGTTAAAGTGTTTATGGATGCAGTTTCTTTTCTTTTCTTTTCTTTTTTTTTCTTTTGGGGTTAACTCAAAAAATTTCATTTAACCAAAGGATGTACAATCGCAATCTGTGGGATAGTGGGATGAAACAACTACACAAACTAAAAACTAGGCCAAAACCACTATGCTGACGTAAGCAAGCAAGATACAAAAAAGCAAGAAACTTTTGCAGATGCAAATTGGACAAGAAGCTCTACTGATTAAAAGTCCACATCAAGTTATTGTACTTCTGTTGGTAGAGAATTGGTTACTAGGTGAAGCAAAATAAACACTGCAGTAAGAAGAAGTAATTCAAAGGCTGGGTTTAGATCAATAGTATGGGAAGGTTAGTGATTGTCACAACCCTTATCCACATGTCTACAGTTGAAGAAAGGAAGCACTAGCTAGATAGTCATTAACATTTGTTAGCTGTTAATGTTTGTCATTGTTGTTTTCTGTTTTTTATTTGTTGCTAACATTGTTGTTGTTGGTTTTAATTATTAAGTGCAATTGTTTCAGTTAATTATGTCTGTAAGTTGGGGTTGACGTGTGTGGAACTGGTGTAATGGGGTGGTGGACTATTGTGTGTGCTGAAAGTAGTGGGAAGGTGTTTCATCTTTGTCATGAAGTGGGAAGTTTGTGGGCGTGTTTGTCTCATCAGAGGGAAATAGGGAGTGGTCATGATGCATTAACTGCCACTTAAGTATGAATGGGAAGGGGGAGGAGGAGGAGGACGACGACAACGACGAGAACAAGACCTATTTTTCTCAAAAGTCCCTGAAATTTAGAGTTCAAAAGAGATTGTTGGTTTATCTCTAGAGTCCAAAAATATCATTAATCAAAAAGAAATAAGGGAGGAAAGCTATTCTAATCCAACAAGCTATTCCATATAACTTAAAATCTCATGACAATGATATTGAGTCCAAATTCATCAAGTCCAAGTTCATTAAGTCCAAATTCCTCGAGTTTAGGTTCGCCCAATTCCATCTCAGATTCCAATCCACCTTTGCATGGTTCGGGGTGTCATGGTCACTGTCATTGATA
This sequence comes from Lumnitzera littorea, assembly GCA_024138015.1. NCBI lineage: Eukaryota > Viridiplantae > Streptophyta > Magnoliopsida > Myrtales > Combretaceae > Lumnitzera > Lumnitzera littorea. The sequence goes on along the minus strand of JAMXBB010000007.1, from coordinate 51,559,354 downwards.
TTGGGTCCTTCCAGCCCCTCTCTGAATGTTTTTGACCTAATGTCTCCACTTAAGATACAATCTAAGTCTTTAAGATAAAAATTGGATTTAGACCTGGTTGTCTCAAGAACACATTATTTAGTTTTGCATGAGTAGGCACAAGATTCCTCAACATGGCCAATCATCCAACTCAAAATTATCTACTAATAGGAAAGAAAGCTGCAAGAAGCAAGTGGGTGTTTAGTATCATACACAATTCTGATGAAAGTGTCGAGACATGTAAGGCTTGATTCGTTGCTTATGGTTATACTCAAACCTATGGTATCAATTATGGAAAGACCTTTACTCCATTAGCAAATTTAAATTCTATTGGGGTAATATCATCTTTTGCCTACTAATCTTGATTCGTTATTACACTAGTTAGATGATGAAAATAAAAATGCTTTATAAATGAGGACTTGGAGGAAGAAATTTATATGCAGTTTGTGCGAGGGTTTACTTCAAAAACAAATGATGGTTGTTGTATGTTTGCACTAGGGTTTACTTCAAAAGCCAATGATAGTTGCTGTATGGTTTGAAACAATCACCAAGAGCATTGTTTAAGAAATTTAGTGACACCAAGATTCAGTTGGGATACAAGCAAAGTTAGGCTAAGCACATTCTCTTTGTCAAAATAGGGAATAATGGTTTAAAATCCATTTTAATTATATGCGTGAATGAAAATATTATCACAGGTAATGACAATGCTAAGATGACTCAATTGAAGAAGAAAATAATAGAGGAGTTTGAGATTAAAGAGCTCGAATGCTTGAGATTCTTCTTATGGATGGATGTAGCTAGAAGTAACCCAAAAAAAAAAATTATTAAAAGTCAAAGGAAGAATGTTTTGGGTCTTGTTAGGGAGCTGATTAATTCTAGTGATGTGGGGAAGTAAAAAATAGTCAGGTATAACTGGAAGTATTGTAAAGGTTAGATATAGAGCTATAGCTCAAGGGATTGTGAGATGATTTTGCCTTCATAGGTTATTAAGAGATCTGAGAATATGGGTAGATGACATATTCATGTACAGTAATAGCGAATCTACTATCTATAGTGAAGAAGCCAGTTCAACATAATCATATAAAACATGTTAGACTTGATCGCAATTTTATAAAATCAGAAATTCAAGACTGATACGACTCCTAGAATTCATAAGCCTTTGCTCCATGTGTATAAAAGAAGATAGTGTGTGGTGTGTGTGTGCTGTTGTGTAGTCTATGTTCTGTAGTCTGTGTGTGCGTGTGCTGTACTGGGTTGCTGTGTTGTAGGGAGTAGACGTGTGTGTTGGTAGTATTGTGTAGTTATGTGTAAGATTCAGAGGGATAATTTTGTAATTGTGTTGTACACGTGAAAGGTATAAATAGTAGAATAAAGAAGTCAGGAAGTTAGTTAGTTGGTCAATTGAGGAGTGAGGGTGAGAGAATAGAGCAGAAGGAAAAGAAGTATTCCATATTCTGCTGTGGTTGGCTTGCAAAGTGCCTGGTGGTGTTTTGCTTTGCAAGAGAACATTCATCATCACAAGTGCCCCATCCTAATTGGAGAACTGCTGAATCTCTGTTGATTGAACCCTAGCTTGTGTCAAAGACAGAGGTATCAGATTATAGCATGTTCCTAACAAAAATGAAGAAGCTGGTATTTTGATAAAATCATTGCCAAAACAAATGTTCACAGACATTTCCACTAAGCTATTAATGATAGATTCAATTCCTTACTTGTGGGGGAGTGTAGGAAAGTTAGACAGTGATATTCTAATTTTTCCTTTCTTCTGAATGTTAGTTACTCTAGAGATCTGATTTAATTTTTTGTTAGGAAGTTGACTAGATCAAATCTTTTTAGTTCCTATCTTCTAGATTTGATATGATGGACAGGATTTTCACTTTTCTTTTATCAGATTAAATCTGATCTGGATTTTTTTCTTGTTGGCTGTCTTTATCCATTTGTGTGGCAGAATGTATATAAATGTTCTTTGAGAATGATCAATAAAATCAGGAGAGTTTTCCCACTAAAGTTTATTCTTATAGCAAATGGAACTTAAAAGGTTTTCTGGATCAGAAGGATTTCAGAGTTAAGAATTTCAAGCACACCACCAATACATGTGAACTGTGATAACATGGCATCGACTGCAATTGCTCACAATACCAATCATGATAGGAGGAAACATGTGGAAGTCACAAAGCATTTTATAATGGAGAAGAATGAAAAATACCAATTCACAAGAATCATACCCCTATTTCTGAGAAATTGAGGATGTACTGACAGAAGGTATCCATGAACCTATTTTGAGTATTAGATCTAAGAGCTGGCCATGGAAGAGACACACAAGCTAGCTTGAGAGGTAATTTTAAAATATTTGAATAATATATATATGTGTATCTATATATATTTTCAGTAACAAAAATATATATATTCAACTAACGTCTATATACCTGCATGTTATCTCGGTAATAGGAGTACTTTACTTAATATCCATGATATGTATATATGGTCAACATTGTAAAATAAATGAGAAAGAAATAAATTCATCGAAGTAAAATATATTATCAAGACATTAGACACAGCTTTGAGCTGGCATTAATCTATGCTCACCAGGTATCTTGTGCAATAAACTTAAACGAGATGAATTCACCAATGCCACTTCTTTTTGCATACTTAATCTGCAACTGTGCTTTCACTGATGAATGCTTTTGCTGATGAAGTTTTTACAGCATATTGTTTGAGTATAATGTGCATTTCACCATGCTAAACAAGTTGACTATGAAAATCAATCATGCACATAGCAGTACATAATGACCAAACAGGTGCAGCCATGTGAATAAAGTGGAAAGAAGACATAATGGTGACATTGCAAAAAGATGCACACACACACGTGTGTACACATTGTGCGCAAGGAGCCATATTTGAATGATTCTAGGGAAGAATAAATGACTCACAAGAACTCAGGCCGCTGCAAACAGTCCAAGACCATTTGAACAGTGTTATTGATCCCATCACTGCTATGCTGACCTGAAAACTGTAAAAAAAATAAAGTATATATATAAACATATATATAGGCAGTGCAATCAGAATAATATTGCTAGTGGTAAGAACCCGGTTCTCCTGATTTGTACCTGACTTGGTAGGGGGCCTACAGGATTCCCCTTGAAGGAGTTAGTAGTAGGCATATTTGCCATCTGAGGCTGCATCATGCCAGAAGCATGAGATTTCTACAGAAAAGAATGGTGTTCATCAGAAAGCAGACAGGAGAATTGTCAAAATGGGGATCTCATCCATACATTACTTCTATAGAATAGCCAATCATACCTGCAGCCTGGTGTTATATACATGTACATATATGCACTCAATAAAGTGGCTGGCAACCTCATTGAAGTCAGCAACAGGCCTGAAAACCACATCCAGATTGAGATATCCAAAAAGCAAAATTTAAATTTGGGAAAAAGCTAAAGACTAGACAGGCTGAATATCAATCATTTAGAAAAACAATCCAAAGAGTTTAACCAAAAGAATTATGGGCTTAATTGGGGAAATTCTCAAGAAAGCATGGAAGAACATTAGAGTAGCAAAAGAAAATCTTCATATGCAATATGAAAGAATGAAGGTCGGATAAAACTCAGATGAAACATGTGCTTGGACAGAGAGACAGAGAGACCATGATACCTGATTGAGAAGACATTGAGCTGGCGTTTACCTTGGAAGGTCTTCAAGAGTCCATGTACCCTAACATACATCCCGTCCCTTTATCCCATAATGCCCAAAAACAACAACCCATATAAGCAGAAAAGAATTGGCAGGCAGGAAGACATGACAAAAAAGCGTGTTATATGCCTAGCAAATAATAAAATCCTCAATAACATACAATCCATGCTGACTCGAGGCTAGAAAAGGCTCTAAAATTAGAGCACGGATGCAGCAAGAAGCTTTAGTCGTTTGACATACAGACTAACCAAAGCCAGCCTTGAAAAAATACAAGTCCAATTTTACAAAGAGAATTTCATGCTATGGATCTTTAATGAAAGAATGCATTCAGAAAAAATGAGCTATAAAAGTCCTACCTTGTTAAAAATGAAAAAGAAAGCATAAAATTGTAGGAATTCACCCAAAAGAAATTACAAGAAAACATAAGAATGGCAAAGGTGCAAACTGCATTCTGATGGTATGCAATAAAGTACTAATGGAACTTCACATGAAAATATTACATGATCTTCGAATTTCTCCAGTTTTTCATAACAATAAAGAAGCTTTTCTTGGCATTGTCCCATTAATAGAATGGTTTTAAGAGCACTGCATTTTCAAAACTTTTTGAGTAATGTTCAGGGTTTAAGAAGGAAGACCAAAGAATCTACTTCAATTTTTGGTCCACAACCTTTTCTTTTTTTCCTCTTATTGAAATAGAGAAGGGGCAAAACTGTAATTGGACCATCTACCTCCCTGCACATGATCCACCTAGCAAGACTCATGCAATGATCAAGTATAGCTTACCCTATGTAGATAGCCCCTAAATGAGTCGTATACAATTTGTCACGGATGGTCCTAAGTTTTCTAACTCTAGTGAAAAGGAAGTAATGAAATCTAAAGAATCCTCAATGATCACAAAACAATCTACCATAACACCAAGAGCAATAAAAAGTACAAGACAGAAAAAATCTATCTTGATGGTGATGGAGAATGATAGAAAAAATTACATGATCCCTTCCGCTTCATTTGTATCTAAGGATTCATTGATCCTGCACAACGAGAGAATAAATAATGTAAAGAACTATACATTAAATAAAAACCTCAATTAAAATCATCTCATAAAAAATATTCTTGAATATTAATATTAGAGAATTTGTAGGTTCACCATTTGTTACATTCAATTCGGCCAGTTCCATCATCCAGGGAGAAGGTAACATCAGTGACTCTTTCAGCTTTGTTGAATACCATGCCTAATAGTGTTACCTGAATGATGTTTCAATTATTAAGAAGAGAGCCAAAGACAAGAAAAATATGGAAACTCATCACATACATTTGTGACATCAACACCATCAATGAGGACATTGAGTTTGTCATCATTTGTAACCAGAGCATTCTTGATCTGCTTGACTGTAACAGGGAGCAGAGATTGGCTATCACGGCTCTGCAAAAGGTTAAAATTGAATGATGGTGAAAATCAGTGAACAAAATGAATGAAGAATGACAATATAAGAGTTTTAGTTCAAACAGAAACTTTCGGTTGATAGTCCATTAATATTAGCGGTGACAAAAGCAAGAGACAAAAAATATTTTGCATCCGTTCTTAATTTTCATTTTTCAAGTATTAAATTCTGGTATGGAAGTTCTACTCATAATTAAACAGCTCGGTAGAATACTTCATCTAAAAGGAATTCACATTTACATAACAAGTATTCATTCTACAGTCTTCCCTATTGGAGGAAACATGGAAACATCAAGACTGAAGTCACATGTTTCTGATATCCTACATGAAGTTGATATTACGCAAATTCCCCATAAAGAATCAAAGATTCATTTTTCCAAATCAGTATATGTTTGAACTTTGTGCTTTACAAATATTACACAAATGCACTTTCTGCCAATCTCTAGGTTTCAAATCCATTGTATTTCCTCCAACATTTGCAATGAAATGAAGGAAAAACTGTGGTGGCACCCCCAGAAACACATTAGTACTATAGCAAAGCCCAAAATTTCAAAATAAGCATGTGCTGCCACTGAAAAATGTTAACCTCATAAAATTTCTCCTGTAGTGCAGAACAATTCGGGCTCTAATTAATGTACACTCACAATAATTTTCTATGCCAATTCAATCCTCAATTTGGGATTTTTCCGGACTGATCTAGCAAGGTAGCCGTAAGCAATGCTCAAATTGGTGATAAACTGGCATAACAGGACAATTATTAATCTTAACTAAACACAAAAGGGTGACATGCTATTGCACAGACGTTAAATTTTATGACATGAATAATTTTCCAGGTACGTGAATGCTCATTTTTGAAAATTTAGAATTGCTGTAATCACAGTATTTATCACTGTGTCTGCACATTTCTCTAAAATGAAAGTTAAAAAATCACAGTAATACCTTCCGTAATACAAACCCTAACCCTAAAAATTAACTGTTCGTTGTAACTGACATGCATCAGATGTAATACTTGCGAAATTCATACAGACTTCATGGTCGATACGCTATCTGTATAATTTTATTTAACTGCAAGCAAAACGAGCGACTGTTCGAACATTGATTGCTTACCAATACAAAAGAGATAATTTATGCAATTAAGCTTATAAGTAGGAGCAGATGATGCATAAAAGTAGAAGTGGAGATTACTTTAGCAGGAGAGAAGGCGGCCGGATCGACAGTATTTGTTGTCTGAGAGGGCATGAAACCGCCGCCGGAGAAAGCAGCCACGCCATCAAACTGGCTTCCTCCTAACATCGCTTCTCTTTTTGGGACTCAGACTGCAACGGCAGTTAGACGTTCAAAATCCTAGACGACAAGATGAAAAGGGATCGGCGGGTTTTAGGAAGAAAAGAGAATAAGATTTTTGACAGCCCGAGGCCGCCAAAGCACTCGTGCATCCTGCGCTTCGTTCCCGCCAAAGAAGGTGATGACTTTAACCCATAAAATTGAACTTTAATTGGCTGATTTTAATTTCTTATCGGTGGCAAAAACAAAATTGTAGAAACTTTTCATTTTCCTATAACTAATGGGGAGAGTGGGGAAAAGTATATTTTTTTCTGAAAACTAATTTATAAAAGGAAAATTGCATAAAAGTAGTCTGTCGGGGTAAAACATATTTCCAATATGCATCTATTTATTATATCTATCTATTTTATTAAGTAAATTCCTCTCCTTTTAGACTCCACATAATAAAAACTGATTTTTTACCATTTTTATTCCTTCAATTGCCCTTTAAAAAGATAATAAAAACGTTTTCTTATCTTGCAAATACTCAAAACTAAGATCCTATCATTTTAAAGGCTTTCTTTGTAAATTCAATTTAATCTTTTGAAATAGGAAAATATGCATTGGTTATATCTTTTAAAAGCTTATAATTAAATAAGATAGGAATAACAATTGGGGACCCAACCCTGTAGACATAAACGTAACACACGATTTAAATATGTTTAGGTGTAGAAAAACTCAATACCGGATATAAATAAGTCAAACCCATTTAAACATGTTTAAGTTTGTGTCCAAATTTAAGCTAGGGTCCTAAATTCGTTTACATATTCGTTTATTAAACAAGTCATGAGTTCAACCCGTTGTTGTAAGGGAAGAAGTGCGATTAAGGTTTGCTATACACGTTGTCAACAAAGAAGAGAAACATATTGAAAAAGTAGGAAAAAAACAAGTTAAGAAGAGTTTTGGAGAACAAGTTTTTGATGATATGGATAAGGGAACTATAGAAAGAGAATTAGATCGAGTCAAGGGCCCAACACATTAACACCTTTCAATTCATTGCATTATAAAAAAGCCTATAATATATTAAGCCTAGTAATAAAGTCTATGTAGCATACATCAAGCATGTCTACATAAATAGATAGAATCACATGATTTTCATTACATGGCATCATTAGCACATGCAAAGAATATTTTGGGAAATATCTATGTAATTATATTACAATGTCATTATATATGTATCTTAGATAGTGACTAAAAAAATCAATGAAAAATAAAACAACATTACTCTCCAAATGTCTCTTGTATTAGAGTAACACCTACTTTGTATTCGGAGCTAATAATTCCCTTTTGCATTTTTATATTTCTTGGAAAGCTACAGTAACTTACATCATTTGGTATCAAAGCTTCGTCAATAGATGGTCAAAACTCGAGCCTCTAAAAAAATGAGGGATCAAGATGAAAAGTATAGTAAAATGTTTAGTACCTTTTCCAAAATGTTTCAAAAGCAACAAGACCCTTTTCAAGCAGCCATAAAATGACCTATAAAAGCAAGTACAAATCATGGTTAATGCACAACACTTTATAAAAGCTAGGGCTATAAATATTGAAGATGATAGTGAATCTATAAGTGCATTTATGCCACACAATCCATTTCTATTAATTGAACCTTCATATCAAAATAGCCTACTGCTTGCACCCATGACACAAGAAGAATTGGTTTTAAAGATGCAAACATGTTTGGTGATAAGGCCTACGAGGATCCTACGTTCAATTTCAAAAAATTGTTTCAGCAAGAGACTTTGCAAGATTATTTAAAAGGATTTGAATATTTGTCTACTTTGGTAAATTTACCCAAGCACCATTTGTGAGCTATTTCCTTATTGGCTTAAAGATTGAGATTCAATTCCTTGTTAAAATGTTTCAACCTTAAACACTTTCCCAAGCCATGACCTTGGCTAAAATCCAAGAAGCAATCAATTTAGCTCTTAAAAATGGATCTAAACCTTGTCAACTAGTAGTTCATTCTGCCCCATATACTTTTAACTAGTTTAGTTCAACACTTACCAAGACCTACTCTAACACCAAAGCCTTGATTTTAACCACCAATGCAAATAAACCCATAAAATGCTATCATAAACAAAACGCTAACAAAACCTAATTTACCAAACCTATCACCAATCTTACTAACCTAAATCGAACCACTAGGAAAATGACTATTGAAGAGTTAGAGGAAAAGTAAAGGAAGCGCCAATGCTTCAAGTATGATGAACCGTTTGGTTTAAGACATCAATGTAAGAACAAAGGTATAAGGATGTTGATAGTAGAAGACAATGATAATGAGATCATGGATGAAGTAGTAATTAAAGGGAACACCATAGGAGAAGAAGCTGCAATAGAAGGAGAATTGTCCAAATTAACCCTTTGTTCATTAGCCAATCCATAAGATATACGAGTGATAAGGACGAAAGGTTATCATAAGAAGAAGAAGCTTAGTGATATGGACTCGTGGACGAACACATGAACCCGATATCACGAGTAACTAAAGGGATGAGTCCAAGTTATGAGATGGCTTGAAAAGTAAATAAGAGTCGAAGGTCGAACAAGGAGTTCCCATGCACCGACGAAGGATATGACGCACCAACACCTCACACGAGCTTAAGTTACACTTGATACGATGCACAAGTATGAACGGAAGTCATTCGCTACTAGTCTACACTCAGAAGGGCTAAATAAGAGTAACTCAAGAGTAAGTGAAAGGGACACTTAGCTCAAGAGAGTAAAAAGTTCAGTATATTTGTCTGTATTCTGATCCTCCTCCACTTTTATAGTATGATGGTATTTATATCATCCCGTTAGTGCAAATCCGGACGGCTCACATTAGGGTTGGCCTTGGATGGTCGGCTCCTAATAGTTCTGCTCACCTTTAGTACAGCAGAGTGTTGCATTCAGATTTGGCGCTTAGACTACAGTTTAGTGGAGGGTTTAGCTTGGCATGTTGGTTGTTCACCTCGGCAATATCTTAGATGGCATAGAGAGCAAAGTAGCTCAGCAGATTGGACTAGGGCAAGCACTGCTTCTTGGCACTTAACTCACCTCGAATAGCTCAGCGGACTACTTAAAAGAGCCTTCGGGTTCAAGAGCGTGTAATCGATCCGTGATCCCTATCATCCCCTCTAGGTTGTTTGAGATTTGAGATCAAATCTGGTTCGGGTCCAGTTTGCTCGTCTTTGGAAGTATAAGATTGGAGGTTGGCAATGTTAAAAGAGTCCAAGACTCCATATCCTTCGGGTAATTCAATCCTATAAGCATTAGGATTGATCTTTTCAAGCACTTTAAAAGGTCCGTCGGCTCTAAGAAATAACTTGCTCTTCCTCAAGTTTAGAAATCGTTCTTTGCTAAGGTGTATCCAGACCACATCGCCTAGTCGAAATTTTCTCTTCTTCCATCCTTGGCTTTACTTCTCAAGCTTAATAGCAGCTCGACTTAGTTGCTCTACAACCTTCTGGTGCATGGTTTTGATGGCTTCAACTTTCTCGACAGCTGGCCGATCATCATCATGAGTTATCGGTTGGGGTACTTGGTCTAATGGGAGCTCAAGGTTGAACCTGTAAACGACTTCGAATGGAGATATGCTTGTGACACTGTAGGCAGTCTAATTGTAGGTGAATTCAATGATTGGCAGACATAGATCCTAATCAACCATGTTTCGTCCAACAGCAACCCGTAGTAAAGTTCCCACAGTTCGATTAACAACTCCGGTCTACCCATCGGTCCGTGGATGGCAAGACATACTGTACAATAACTTAGTTCCTAATCGCTTCCAAAGTGTCCTCCAAAAGGGCCTTATGAACTTGGGGTTTCGATCCAAAACTATAGTTCTGGGCATGCCATGAAGCTTAATCACCTCCTGCAAGAAAAGAAAAGAGATAGTTGAAGCATCATTAATCTTAGAATAGTGTACGAAATGTGCCATCTTGCTAAATCGATCTACAATTACCATGATGGAGTCCTTCCCTCGGGACGTCCTCGGTAATCCTAACATGAAGTCCATACTCAGCTTCGACCATGGTTTAGTCAGGATCGGTAAGGGCTAGTAGTGTCCTTGCTCAGCTCGACTTTTCGCTTTTCGGTAGGTTGCACATTTTTCCAGCTTGGATTGGACATCTCTCTTCATCCTTAGCTAAAAGAATCTAGAGAACAATACCTCATAAGTTCAGTGCTGGCCAAAGTATCCTGTCAATCCCCCTCCATGCACCTCATGCACTAGCAATTCTCGCATTAAACAGGCTGAGATACATAGCCTTCTCTTCCTGAATAAGTATCCGTCTTATAGTAGTCGTCCAACGTCCGTCCTTCCTCACAACAAACATACAAAATGTGGGTCCTTGGCATACAAATTCTTGATGGTTGAAAACCCAAATAACCTCGTCTATAGTTTGGTTAAGAGGGTATGTCGTCTTGATAGGGTATTAGCCACTATATTGTTCTTTCCGTTCTTATATTTTATGACATAAGAAAAACCCTCCATGAACTCAACCCACTTGGCTTATCTCTGGGACAACTTTGGTTAGCTCTTTCTCAAGGATTCATGATTGGTGTAGATCATGAATTCTTTGGGCAGTAGGTAGTATTGCCACACCATTAGGGCTTAGATTAAGGAGTAGAACTCCTTATCATAGACGGAATAGTTGAGTGTGGCTCCTTGAAGTTTCTTGCTAAAATAAGTAATAGGTCGGCTTTCTTGCATCAGCACAACACCTATGCCTAGTCCAGACGCATCATACTCTACTATAAATACTTTATAGAAGCTCAGCAAAGCTAAGATGAGGGCTGTAGTTAGCTTCTCCTTTATGTCTTCAAAACTCTTCCTTTCTTTCTCACCCCATCCGAATTCAACATTCTTCTTTGAGAGTTCGGTGAGTGGGGCCACAATCGTACTAAAGTTCTTTATGAATCAGCAATAGAATGATGCCAAGTCGTGGAAACTCCTCATGGCAGCAAAACAGGTCAACTCGGGCTATTCTATAATCGCTCTTATCTTCTCCTCATCAACTTGGATGCTACCTCCACTCATAACAAATCCAAAGAAGATCACTTCGGATAGGTAAAAATCGTACTACTTCAAATTAGCGTAGAGTTGTTCAGCTTGGAGTTTTGCAAGCACTTGTCGGAGGTGCTTTCGGTACGTCTCCAGGTCGGGACTGTAGACTAAGATGCCGTCAAAATAAACCACAACAAACATTCCCAGTAACTCTTAAAGCATATGATTCATAAGTTGCATAAATATGCTCAACGCATTAGATAGTTCGAATGGCATTACAAGCCATTCATATAAACCATGTTGTATCTTGAATGCGATCTTCTACTCATTGCTTTCATGCATTTGAATCTGATGGTATCCAGATTTGAAATCAATCTTAGAGAACACTCTTACTTTGCTTAACTCATTTAGCATATCATTAAGCTTAGGTATGGGATACTTGTACTTGATTGCAATTTGATTGATGGCTTGACTATCCATACACATTCTCTAAGAATCATCTTTCTTTGGCACTAATAAGGTAAACATAACACAGGGGCTCAAGGACTCACGCACATATCCTTTCTTCATGAGGTCGTCTACTTGCCTCTGCAATTTGACAACCTATTTAGGGTTTAGCCTATAAGTAGGCTTGTTTGGTAGTGCGACTCCTAGCTCTAGGTCAATTGTATGCTCAACCCTTCAGATTGGGGGTAGACTCTCCGGTAGCTCCTTCGAAAACAGGTCAACAAATTCCTCTAATAGAGTTTTTACCTCGATCAACAACTTTTCCTCCCCGAGTCTCATCTCCAGAAGTCTCCTGACAAGCAGATAGGTTGGTCCCTCTAACTCCATTTCTCTTTTTAGTTTGGCTTAGATCAATACCAAAGCCTTCTTCTTCAAGGTTCGGCTAAGTTAGGGTTGCATGACTTTTACCTACTCAACAATCGACAATCATGGGACTCAATTTCAATATTCTTCCTTCATGCTCCTCAGAACATGTGTTCCTCCTGCCATCATATATAACTGCTCGATCAAACATTTATGATTGTCCAAGTAGAAGGTGGGACACACTCATAGGTAGTACGTCATAAAACACTTCATCTCGATACTTGCTTATACGTCCTCCAGTAGGGTTTTTACCTCGGTCGACAACTCTTCCTCCCCGAGTCTCATCTCTAAAAGTCTCCTGACAAGCAGATAGGTCTGTCCCTCCAACTCAATTTCTCTTTTCAGTTCTACTCGAGTCAATACCAATGCCTCCTTCTTTAGGGTTCAGCTAGGATTGCATGACTTTTACCTACTCGACAGTCATGGGACTCAATTTCAATATTCTTCCTTCATGCTCTATAAAACATGTGTTCCTCCTGTCGTCATATATAACTGCTTAGTCAAACATCTATAGTCGTCCAAGTAGAAGGTGGGACGCACTCATGGGTAGCACATCAAACTTCATCTCGATACTTGCCTATACATATTGGTACTAATACCTGTTTTTTCACTTGTAGGGCTCCCTTATCACTGAGCCAATGAAGCTTATAAGGTTTTGGGTAGGGTATGGTTGGCAATTTCAGCTGCTGGACCATAAATGCAGAGGCTGCATTGGTGCAACTTTCACTATCAACGATCAGTACACATAGTGATTCATTCACCTTACACCCAATATGGAAGAGATTTTCTCCTCGAACAGATTGATGGCTCGGCTATCCATATACATTCTCTAAGAACCATCTTTCTTCGGCACTAATAAGGCCAGTACAGCACAGGGGCTTAAGGGCTTACGCACATATCCTTTCTTCATGAGGTTGTTTACTTGACTTCCTCCTCAAACAGCTTAGTCTGTCAGCTCTCCTTTAACTCCTCTACTTCCTCATCTATACTATCAACCTTTATAGTTAGCGCCTCGCTTCTAATCACCATCATTCGCCTATTCGAACACTGAGCGACCATGTGTTCAAATCCTTGGCATTTGAAACACTTAATCTTACTCGTTTTCCTTCCTGAACTCTAGCCCTTTTCAAACTTCCTCGAGGGTTCCTTCTCCTTTGTTCGGGTAGTCTAAGTAAGTCGGGTCTTAGTGACCTTACTCAGGTCCGTTTGCACAGGTTTGCTTAAAACAAGTTGACTATTGCTAGGATTGTTGATAGGTAGTCAGAATCTTCTTGTTCAGTGGCTTTCTATCTTCTAGGTGGCTTAGATTGCATCATCGAGCGTTCTAATGTCCAGGGTTTCTAGGACATCCCTAATCTCACACTTCAATCTGCCAATGAATCAAGACACAGTTCGATCTTCTAGCTCTACGACTTCGCATCAGATCATTAACATCTGGAATTCTTTAACGTAAATGTCCACATTCAATCATCCTTACCTCAGTTCTTGCAGTCTCTTGAAGGCATCCAGTAGATAATAGCTCAGCATAAACCTTCTCTACATGACTCTCTTCATATCATCCTAACTCCTAATCTCTCACTCTCCTTCCTTCCTTCTAGTGGCTTGCAAGTTCTTCCACCATAAGGCAGCATAACTAGTGAACTCTAACACAGCAAGTCTAACCTTTGCATTGTCAGGTACTTCATGGCATTCAAACTACTTTTCAATCTTATCTACCCAATCTAGGTAATCTTTGGCATCATCACTTCTAGAAAAACTTAGGATACGCATCTTAAGTCCTTCGACTCTAAGGGCTCGTATATTTCTTTCCTCGGCTACGTAGTACTCTTCTACATCATCATCTCTTTCAACTTCTTCCCCAATCTCTTCAAGCGCTAACTTACATCTAGCATCCTTACCAACTCCTTCAGCTTGAGGTAGGCGAGTGGGGCATTAGCTTGAGCAAATTGAACATCGCCTTGTTGTTGTTGCTCACGTTCCCTAATGGGGCCATTTCTAGCTCGTTATTTGTCCTTTTGTATAACGGTCACCAAACTAGTTACCAAGTCAGTAAGCCTATCCAAGTGGTCACCTACTGACCGAGGTGAGAAGCTTCCTTCTTGTCCTTGACCATGTTAAGTATTACTTTCTTAGTTTCCCAAAGTTCCTTGCACACTTGAATTCGACATTGATGTTTACTTCACAATGACAATTTCTCAACAAACATACGATCAGCCATACTCTATTTTAGCATATCAAAAACAAGGGAAAACAAAGTACAAAACGCTTCTCATTACTAAACTTCAAAGCCTACAATAGAATCACTATCACATGGGAGTAGTGACAAACTATTAAAAGAACACAGTAGCATAATCCAGCTTCGAATGTAGCCTAGCTCTAAAACCAAGATAATATGGACTTGTGGATGAACATACGAACCCGATATTATGCGTAACCAATGGGGTGAGTCTAAGTCGCAAGATGGCTTGAAAAATAAATGATAGTTAAAGGTTAAGTAAGGGGTTCCCGTGTATCAACAAAAGATATGATGCACCAATGCCTCACACGAGCTTAGGTCACACTTGATATGATGTATAAGTATGGCCAGAGGTCCCTCGCCACTGGTCTACACTCAAAAGGGCTAGATAAGAGTAACTGAAGAGTAAGTAAGAGAGACACTTAGCTCAAGAGAGTAAAAAGTTCAGTGTATTTGTCTGTATTGTAATCTTCCTCCACTTTTACAGTATGAAAATATTTATATCATCCCATTAGGGAAATCCTAAGTTATAGCAATTACAAAAGAATGGTCCTTATTTGTTAAAAACAAAAGAGAATAATTTACAAAGAAAATATGAAATCATGCAAAAGAAGAAACGCTGATGTCCTTTGTCAGAAAGGATAGTACGAATGTCAGTAAAGGACAGTACGCACGTGTTTTTACTATGATTTTGACAATATTGTGGTCTGGCCAGGAGTAGACCTTGGTTCAGGCATGTTCGGCGTCAAAAAGGGCTGGACAGTGGTTAGTTCAGGGATGACTCACATTAGGGTTGGCTTCGGATGGTTGGCTCCTGACAGCTCTACTCGGCTTCAGTACAGTGGAGTGCTGCATTCAAATTTGGTGCTTGGACTATGGTTTAGTAGAGGTTTCAGCTCTGCATGCTGGTTGTTCACTTCGGCAACATTTTGGATGGCATGGAGAGCAAAGTAGCTCAGCAGATCAGATTGGGGTAAGCACTGCTCTTCGGCGCTTAACTCACCTCGGATTGCTCAATGGACCACCTAATAGAGCCTTTGGGTTTAGGAGCGTGTAATCAATCCGTGATCCCTATCACTTAATGTACTAGTGGATAATAGAAGTTCCTTAAATTTTTTAGATGTTGTAGTTATTAGAGAAATGGGCTATTCAGTTAAATCTATTCCACCATTGAAAGTCATCGTGGCTGATGGAACGCCTCTATATTCTAATAGTGAGGTACCATGTGTTTGCTTAATGGTTCAAGTTCAAATTTTCTAAGCGGAAGTTTATTTGCTTCCTTTGAGCGAATACAACATAATATTGGGAATTTCTTGGTTGATTAGACTTGGTAATATCACTTAGAATTTTCAACAACTTGTTATAGTGTTTGTAATAGAGGGGAAGTCATATTTATTACAAGGAGAAGGTGATGTTGTTAAGGTTTTTGAAGGGGATACTATTGTTAAAATGATTGAAGGAGGACTACTAACATAACATTTGTAGCATTGGTTGGTTCATTTCAAGAAAGCAGGAGTTGAAGAGTCCAAAGAATTAGCCATACCACCAATGTTGGTTAAGTTACTGGAGGAATACCAAGACAATTTCTATGAGCCTACAACTTTGCCCCTTACATAGGAGTCATAATCACAAGATCCATTTATTTGACAATGCTTTAGCAATTAATTTGAGACTGTATCAATAATATCTAGCTCAAAAGAATGTACTAGAAGAGATGATTCTAGAAATGCTTAAGGAAGGCATAATTAGGCTTAGTCATAGCCCTTTTTCATCACTTATAGTGTTAGTCAAGAAGAAAGATAATACTTAGAGAACATGGATAGATTGTAGAGAGTTAAATAAGCTTACGATGAAGGATAGATATCATATTTGTCTTATTGAAGGCTTGTTTGATGAATTACATGGAGCTTACTATTTTAACAAGCTAGATTTGAGATCTGGGTGCCATCAAATACGTATAGACCTAAGTGACATTTATAAAATAACTTTTAAAAGACACGGAGGACATTATGAATTTATGGTTATACATTTTGGCTTAACCAATGCTCCTTCAACTTTCCAAGGATTGATGAACGATTTGTTTAAGCCTTATTTGCGAAAGTTTGTTCTAATTTTCTTTGATGATGTAGTTACTTACAGTAGGAGTATGGATGGACATGTTACTCATCTCCGTGCAATGTTTAAAATTTTGAGGAAGAAGGTCTTATATCTCAAAAGAAGTAAATGTGTGCTCAAGGCCACTAATATATAATACTTAGGATATGTTATCTTAAGGCTTGGACTAACAACTGATTGGAAAAAAGTGGTTGCTATCTCCAATTGGCCACATCCTACTACTATTAAACAACTTTGGGGATTTCTTGGTGTAGCGACCCTAGGAGAGGCCTAGTAGTATTGCCTAAAATTTATATATCATATGTGCACCCATGATAAGAAAATCGCCTTGCAAGTCAGAGATTGCAAGACTCTAAATAGTTGTTTGCTAGAGTCTTCAATTTTAGTTCATTGACTCATTATATAATATATATAATTATGAATATCCAATTTTTTCACAATTCCTCAGAACCGCAAAGAATCGATATCTCCTACCAAAATAGCGAAATAAGATAGACAATTCTAGGAAATTCTAAACTTAATAAATATACTAAACTTAATTGAGACATTAGTCGTTTTTCGGAGCATTCCGAATTAACTACACAAGCCTTTTCATCATACTGATTCAATGGTAGCACTCTGCACTCGATTCCTATCCCAATCCCAACTATCGATCAACCTACAAGGAAAAGAACTGTTGGGGTGTAAGCTTACGCTTAGTGAGATAATTACCCTCCTCAATACCACATGACAAAAATTTATTAGATGCACAATCATATGAATGCATGAATAATCAGTATGCCAAACAACGCATGCAGTGACCTAGGAACTGCATACGACTCAGAATTACGCCCCCTGAAGTTGGGGTTTGGAGATAATTAATCGACCCAAACCAAAATCTGGGTTCTAGACCTTGGGTTTTAATTCATTAACACTATTGTGCCTCAGTCAAAACAAAACTATGTATATATATACATATATATACTTTCATTACCGAATAATAAATCATATTTTCAAAATCCCAAGTCTAACGGTGTGGTGGCCTCCGCAATCCACAATCACACGCCCTAAGTAGAAGCCACAAGACTCGGCCCCTCGCCGACGGTTGGCGTCTCCCGACGCCTAGTAAGCCCATCAGCTTAAGACAGAGACTCAATATATATATGATGGCATAGCTAGTACCCAATCTTGCAGGAAACTCGTATTCCTGTGAGTCCCTTCCCATCTTCTGCGTGAAGCGGCAGTCGGTGTTATCCGTATGCAATATAGGGAATGCATGATTCATTTTGAGTTCTTAATCGTACAAGTGATTAACTTGATTTTTAGAGTGACCAAACAATTTCATTCCATACAATTCACATATATATATGCATTACAAGCAATTCCCATTATTATATATAATTAAAAAAAAAATCATCACATTCATCCATAAATTCAAACACATGCATCTCCCATATCCCATAAGCATCCAAATTTATATATATAAGTTTAGGTGCATCTATTCTACAAGCACAATCAAGTAAAGAGTCGTCGAGAATTTACTCACTCAGTTATGCGGATCAATCAAAATAATCCGGGATAGGTCGTCTCCCCAAAGCCGGGTCCCCTGGACATCGCAAATATGATACTATAAGGATTTGAATTAAAACCTAGAAAACTAAGCTATAACCCTTTAAGTTATATTTTGGACTTGGTTTCATGATTTCTCCCGGTTTTACTTAAAAGTTCAATCGCGTATAACTTTTTCGTTTTAAATTCGATTTTTATGATCTTATAGTCAATCTTCATCGTTTTCGAGTGTACTTTAATGTGGTAAGGTTAGATTTTCGAAATGAGGTATATAATTCTGTCCATGGGTCAGAACAGTAGCGTTCCTCATGTGTTGGAGTGTTTTTGGGCCTTGTTTGGTAAATGGGCTTTTTGATAACTTGAGAAATCCTTTGGGCTTGGTCTTTAGATTTTATCCTAAGCTTAAAATACTCCTTGAGATCAGATTTACAACTTTGATTTATATTCCTAAGGCTAACAACCACTTCTTGGGCCCTTTAGTGGGCTTAAGTTATCAAATAGGCTTGCTTTTGGTTTAAACTAAAGTTAATGACTTTGGTGGGCTTATGGGACCTTAGGTGGATTTCTTATGGGCTTCAAAAAAACTTCTCTTGGTACTTTAAGATGCTGATCAGATTTTTATTGAAGGCCCATCTTAGAGTTCTAGGCTTGTTTTGAGAGTTTTAAGCTCGGTTTTGAGTTTTAGGCTTTATATGCTTACTATACTTGCTTTAGTTAATATTTTCACTTTGTTCTTTCACTTTTATCATATTTTTAAGCCTCATTTTCCCACGTTCCAGATCTGTTCATGTTGGTCCTAAGGGTCCTTACTTGGTTTTAAGGGTCCTTACTTGGTTTTTCAACTTGTTTCATCATTTCCTTAAGTTTAGGTGGTAGATTATGCACTTAACTACTTGTGTATAAATCTTAACTTAAGTTTCCTTCCATCAAATGATCCTTTAACTCATGCTCCACATAAAGAAATAAAAGATCTTATACTTAATACAACTCCCATATCATAGCTCATGTCATACAAAGTTGATTTCTTCATAAAACTTCATGTGATGGATTTTTCCTTAACCTAAGTCTAGATTTGAGCATGTTTAACTTAATGGAAACAAAATCAACATTCAATTGACTATGGAACTCTCACGTCCAGCATGCTTATCCTCCATTAAAGTTCTCATATCAAGATTTTCTTAGCTTAAAATCTTTCATTCAAAGCATTAAACAAATGTCCATACAAAACACCAACTTTACATGCTCATATTTCAACTTCATGTAAGGGTTTTAGGGTTTGTTTCTTAAAACGATTTTTAGTGATGTAACAACTCAAACCTTACTCATATCTTCAAGAAATCCAAGTCTCATAACATAAATACTAATCCACATATCACAAGAAACACTTACTCGTCCTTAACGCAAAGTTTGGTGGTTGTGCACTAAGGTTCCACTTAAGCCTTTAACTTTGCCTCTTCCTTTTAGCCACCTTTTGAAACTCGAATCTTTTGCTCTTTTGGAATGGGGTTTATGGAAGATTCTAATGGTCTTAAAAGGTCTTGGATGGTGAAAGAAAATAACATAAGAACACAAGAAAAAAATGCCGTAAGTGAAGCTTCAAAATGGAAGAAAAATAGATTTTGTAGGGTAAGGTTGTTTCCCCTTTTTATGTTTGTTTCAAAAGAAAGAAAGATGAAGTGAAAGTGAAATTGAAAATGAGGGAAATGATGGAGAGTGTGGCCGGTTGGAAATGGAGAGAGAAGGAGTGTTTAAATGTCTTGGAAGTGTTGTCTTGAAGTTTACAAAAAGTCAACAATTGCAACTCTTGATGATGTAAGCATTAAGGGGTGAATAGTGATGTGTAAGGAGAAGTAATTGATGGGTGAATGATAAATGCATGGCCCCCCTTTCTCCCCTTTTTAGATCTGCCATGGGAAGTCTTTTTATGTCATGGAGTGGTCTTGTCACCTTTATTAAAGTTAAGCTTATGAATTCTTGTGAAAATTTGTCCATATATAGTATAAGTGAAGAGGTGATAAGGAAATTGTCTTATCACTAGATTTTGATAAGTTATCAATTGATAAATGATTCCAACTCTCAATTGATAAGTTATCTAAGGTGATTGGTTGGTCTACTTATTTATGTGTAAGGCTTATGCATGAAGATAAAGGCATAGCCTTATAGAAAATTGTTTTAGGATTTTTATCTTACATTGTTTTGTGATTTATGATTTGATTTTTGTAGAATTGTGAAATTTTCTAAAGTTGAATGAAATTATTCAAATTAAATTATCGATTAATTATTTAGGGTTAAAATTCCTTAATGGTTTTAAGGTTTAGGGTTTTAAGTAGCTTTAGAGCTCGCAGTTCTTCAAGCTCAGGTTTTCTCAATAATTCGTTTTTGAATTGGAAAATTTGAATTTGTTTCTAAATGTAAACTTGAGTTTCTAGTTTAGTTGATCCTTTGGGAACGTTCAGAATTTACTCGTACTCAAATCCTATGCCCACTTAAAGTAGGGTTTACAGTTAGTTTACTTATTCATGTACACAAATCTTATGCATGAAGATAAGGAGATTGTTTGATTTGAAATTCTTTTTGGAGTTTATCTCTTAAATTGATTTGTAAGTTATGATTTCATATTTATAAAATTATGGAAGTTTCTAGAATTGAATAAAATTATTCAAATTAAATTCTTAATTAGCCGCTTAGGGTTACAAGTCCTTAATTGTTTTAGGGTTTTGCGTTTAGAGTCTATGGTTCTCGTATTCAAGTTTTATCGATAATAGGGTTTCGAATTGGAAAATTAAATTCGTTTTTAAATGTAAACTTGGATTCTTAGCTTAGTTTATCCTTGGGAATATTTGGGAAGTGTTCTTAGTTGAATCATAAGTTTGCTAAAAGTAGAGTTTACAATTTATTCATACGTAACATGGCTTATAAGTGAAAATAAGGGAATTGTCTTATATGAAATTCTTTTAAAGTAGGGTTCTTGAATTAATTTGTAGGTTGTGACTTGCCTCTTAAGAAATTTTCGAGTTTTCTAGAGTTAAATAAAATTCATTGAAATTATATTTTTAATTATTTATTTAGGATCGTAAGTCCTTGATCATCCTAGGTTTTAGGGTTCGAGTGAGTTTATGCATGTTTTAGAGTTCGAGTGAGATTATATATGTTTTAAGGTTTTTCACCAACTTCGGAATAATTTACTTATACTTAGGAGCTTAAGGATCAATTGGCTTAATTATTTAGGAACATCGCTTTATTATGCAACATATATATATATATATATATATATATGATAGATTAGGAAAAGGAAATTGCTTAATAATATATTTATATATACATATTGTAGCGCTACTTATGTACGCAAGTAAAATAATTTTTGCAAATTTATTAATTTATTCCTTTAATTAACTTAGTTTTGTTGTTTATTATTACTTGAAATAATCCTTGATTCGTTTGTTATCAGTTTTATATGATTTCCCAAAATTATTGATAATTTCATTGATTTATGGCTTTTCAAGCATTAAGATAATTTTTATAGAGTTTAAAATTTTTTTTTATTTGACATTTACGGTTTCTATTAAGTTTAGGTTTTCATTTTTGTTTTAAAGTACGCGCATATAGAGATTAGGGTTTTCTTACATGATCGGGGTTTCCAAATTGTATCATTGGGTCTTTCAAGTTTGTTTTAAGTTCTAAGTTCAAAATTTTAATCGGTTTTCATTTTATGTAGTTTTATTGACTTAGGGAAATGTCTACGACACTCGAATCTGATACTATGTTTAGAAGGTTAAATTTATAGGGTCTACACTTGGTCTTGTCAGCTATTATAGGTATTTTATTCAAGAATATGGAGTAATTGTTAAGCCATTAATTAATATGCTAAAAAAGAACAATTTTGAAAGGAATTAAGAGGCTAAAGAAGCTTTTGAAAGGGTGAAAAAGGCACCCACATGTGTACTTGTTCTTAAGCTTCCTGATTATTCTAAACCCTTTGAGATAGAGATGGATGCTAGTGATGATGGGATAGGAGTTGTTTTGATGCAAGAATCACATCCTGTTGCTTACTTAAGCAAATCTCTTAAGCCTTAACAAAAGGGATTATCTATATACGAGAAGGAGATGTTAACTTTAGTGCAAGTAGTTGATTGATGGAGACATTACTTGATAGGGGGGCATTTCATGATTAAGACCGATCATCAGAGTTTAAAGTAATTGTTGAAGCAACAAGTTGTCACTTCTTATTAACAAAAATGGTTTATCGAATTCTTGGGATTAGATTATGAGATTCAATTTAAGAGTGAAGCCAACAACAAGGTTACTGATGCCTTGGTGAGAGTAACTTCAACTAGTCTTAAAGTCCTCACTTGTATTGCTACATCTACTCTAGAGGTATTAGAGGCATTATAGAACAATTTAGTAGGGCAACACAACTATCAAACCTTGATTGAAAGGCTTAACAAGGAAGAAATGGCTAAGAATTATACACTAGATAATGGTCTCTTAAGGCGTAAGGGCAGATTAGTAGTTGGTCTAGATGTTTGCCTCAAGAAAAAATTATTATCACTATTTCATGATGGGTCCTTAAAGGAACACTCGAGTTCACAAGCAACCTTTAAGAGGTTACATGCAGTCTATTATTAGCCTAGAATGGATCTAAATGTGCAACAATATATTAGGGAGTGTGAAATATGTGAGAAGCACAAGTTTGAAAATGTGGCTAG
Source organism: Lumnitzera littorea (assembly GCA_024138015.1). Taxonomy (NCBI): domain Eukaryota; kingdom Viridiplantae; phylum Streptophyta; class Magnoliopsida; order Myrtales; family Combretaceae; genus Lumnitzera; species Lumnitzera littorea. Next base: position 51,536,426 of record JAMXBB010000007.1, on the reverse strand, counting down.
TCTTTGACTTCTACGGCTATTAATGATACTTGAGGGGTATTGGACTGACATTTTTATGGACTTCATTGAAGGATTACCCAAATCTCACGAGAAAAGAGGTGATAATTGTTGTTGTAGATCAACTTAGCAAGTATAGTCACTTCATGACTTTGGTACATCCTTATACCGTAGAATAGGTAGCAAGGACTTGTCTTAACAATGTCTTTAAGCTAATGGTTTGCCTAGTACAATAATCAATGATAAAGATCCTATCTTCATCAGTAATTTTTGGACCAAGTTCTTCAAGCTATGGGGGGTAGAATTGAGGCTACCAACAGCTTATCACCCCTAAATCGATGGCTAAACAAAAGCCGTCAATAAGTATCTAGAAACTTACTTAAATTGTATATTGGGGGAAAATCTTAGGGAGTGGAGTGAATATTTAACTTTAGCAAAATGGTGGTATAACACTAACTACCATTTTAGAGCTTACACTACCCCTTTCGAGATACTCTATAAGTATCCTCCTCTACTAAATTTACCCTATGTGCTAGGGAATTCATAAAATGATGTGGTGGACCAAATGTTGAGTAGTAAGGAAGAAGTTGTTAACTTAATTTCATCTAAAACGAACTTAAGACTAAATGAGATAGATTGCTAATGGAACAAGAAGTAAGAGTGTTTTAGATTGGGGATATGGCACTGGTCAAACTACAACCCTATAAACAATACGATGTAAAAATCCAAAAGATGCTCAAGTTGTCTCCTAAGTATTTTAGACCCCATTTAATGCTTGATAAAATAGGAGAAGTAGCATATGAATTGGATTTACCTACCGGATCATCTATCCATGCTACCTTCCATGTGTCACAATTAAAGAAATATGTTAAGGGCAATTATTGACCATTCGGTAATTTACCTTTTGAGATTGTTGAAGACACGCTAGAGCCTAAATCAATCTTAGACAAGAAGATGGTAAAGAAGGGATTTTTGGCCAATACCTTAGTGTTGGCAAAGTGAAAACATTGGCTTGAAAGTGAGTTGACATGGGAGTTCTTCTTCAATTTGTGCCTGCAGTTTAAAGATTTACCTTCAGGGATAAGGGTCTTCGAAGGAGAGGCAAATGTTGTGAGGGAAGAAGTGGGGTTAGGATTTGTTGAATGCTTTGTCGACAGAGAATAGAAACATGTTGAAAAAGTAGGAAAAAAGACAAGTTGAAGAGAGTTCTAGAGAAAATGTTTTTGATGAAGTGGATATGGGAACTATGAAAAGTTAATTAGACCAAGTCAAGGGCCTAACACCATTAATACTTTTCAGTTCACTACATGATAATAGGCATATAGTATATTAGGCCTATTAATAGAGTCCATTTAGCATATATGGATAGAATCATATGCAAAATAGATGGAATCACATGATTTTTGTTACATGGCATCATCGGCATATGTAAAAAATATTTTGGGGAATTTCTATGTAACTGTAGTACAATGTCACTATATATGTATCTTAAATAGTGACTACAAAAATAAATGAAAAAGAAAACAAATGTTGCTCCCAAGTAGCTCTTGTATTTGAGTAGCACCTGCTTTGTATTCAAAGCTAATAATTCCCTTCTACATTTTTATATTTCTTGCAAAGCTATGATGACTTACACCATTCGCCAACCATTTACTATTAATAAATTTATCTTTTTCTTTATACCTTTCATTTCCAGTAGAGAGTAAAGCAAAAACGTAAATGGTTTAATCCAGTTCACACTCTACATGACAATTGATATGGTTAAATTAGTCAAATACAAACATTTTGATAATGACTAGGGGTCCTTCTACCTTTGACTTATTTTTCTTTTTCCTTCCTTCAAAATTTTAGCCACCAACTAAGCATGTTTTCATATGACATTCATAAGTTCTCAAGTTTGAACCTTTTCTTAACTATCAAAGCAAGTATGAAGTCTTAATTCTTCTTCTCTACATGTACTTTTTTTTTTTGTCTTTATCACATCAAATGGCATGCATTTGTTCTTTATGTTTATAGTCTTCTTATTCCTTTTTTTTTTTGTCATGCCACGATCGTGAGATACTAGATTATTGAACTTTATTTAGAAACCGTCTATTGGAATTTCTAATAAGAAAATAGTGTACCATATTTTTTTTTTTTTGTTCTTTATAATGTACTTATGATTAGATTTTTTTTTCTTATAAGAATAATAGATTATGGATAGTAAAAATTGTCATACCCTAAACTAAAAAGTCGTAACAGCCCCACCATATAAACTAACATAAGCTATAAGCTAACTACTTTAGTTGTTAATATAGATATGGCTTACACAAAGTGTTTACCATTTCCCCGATTTGAGCCATCTAATTTTAAGTTTAGTAGATATCAACCTGTGATGTAACTTTTTGAAATAGCTTCGAAAAATAAATTTGTGACTCAAATGACCGAGAAAATTAAGCTTTACAAATCATTTAGAGAATAAAATCTCAATTTCAATGAAAAGTTCTAAAAGTAAATTGATTTAAGAAAATAGAGTGATTAGTAAAGGGTTTATAAAAGGTCACAAGTTAATAGAGCATGGTAACAGTAATCATAATTGAAAACTAGAGTCACTAGTAGAGACCTTATTAGTTTCTCTATAAGTTAGTAAAGTTGACAAATAAATAAGATTACAGTCCATTAGTTTTGAATCTTACTCCTCAACCCTGTTCTCTAGTTTTTTGGAACTTGGTGTAATATTAGTGAGTCTACTAGAAAACTTGTAAAATAGTTATAGGAGAATGAGCGACAACTTGCTTAGTAAGTAGGATGAAAACAATAGCACATATCTATCATTAAGCAACTATGGTTTTCAAGTAAAGTTAATTAGATTCAATGTATGTTTAAATAAATGCTATCTCATGACGTTGACCAATTATTGTGAGATTAGATAAATTGTGCTCGTTTTAATTTGAGTTTTAAGGAGTTTAACGCTGCACACTTTACGAATCAAAACCAAACTAAGGCATGTAAAATGGAGAAACATACTTTGCTCGTACTACTTTCGAACCACGGTTCCCCACCTTGTTGTGACCTCCCTCCTATCACTTAGTTTGACTAAAAGTGAGGAAAGGACCATTTCTGCTATTCTCATTAAAGGGTCTGTATTTGGCCTGAGAATCCTAGTTGTTTCTCTTAGTAGGTTGTGACGCAGGTCTTGTTAGAAGTTAGGTCGAGCTTGAATTAGTTTACCTCTTAAGGTGATAAAGCAATTTCACACAATTCAATCAACATAATACCATAAAGTAACCAATACATAAAGTTCAACACTCTATAATGACAATACAACATCTAACCACATGCATTGCATACATACAGGCTACTAACTTATTATCACAAACAAGACACATACTAAAATCTCTAAGTATTCTTAAACAATACTCTAAATTACAATGAAGTATTGATCCCACTTACTCGAAACCTAGTTACTCACTAATGTGGTTGTTCAATTGTCCTTGTGGGTGATCCCTTGATATTTACCTCGATGTAGTACTTTATTCTGCATATAAATTGTGAAATATTGCTAATTTACTTGTCTATATAAGAATTAGGTTGATTAGTTGTTGGTTTATTAGCCTATGCCCTAAGTATGGGAAGTTCAGAATAGTGCTATAAGTTTGTGTTACCTTCTAAGCCATCTCATGAGATAAGATATTCATGAAATATTTATTAAAGAAACTTTTGAGATATCCTCAACACCCCTTAAGTATTGAAGTGCACCATAGATTCAACCTCTGTGTTAATCTTTGAGGTTAGTAAATCCCTAAGATTTTTAATAAACACCTTTTGAGTTAAGTCACTCTCGAAATTCTTAAACTGGAAGCTTTTGAGTCATCCTTTGAGCTATATTAGGGTTAAGGTATTAGCAAATTTAACTTCTAAATCATCCTCTAAGTCTAGTAAATAACTAAGATGTCCTACAGATTACCTTTTGAGGCAACTTTTGAGTGCTCACACTCATGTATTTTTCTTCAAGTACCCTTTAAGGCATCTTGTAAACCGATCGTGTCATCTACTTAACTATAAATCTTTTGACAGAATGTCCTCTAAGCTACCCTTTGAACCTCATAGGTGTTGAAGTTCATAGTAAATTCAACTTTGAGTCAATCTTGAGTTTGATGAGTATCCCAAATTCTTTAATGAACAACTTCTGAGTATTTACATATCTATAATTACTCTTGATATTACTTTGATTTACCTTCTAACTAAGTTGTTGCGTCTAGTAGAATTTAAATTTCCTATTAGAAAATCCTCTAAGCTATTGTTTGAGTTTAGTTAGCTTTATAATTTCAATGAATTTACCTTCTGAATTTTCTTTTAAGACCAACAACTTCAGAGTTCCTAAGAATACTCCCTCTGATTTAGCCTCTAAGATTCTCCTGTTTCATTACTTACTTATACTCTTACCTTTGATTTAGCTTTGGAGTAAATATCTAATAAAACCTTTGCCTCCATCTTCCTTTGAGTTATCCTCTACCTTCCTTCAATTCCATTATAATTAATTTATTAGCCCTTTTTCGTTTGACTTTCAATTAAGACCAACCAAAGTAATATTCTAATCCACACTTCATAGCATCATTACATCCAAATTCCTTATATATGTAATACCTTAAGATTTCGAGTTAGTTCAATAACCTAAGGATCGGAGCTCCCAAATTTAGGGTATTGGGCTAAGTTATCAATTTTATTTTAAACTTTACATTAAAGTTAGAAAAGTTAGATAGAGTAATTCAAGTAAAGTCAATTTCTCAAAATAAGCTATAAAAAAAAATTAATTTGAGAAAAACGTTAATTTATCAATAAAGCCAATAATCATAAAATTTGAGCTTTTAAATATAGCGAAATATTAAAGATAAGTTAATTAATTTTTAAAAATAATAAATGAAGTTGAATTGTACGTAATATACATACATTTACATGTGATATGCATTATATGTATTAAATACATATATATAATAATAAATTATTATTAAAATAAGGTAAAATAATGGAAAATTAACAAAAAATTGAAGGGACGAATCATCAAATGATGTGTCAAGCTAGGATTAATTGGAAGTAATAAGTCAACACCTAATTAACTAAAAAATGATACATCACACCTAAGAAAACGTAAAATTGACATGTATAATTTTACTTTTTTACATGCAAAAATTCTAAAATCTATAAATAGGGGTCTAAACATCATTTAAAATATTTTGCGAACCCGAAAACATAATGAAATAATTTTATAAAATTCGAAAAAAATTAGAAAAAATTCACAAAAAATAAAAGAAAATAGTGGGAAAATATGGTAAATTATAGTTCCTAAGGCTACGAGTAACCTGAAAAGGAGCCACTTGGGACTTAAACTTATGGTGGAGAGAGAAGATGGGCTGACATAGGGTGGTAGTCGGAGCACCATGTATCGATGAGCTAAATTTCACTACTTGATTTTTATTAATTTACTAAAAATATCAAATCAACTTAGAAAATTATAAAATTTGGTTTTCCTAAGTTATTTTATATGTACTTTCGTGTGGTAATTTTATTTTCTTCAAATAACATTGATTTAGGGTACTTAATTAAGAATATGCCCTGTTTAGATGAATTTTAAATAAATTTTTCAAAATATTAAATAATGTTACCTCGACTTCAAAATTTTTATATAACACACTTATATAATATATTAAATTTTAGTAACAAGAACTTTTGAAAATCTCAATGTTTACTATTTTTTATAATTATTTTGAATAAAACTGTCAATTTTACCGAATTATTGAAATAATTAGTTTTTGATGAAATTAATGAATGAGCCCTACATATTTAGACTTTTGGATGTTTATAATGATATTTGGAATATTTGATTTTTATCTCACTCAAAAATTTATTTATTTTCCTTAATTTTCTGTAATTTTAAACTAAAACTGCTATTTTCGTAAAAATGGACAATAACCAATTTAGTATAATTGATGATCAATAACTAAGCTACATATTTTTATGAGTCTATAGGATTTTTTGTGAAATTAATTGGGCTCGTATACTATTTACTATGTTTTTTTCTAGTATAAATTTATATATTAGCTTAATATGTAATATAGTTACTAGTACTATTAGAATGTTTATTAAATTTGTGTCAAATGTACACTTTGGGGTATAATAAGAGTTGTTGGACAAGTTTGGAAAGTATAATTTTTAGGGTTTTTAGTTCAATACTAAAGCTTACTCGGATCAATTATAGAGTTAGGGTAACGTACAGTTGAGTCATAATATGAAAGAGTATTTTTGAATATTTGGCAATATTAATTAGTCTTGATTCTTACTATATATCAATGGCACTTAAAATAACAATCGTGATGATATAAAGTTTACTGAAATTAGATAATAAATGAGTAAAATATGGTCAAATGAAGTTCAAAAACGTGGAAATGAAAATTTATAACAGTTTGGGTCCGACCTATACTTGATTTAAAGATTGTGTTATATTTTCATAAGTTTGATAAGTAAGGAAGGACCACGTGGCGAAGTTTAGGATTCTATGCTATTATTGAGTTCAGGTAAATGAATCTAACCCATGTTTGGAGTAGATACATTGCTACTCATAACACTGCATGCTATTTGATGTTGTGTTGATTGAATATGAGCATATCCTAGTTGAATCGATATGCTACTTATGGAAAAAGTATGGCTTTATGAACTCAGTTTTTGAAGGCATATAGATTGCATTGCCTGAACATCAAACTATTTCGATAGTAAAATTTGGTAGACTACAGTGTATGGTCTAATTTAGTAGTGTTGCCACTTTGATTTGGTAGACTATAGTGTGTGGTTTAATTTGGCAATGTTGCTACTTTGATTTAGTGAACTATAGTGTGTAATCTAATTTTGTAAAGTTGGGGGTCGTACTCCTAGGGAGCTCCTATAAAATTCAGTAACTTAGGTTACTTATCCAACAAGTAGTTGAAAACAATCATAAGACCCAAGACTTTAATGTTGCCCTCTACGTAAACATAGCCCTACATAAAAATATGTCCTAAAAAATGTCGGACGAGGAAGCAACCGTCAACTCATGCTCATGATTGAACAAAACTAACAACCCAACAAAATTTTCGCCCAACGCATTTACGTAACTAGGTTCAGTATGACCAGCAAACCCCTGAAGACCTTCTTTAAGGACATGAATGTCTTAGAACTAGACGATCATATCCGTCACGCATCTAGTGTGCGTAACTAGAAGAAAGTCAAGTCATCAGCCCCAATGTCGCTTTTCACAACAGTAAAAAGCCCATTAATGCCACTTATCCTCGAGGAGACCCTACCTCAAGGAGCGAGGCTCCTCACCTCAACATATGCGATAGGACAGGTGACCCAAATGACTACCTAGTCCACTTCCGTACCATAATGAGCCTTTACAACTTCTTCGATGCCATCATGTATAAGGCTTTCCCCAACATATTGGCAAAGGCAACCTTATTATGATTTAATACCTTAGCTGATGGCTCCATTACGTCCTTTAACGACTTGGCGAGCAAATTCCCATAACACTTCCTCAACTCTAAAGTCTTATGCAAAGACTCCTTGATGCTTTATAATGTAAGAAAGCATCCTAATGACTCTTTGCGTGCATGCTTGTAATACTTTAATTGAAGAAGCTTGAAGTCTTTAAGCTTGACACAGGAACAACTCTCTAGGCTCTAATTACAAGAATTGATCCTACTGGAAAGCTCTTTAATATAGTATCCTTCAACAAACTGGAATTTCTCGATGAATTCATGAGAGTGGCTGAGAAATATGTTGCTTAAGAAGATGCCATCAAAGCAAGATTTAAAGCTAATAGAATGTCTGAAGATTAGTCAAAGATTGGCTAGGTTTGAGAGATACCAAGCAGTTTTCATTGGAAGAAAGAAGAGACAGACAAAAACAAAGATTTGCATACTTTCCCTCACACATACCTCTTAACCGCCTCCTTAGAGGTCATGTACGAGGTTTAAGAGCAACTCCCCTGACCTTCCAATGTTAGAGAAATACCCAAGGCGACTAACTCTAGCAAATATTGCGACTATTACCACATTTACAGCCATAACACCAACCAGCACTGCTACTTGAAGAACGTGTTTGAAGGTCATGTTTGCAAGGGTCGCATTAACTACTAATTGCCAATGATAAGAACCAAAACCAGTTGGTTATTTTGACATACCAAAACTGTATTGACTACTAATCACCTGAAGAATGCTCTTATTATCAATGCTGATGGCTATTTTGACATACCAAAAAAGTTCACATATAATGGCAACTTAGTTAACATTTTGTTTTATCACTCATACGAATGGATGAAAGACTAGTACGATGAGCCCCTCTGATTATACAAACATGACCTTATAAGCTTTAAGGGCAGCAAACTTGTGCCATTAAGGGACTCATCACTTGCTTATATGATTAAGTAATGGTCCACACATCACCACATAGTCTATCGATTTCATGGTCATTTACCATTGGTTGCCATACAGTGTTATACTAAGGCGATTGAGCATAATAAAGTTTGACATGCTTATCAGCCAATGATGCTTGAAAGTTAAGTTCATGACACCAATTGGAATAGGTGAAGTCCGAGGAGACCAAAATCTGTCCAACTCCCTTTATCTTAAGGCTTAGTCTAGTGATAATATCATGAACATTGAGTCTATCACTAAACAGAGCCTAACTCTTCGAGGAGAGCTAGTAGAGATGTCTGAGGAAATTGAGCTCAGAGGTACTCTAACAATGATCACTTGAATTAGTATAGCTTTACCCAAAGATGAAAAGATAGAGTTCGCAAATTTCCTCCGCTAAAATATAAATGTCTTCATATCAACACCTGAAGACATGTTAGGGATAATCAACGTCGCTAAAGCGACTCACCACCTCAATGTCAATGCCAACTTATGGTTGGTAAAGTAAAGGAAACAACACTTTGCGCTAGAGTGCTAGGCCGCAATTGAACAAGAGTCCAGAAATTGCTATAAGCTGAATTCATAAGGCAGGAAAAATACCCCACATGGCTTGCGAACACAATCCTTGTAAAAAAAGCCAATGGAAAGTGGTAGATGTGCATTAACCTCATTGACTTAAATAAGGTCTACCCTAAAGACTGTTCTCCTCTTCCTTACATTGACCGGCTTATCGAATTTACCTCATGATATGCTCTCCTCAGTTTTATGGATGCTTACTCAAGTTACAATAAAATCTAATAGCATCCGAGGATGGGGTCCACACCTTGTTCATTACAGACTTCGGCACCTATTGTTACAAAGTCATGCCCTTCAATTTGAGGAATATAGAAGCAACGTACCAGAGATAAGTTACCGCCATATCCAAGCCACAAATTGGCAAAAACATCGAAGTATATGTAGATGATATGATTGTTAAGAGTGGGGAAGGGAAAGGCCACATTGAAGACCTTCGAGAGACATTTAACATCCTTTGCCATTACTAGATGAAGCTTAACCCTTAAAAATGTGTTTTTAGGTTTGCATAACAAAAATTTCTCAACTTCATGGTCATAGAACGAGAAATCAAGGCTAACCTAGACAAGATCCAAGTAGTTCGTGACATGATAGGCCCCAAAATAGTAAAGGAGGTCCAGCACCTCATAAGGAGAGTGGCTACTGTAAACTATTTCGTATCTAAAATCGTAGATAAGTGCTCAAATTTCTTTAGGCTCTTAAAGAACCCTTCTATGTTCAAATGGATAACCTACTAGTGCTCTTAAAACCTATCCTTGGTAAAGAGCTACACTTCTACTTCGTTGTTAGGAATAAAGGATTATCTTAAGTCCTTGTTTGAGCAAACAAATGAGAACATAAGCATGTACATTATGCAAGTCATATCCTACAAGGGCCTAAAACTAGATACACTAAGATTGAAAAGCTTGCCCTCACAGTAATCATTACTGCATGCAAGCTTATGCCATACTTCTAAGCTAACCCAATTATTATGTTAACTGACCAACTGCTTAGAGTTATGTTGCAAAAGCCTGACGCCTTAAGCAAAATGATAAAATACACCCTTGAACTAAGCACTCATGGTATCCGATATTGACCATGGTAGGTAATCAAGGCCTAATGCTTGTAGATTTCATTGTAGAGTATACATGAGAGAAGGAAATATAAGTGGATATTGATATACTAATGCGAACTCTCCATGTTGATGGCTCTTCTACTAGGGAGGAAGGGAAGGCCCATATGGAACAAAGGTGCTTTATGCCTTGAAGTTCGGATTCTCAATGAGCAACAATGAGGTAAAATACAAGGCACTCATTATCGGGCTGAAGATAGCTAAGGATATTGGAGCAGAGAAATTAGATATCCACTTAGACCCTATGCTAATGGTCTAACAGGTAAAAGGAGAGTACAAAACTAAGGAGGAACGATGATTAAATACTTGTAAGTAGTTTAGGGATTCCTATAAGGTCCACTTCCTAGAAAATCAACAAAATTGCTTGAGCAGATAACTCAAATGGGAATAGGCTATCTAAGTTGGTGTCATCCATTGTCCTCGTGCAATATGACGGTGACAAACCATTATTCATCCACTACCTCCCTAAGCATAGCATAGAAGGATGAGAGCAGGAGGTCATTAAAATTCGATATGTGAATTCCCAGCTCGCTAAATAGACCTTATTATAAAGTACGGGGGATTGAAACACTGCCTGAAGACTAAGCAAAAGTAAAGAGGCTAGCCTATGCCTCCACCAACTACACACTCATTGACGTTGTGCTCTACCCTCGAGGCCAAAGCATGTTGCTCCTCAGGTGCCTCAAGCCTAAGGAGGGTATCCATGCTCTAAAAGAGCTCCACGTAGGGGTATGTAGTAACCACATTCAATCATAAGCCATTTACATTCAAGCCCTTCGACTAGGCTATTACCAGTTGACAATGAAGGAAGATGCCAAGATCTTAGTCTAGAAATGCTATAAATGCTAGAAGTATGCTCCGATCTCCCACACGCCGAGCTCCAACCTACACCTCATGACCAGCCCATGGTTATTCACTCAACGGGGACTAGATGTGCTCAGCCTCTTCTTGAAAGCATCTTAAGGGTAGTAGTTGATTACTTCACTAAGTGGCTTGAAGCACAAGTAGTATCAACCATCAGAACTTGAGCTATAAAAGGTTTTGTTCTCATGTACATCCTTTCATGTTTTGGGGTGCCTTATGCACTGATCACCGACAATGGCAGGCAGTTTAATAGTAATAAGTTTTAAGAGTTCTATGACAAGTACAACATAAGGCTCCACTACACCTTGATTTCTCATGTACAAACTAATGGCCAAGTTGAGGCAATCAATAAAATTGTCTTTAGCAGGTTGAAGAAAAGGGTTGAATGTATTGAAGGTAGGTGGATAAACGAGCTCCCTAACATATTGTGGGGGTATTGCATTGGATACAGAATGTCTACAAGAGAAACCCTGTTTTGCCTTACCCATAGATTATAAGTTGTCCTTCCTATTAAGCTTGAGTTGCGTATGAGTAGGATTCAGAGCTTCAATGTAAATACAAACCACATGGCCCTCCTCAATACTATCAAGGAAGTATACAACGTGGCGCCTGCTCGAGTAGTAGCTTACCAGCAACGAGTGGCCTGATATTATAACAAGAAAGTAAAACACAAAGTCTTCTACCCTAGAGACTTGAGACCATTAGCTCATGTAAAGGGCAAGGTAAGCTTGTACCTAAGTGTTAAGACCCAGTACGTATCAAAAGGATGCAAGCCAAGGGGCATACAGGTTGGAGACCTTCGACGGGCAATCCATCCTTAGGGTTTGGAATGTAAACAACCCGAGGCCATATTTCAACTAAGTTTTGTAATGTATTTGTAACATTTGCAACTGTTGCCATGATTGATGAAACAATGAGTTCCTCACACTTGTCTAATTATTTTTTGTTATTATTGACTTACGTCGCATGATCTTATCCTTGGGTTGATTATCATCCTTGAATGCATGCCTTGAGCCAATACTTACACTAACATTGCGGGCTCATGCATCATCACTCATCCCTGGTATACATTGTGTGCCTTTACCCTCGGGTCGATCGTTATCCCCGAGGACATGCCTTAAGCCAATATTTGCACCGATACTGTAGGGACCAAGGCCTCGATTACTTTTGAAGGTAAGCCTTCTCAATGAGGTTCAAGCAACGATACAGCTCTTGAAATTTAAAGCATGCTCATAATCTATTTGGACTGACTTGCTTGAACCTATGCATGAATCGCCTTAATGGTCTTCGCACTTAAGGCATGGATGGGTTTAAGATACATTGACTTGGTTGATACGCCTCACTTGGCTCACTACCGATCACGTTCGCATGCTACTATAACAGCATCGAACATTATAATCCCATGTTAACGAAGTTAGGGAAAAAGGAAAAAGAGCAAGTGGAACAAGAAGGCATAAATAAGTGAGTGTGACTAATGAGTTTCAAAATTTATTGATCAACAAAGTATTGTAAAGCTTTAGGGGTTAGCATCCCAACCTTAAGTACATATGAAAACGAAAAAGAAAAGTTACAAGTATGAAGTTGATTCCTAAGTCTATTGCTCGAGCTCCTGATGTGTGACCGGTTGCTAGTCTTAGGCTATGGGCCCCATGAGCTCTTCCTCATCTAAGATGTTGATAGCTCAAACCTCACCATCTTGAGGGTTCACCTTTTGAGTCCTCTTGCTCCTTAGCCCTAGCATGCTACACCGAACTGCAATGCTTCACATGGTTCATCTTAGAGCCAACGAGCTCAACCTCCTCCATTCATCATGGCTCCTCCTTAATGGCTTAATCGAACCCTCCTCTAAACATAGCCAACACGTGACTCAAGGCTACCCTTCCATTTTTAGAAGCAACAACAACCACCAAGATCGCCTCTACTACAATTCGAACTACTTCAAGAATGGTCTGTTGCCTAGTCCCCTTCTTCTTCTTACTCTTCTTTGGGGGATAATGTGAGTTATCCCTGCTTTCCTTTACAGTAGCCTACTTTCTCTTCTTCCTAACCTCAACTACCTCCTTCATGCACCTTACCCAGATAGCGAGTAGCTTTTTATTGATCTGCTCGGACCCTACATACATCGCTGTGAGCATAGACAAAAACTTAGCAAAAAGGAAAACAACTATACTCATTAGGCTAAGGAACAACAGACTGAACATCCCTTATTATGACGATGGCATGAAAAGGTAGACACTTAACCACTCCCCCTCAATAAAAATTAAGGGATATTGGTTTCTACCCTGTAAAGAAGCTCACCTCTTGCATACATTTGGGTAGTCGCTAAGGAGCAAAGCCATTTCCAATTAACGAGGTCCAATACCAACTCTTTCATCTAATCATGTTAGTCCCTTAAATAACTAACCAACATTGCCCGAATTGGTAATGTCCAAGTTGTTGCCAAACATAGAAGAAGTATTCCTTCCTCTTGTCCACCTTATTCAGAAGGTTGTCAAACACCTTCAATGACCTACCCTAGGAAGTAATATAGATCCAATTGTTAAGGCCCCTCTTCACTTGGAGCAAGTGCATAAACGACCGAGCTGTTGGCCTTTGAAGTATCTACAAACACACTATCTTAAACTCGAGTAGCTGTGCCTAGGCATTCGCATGCAAAGAGCTCGAAGTAATCTTGAAATAATTAAAATCCTCAACTAAAAACTTTGAGAATGACAATTGCAATCCCAGTTCAAATGGCTTTGCATACACATAAAATGATTGCTCATCGGCTATCTGCTAGGCTCTCTCACTACTCATAGCCATCTCTACTTACTACCCAATTTATCGGCCTCGATTTTGCTTCATCCTCTACAAAATGCATCCAAACATAAGCATTTTCATTAGAGTTCATGGTGGGCAATGGCACCTCAACTTGGTTCCCCTTATCATCAGAAGAATACACATCTGGAGGCTTCCATGTGGTGAAGACTCTCCTTTCCTCTTCTTTCAATTAAATAAAACCCTACTTTCGATGTTGCCCACTGCTGCCTTCATTTGGGGGGGAGTAAGGTTATTGCCCCCTTCAAGGATCATCTCCTCATAATTCTCATCTACTTCTCTTGAAATAGAGGCACCTAAGTGCTCACCTTAAGAGTTCGAAGCTCTTTCATCGACCATGACTGGTACGCGAGAACAGTAAAATGCGAAGGGAATATAATAGAGTTAAGGATGGCATAATAAGCTCTTAAGTTGGGATTTCAATAGAGTCTCCCCTTGTTTTAAAGCGAAAAGTGAAAACCGAAGCCCTAAGCACTCCTTTATATAGACATGTTGAAGAAGGAGATGAACGATTTTCTACACTACCAAAGTACATACCAATTGTAAGGAAGTGTGTTACACCCTAGCTATTCATGTGTCCTAATCCATTGACTGATGGTCGAAGTCAACCCATACATGCAGATTGTTGATGTGACTACATACGTTAGCACCCTACGCATACAATCTTTTCCAAGGCATCATTAATATATGTTTCTCTTCTTGAAAAATCATCATTACATCTCAAGTAGTCTAATGGTCACATTTATTGTATGTTGTGACAGGCCCTATCAAATATGTTGGACATCACTTCATCTAGCAACTAACTCGAACACCTTGCTTGGAATAGAACCCTTGTCATTGATCGATGGCCCAGATTAACCTACATATGCGGATTGCTATCTACTGGCCCCCTTTACGTATCTTAGTTTGATGATCAATGGCCTAGATCAACCTACATATGTGGATTGCTAATGTGGCAACATACGTTGGCACCCTACGTGTATAATCCTTTCCAAGGCTTTAATAATACACTTTGCTCTTCTTGAAAAATCATCATTACATCTTGAGTAGCACAACAATTACATCAATCACATCGAAGATTACGGAACATGCAATAGACCCTGTCAAAAGTGTCAGATGTCACTTCATCTAATGACTAATGTGGGCATCCTGCTTGGAATAGAACCTTTGTTTCCTTAAGCCAGTGCTCTTAGCAATCCCGCTCTCCTTACGATCTTGACATTGAGGAGTATGGGGGTGGAGGGGAGGGCCGTGCAAGTCTTGATACCCAATTTTGGGCTAGCTTAAGGCCCAACCTAGGTAAAGGTCCCTTTAGGCTTACTAATGGCCAAACAATCGAGCACCTTCCCTCGTCTAGGCACCTTGCTTTACCTGAGCACTAATCTCGTACGAGAGTATACACGGGACCTAACCTCTAAGCACTTCACTCTTGAGGACTATACAAGTTACCTTAGTGAGCTTAAACTGCAAAGGTCCTTTCCTTTTCTAAGGCTAAGCACACCTTATAAGGATGCCACCACTTCTATGTGCCTTCCCTTGAAGTCTAGCCTATAACCCGTAGCTCGCCTCAACTATTCGTCTGCCTCTCTGGGAATATTTATCATTAGTATGCACTCCTTTCCTTAGTACATTAATTACGTTTTGACATTAGTAGTATGGCTAGCATACCTAACATACTTTGCAGATGTTAGAGTACTAGATTATAGACATGGTTACCAATGTGGTTGTAGTTGACCAACTCTTAAAGCTACCTTATCAGCCCCCCAACGTATATCCCTTACTAGCAATAAGTATGGACAAATCGCAGCCAACATGTGTCCTAGGTAATTATACTCCTTACATTATAAATAGTGCAAGGAACCAACAAGTAAGGGGATTTAAACCCTTCATACACTACATTGCTCTCCACATGAAAAAACCATATCTAAGCATCTTTCCTAAGGATTAAGAGTACTAGGATAACCCCTAATTTCCCTTTTTTTTTAATCCTTGTTGCTAACTTGAGCATTGAAGGGCCATCATAGATACATTTACAAGGGACCTTTTACAGGTAGGCTTGGAGCAAGGAGTCCAGCTAAGACCAAAGGTCATTAATCCCCCAAACTGAGGAATTGAAGCCCAATTCCTTCTAGTATCTTTAGTTGATTCACAAATATGACAATTCTTTTTTATATGTTTGAATTTAATCATTCTTTTATTGTAAGTGGACAAAGTTTTATGGGAAATACTAAAATTATGACAAAAAAAGATGCTGGTAATTGGGATTTCGGTACTTCTTAAAATAAGCGAGATGATTAAGATGATATTATATAATTTAAATTTGAGATTTCTTATAATTTGGTTAGACTTTATTATATTAAAACTTCTATTTGGGTTGTAATTTTTATGTCAAGTGGTAAAACCTTATGACATTTGTATTGTAAATTTTATAGATTATTATTGTCCATTTACTTTTTCCATTTGCAAGTATCTTATAAAATTTTTCATAACTTTTTAATCAATTAACAAGTCCAATTTGGATATGAGACATGCTTATTAAACAAGTCGGGTTACGGGTTAGGTATTTAAATATGATTAATAAACAGGTTATGTTACGAGTTGAGGTATTCTAAACATAATACCATTTAGGCGTGGACATTGATACGGTATGATAATACAAATTGTCAGCTCTAAAATAAGATATAGAGACCATATGTAAAGTATAATATTTCCAATCATAATAACCTATAGCAGGTTAGGTTGCTACCAAAATAGCCTTGATACTTACAGTTGTAGTAAAATCTCATTTTGATATTAAATCAAAATAATTCCATATAGAGATAAAAATTAAAAAAGTAATTTGGTTCATCTTATTCATATTTGAAAAAATTTTAAATAGATTTCCTTTTGTCCTGATTTTGCTTGTTCCCATTGCATGTCTCGTCATTTGGAGATTTAGGAAAAGAGGCAATTTTCCTCTAATATATGCTAAGGGACAAGATGAGAAAATAATAGGACAAAGAAAAAGTTTAAGGCTATAACATCAAATTATGGATCTAGTGAAAATATTCACATAACATGAACAATCGTGTTTATATCAATATTTAAGCTTCTCATTTATTTCATTGTGAGATAAAGTTATATAATCTCGATTAAAGAATTGCATGAAACCCATGAAATAAAAAGTATACAATATATTTTGAGAATTGTTTATTAAAGAATGATGTGATGTCTTTTAGCATATCGTAATTTAACTATGTAAAACTTCTACATAGTGTAATTTTCTTTTCTCACACTTATGCTATGACTTTAGATTATAGATTCCTATTACTTCTGTAGTATAACTAATTATAATTTCCTATAATTAAATGTACTTTATTACCTTAAAATACTTCCATGGTTTGAGTTATCTTACAATTCATATTTGCACAACTATAGAATATGGCATAATTTTACATACATCATTACCTTGCGTATAAGCACAAATACATGTATATATTATTATTATTAACATAGTAGTATTTTATTTGACTCCACACAACTTTTTATTAAATTTTACCTTATATTAATAAAATAATTGAATAGTAAAAATCATATCAATGGTCTCATCCATCACTCTTTCAATCACTGTTCATGAAATTGAATCCAATAGTACATAAACCAATTTTTAATTAGAGCATTATGTCAAAACTCACAAGTACCTAAGGTATTAAATCCAACTATTTACAACACTTTGCAAGAGTTAGACTCTTGCTTTTCCACTCTCCTTTTTAACATTTGTATTTCAAAATGACAAGATATTTTATGGAACTTTACGAGTTTAAATATATTAGTGCTCTCTCAATTGTTGTTTATGCATGTGTTAAGTGACATCTAATTCAATTTAAGTTATGTTTAAGAAGTAAGAACTTTTATTTTGGATTTTATTTATTTAATACCTCGTCCCCCCCCCCCCCCCCCCATTCTATCAGGTAAAGAACATTATTATATCCTAAAAAGGAAAGAAGTTTTAGTGTAACATTTTAAATAGACAAATTAACCCCTCTTCAAAAAATAGCTAATAATATGTAGTTATAGATAAAGTATATTTTATTTTAGATTTTATTTATTTATCATTCTTTCCTAATCACTTAAAAAAGTGTTCTTATATAGAGAAGAAAAATTGATAATACAAACTTAGATCATTATTTTTAGTTTCATAATTTATTTCAATGGTCTAATGATAAATTTTCTTTCTATCCTTCAGTACATGCATTGTGGATGCACATTTGCTAGTAATATATAAGTTGGGAAGTTGAAAGAAAGAACCTAATTTGAGGAAGATTTGGCTGAATCAATAATATAAATGTGTTTATAATTCTTTATCCTTAAATAATAACTTATCTCCTTATGTAAATTTACACTTATCTAATAAGATTATGTGACCACTTATATAAGAACTTCACCAGTGGTTCTGTCTTTTTTCTTTTTTTCAAATATATATGTATATATATATATATATTTATGAAGAATAAAAATGTTTCTATAAACAATTGAGCGTGATTACTTTAATAAATATGTTTATGGTTCCAATACAAAAGTTATATTGATTGGTGTTTTTGGGTTATTCTAATTATTTCATGAATTTTTGCAAGTAGGACAAATGTTGGAGCTAATAAATTCCATTGTGAGATGATGAATTGATATATTACTCGATTCAAGTTGGTAATTTCAATTTCATCTATGTCATTTTCTATTTACTGAAAAAAAATTTCTTATTTTTTTTTTGGTATATTTTTACATTTTACTTTGATTCCTTGTTTTTTTTTCAACTAACTGTTATGTTTATTTGTTATATCATAAAATTTTGTAATTTGGTAAATTGTCAGAGTTAAATGAATTGTATTATAAGAGTATTGCTCCATTTAAGTTGTTAATTTCAATTTCACTCACTTTCTCCATAAATAACTCTGTATTCACTTACTTTCTCTTCTACTTCAACCGTCATTAGCACTCTCTCTTCTATTTCTTGAATTGGTATTTCATGCTCGACACAAATGGTTAGTAAATCTTCAAAATGCATTATTTTTATTTTTGGATCATGCAAATTTGTTTATAAAGTTTTACAAGTATGTAAATGTTGAAGCTAGATAAATTATGTTGTGAAATGATGGGTTGGTGTATTACCTTATTCAAGTTTGTAATTTTCGTTTTGGCCTATTTCACAAACCTTATGTTTTTATTATCTTTTTTGGATATATTTCCAATTTTTGCTTCAATTTATTTTTTAACTAACCTTTTTATTAGTTTCTTATATAGGTGATGATAAAAAAATTAATTTATATAGTATGAAGATAAGATAGGAAAACAAATTTGGATCGAGATGAAAACTACATAAGCACAAAGGTTAATACAGGAGTTTATAAATGTAATTTTAATTTTTTTTTATTTCAAATTGCTCTTGAAGTTTATAAGAGTTTATCTATACAGTATTTTGTCTCTACATTTAAGTTAAATTTATCTTTTATATTTATATACACTTTAACCGTTAGGATGTTATAACACAAGAAATATAAAGAACATATAATATAAAATATAATGCACTAAACTAGTTTGAACTAATGAAAGAATTTCACATTTCTTTTGAGAATGAACATGATAAATAATAAAATCCATATCTTACATATGCATAGTGTTGATAGGAAAAATTGGGCTTTGGCCCTAAGGCTTACTTAGACCTTTCCTCACCTACTAGCGACTTAAGGATGAACCCTATAAACTTGGACTTAGTCGTTTCTCCAAGTAATCTGATATACATAATATCATCAAAGGTGTATTTGACCTTCCTCAAGGTTGAGATTTGGCTCTTTAAGGCTAGATTCTTTTTGTGATATCCATGTCTGGAGGCCTCTGATGGTCAAAGGCTAGGTTATGAGGCTTGGATGACAATTGATTATAAGCATATGGTGGAGATACCAATCTTTGTGAATCTTAAACTTACCTCAAATAGAGAAGATATACTTTTCTATTTAGATATAATCTAAGTATATCTACTTTTCGAATATATCACTATTGCCACTATAAATAGGGGTTCTCCTCCCTTTCGCCTAATGGTAAAAGTTATTGCTTATATCATTTTCACAATCTTGTTGAGACTTAGCATTGGACCAATTACGCTAAACAACTTTTAGGTGCCCGCTTACATTCTTGTCTTTTGCAGATCTTAAGCCCAAGTTTAGTGCTCTTTACTGATGAATTTTTTTAGATGGCATTTAGTGCCATTTGTAGGAACAAAATTCCCCTTCAAATTTACTTGTTTTGATATAGCATAGGGATGCAAATGTGCTTATGATTAGGTCCTACTATAGTGTAGATGGATCTTTTAAGGCTATCACAGAAAATGGGATAAGTTTGGATGGGTTTCGAGGTTGAGGTTTAGCAAAACCCATGAGCTATTTGAATAGATGTGATGCACCAAATGAACATACATGGCCAAACAACTTGTTGAATGTAACGCAACAATCTAAATCGAGTAGGTTGCTTACTATAATCTTTACTAAAGGGATTGATAAGAGTTAAGGGTTTTTACAAGGGAAAATGCTCGAATGAGAAGTAAAACAGTAATTCATTAAAGGAAGTACATTTATTATAGTGATTACAATAATGGGGTAATTATACCCACATGGCTAAGGTAACATTACACTAGTGGCATTTACTAAAATGGGTAAACTAGTACATTTAACTATGTTACAAAAGAAAGGGGCAAATTTGTAATCATTCTCCAAAAGAATATCGTAACGTTAGGATGTACGAATCAAGTGGTGGGACAAGTGTCACCTGGGGAGAGGTCTATAGATAAACTTCATAACGGCTTATAATATATTTGGATAAGGTCAACAACGATTGGGGGGCAACCTTAGACTTGCAAAGTAAGGAGGTCTTCAAAACGAGTCAGCAATAAAGGTTGGGGGTCTTGGATCAAGTTAGATGTCTTGGACAAGGCCTTGGACGAACTAATGGATATCTTGGTTTGGCCTTATTCTTGAATCAACATAGCATGTAGATTGTTGTAGCCAACTATGTATAAGATCATCTCAGCAAATCAAGTTAGACTCCTCTGAACTTGGGTGATGGGAAAGAGTTCGTTGTCCCATGTTAGCAAATCCGTTAACTCGAGAGCAAGTGAAGGGTTTTTGGGCTAGATTCTTATCACTTTCCTTATGTTTCAACCTAGTTTGTGATCACAAAGATGATAGGAATCAGAAGATCCAAGCAATAAGATGCTGCTAACCCAACAGCTAGTAAGGTGGCTAAACTGATTGGAAGCCAAGTGGCTGAAGCTAGTAGGATTGGTGATGCTGGAGATAAAGAAGGAGATGGTAGCAATCAAAATGTAGTTGTGGTGACAAATGGCAACCAAAATGCCCTTGTAGTTGATTCATAACAGCTTGCGAAGATGATGGAACTCTTTGACAAATTATAAGCTTAAAATGATGAAATTTGAGCATTAAATGCCCCAGTCACAGAACAAAATGACCTGATCAAGGAGCAAAATGAGGCACTTCTAATGCAATTAGCTTGCCAAAGAAAGATGTGGGCCTCTTATTCTCGAGGTTCAATATTTGATCAATGAGCTTGATAACACTTAGCATAGATATTTTAAGATGATTTTGTATAGTAATTGAGTTAGTTTTATAATGATTTGGAGCTTAATTCGTTTATATTTCATTTTTAGGGATTTTGGATTTGTCCAATAAATTTTTGAAGATTTTTATTAGGATTTAGAGATTAATTGAAGAGGAGCATTGATTAAGAAATTGAAGTGAAGGAATTTTAAGTAAGACATGAAGTTTAGAGAAGACTATAGGAGAAGACCATGGCTATGTTTCTTGACCATGGACCTCTTATCATTAATTTCCATCAAATTTGAAGATTTTAAAAAAAGTGCAACACCATGCCTTAACTCTATGGTCATGATCCTAGGGCATGTTGATTCTATAATTTACGAATTTTTTATTTTTGACAATTTTCTTTGTAAATTTAAGTTTAGTTCTTATAATAGATATCTAGGTTTAGGTTTACAGAGAGCCCATTCAAATTAGAGTTGGTAAGGTAAAAAAAAAAGGGTTTCTCCATGTTCTTTTTATCTTTCTTTCATTGTGTTGTTATTTTAATTATTCTTTGTAAATTATTATTGAACCTTAGCTTTTATTGTGACTCTTGATATTTTTATCCATGTTTGTTATTTCAATTGATGATACTTGCATATTGTGATCTAATTATATTATTCTTTAATTCAATTTTACTAGTGATTGAGTTAATGCATAAGTCTGCTATAGAGTTCATGATTTCCTATAGTATGACTGACTAATACAATTAGATAAAACTAGCTGACTAAAATGTTTAATAGTTTAGTTTTTCCAGATTAAGGCAGCCTAATAGAGGGATTCAAGGGTTTAATGCAATTTTGAGATACTATATTGTAGAAGTGATTTGGGTAAAGTATACTCAAGATTAGGAATTAATTAGAGATGCAAGTTTGATTAATTCATGATAGGTTTCTTCATGGTCCATGGTTCAATATTGCAATTAAGATTGAAAGAAATCACTTAGAACTTGGTAATAAATAATGCAAGATTTACTAAGGATTATGTTTTTTCTTTATTCTAATTAATTATGCTGTTATTTTTGTTATTTTAGTTGTTAATGTTTTTATTGTTACATCTTTATTTTATTATTATTCTTTACTTTATTACTTATCCAATTACACTTTTGTTGAGTTCTTCCATGAATTTTAATGATAACAAAAAGTGTTTAGGCTAATGTATTTTAACAAGTGTGTAGGTGTTTTAAGGAAAGTTCAAAAGGTTGATCAAATAGCTTCGATCTACATTATATGCTATTTCAGAGACTTAAATAGAAGGTTTTAGATGCTACGTATACATATGTGTGATACACTTAGAATAAATTTAGAAGGTTATTCAAAGACTTATAATGGAGGAATCAATAAGTTATTTTAGAGAGTTGCGTAGAGACTTCATAAAGTATGAACAAGCCATTAGAAACATTTTAGAGTCTTAATCAGAGGGTTTAATTGGAAGAAGTTAGAAGGAAATTCTATATCAGAAGATCAGGTCAATATTTTATCTAAGACCCAGCTCTATTCTATTAAGTGTATTTTGATAATACACTTAATTCTGTTCCACATAAGTTGACATTATGATCTAAGTTGATTAATATTTTAAGGAGGATCTTAATTTTAAGACTAAATAACGTACTGCAACTTTTTAAAGAATTTATTTTTGTATGAGAGAAAGGATATACTGAAGATCAAAGTCAATTGAAGAAGGTTGTAGATAAGATATTTTTAAATATCAACTAAGAGATCAAGATACTCCAGAGATTTATAGGATATCATATTTGAATTTCAAAATACCAATACTCTTGAAGATATTATCAACAGAAAATTTGACGAAAGTAGTTTCCAGATTTTGTAGTTCCTAAAGATTAGGATTGGTTGAAATTTTAAAATTTAGTATTCAAGATATGTTTCAAAATTCCAGGGCAACATTAGAACGTCGAATAATATATAGGATAAGGATTGATTCAGGAAAAATCATACAATAGCTATTGAAGATTGCGAGTATAAATAAGTCATCAGGTTCATAATGAAGAGAGCGGTGTGTAATAAAAGTCTATTGCTAAAATTTCATTATCTATTGTTTGATAGCTATACAGAGGATCTTTTAGAGACTTCTTCAAAGAGGTTACAAGAGCTTAATCATTAGAAATTTCTTCTTCTATTTTCATGTTAAATTATTTGAGAACTTCATTGTATTTCTCATTTTGATTTGTAAACAACATCGAAGTGTCTAAGTGTTATGTTTGTGAGAGAAGTTAGAATTGTTATTTGTAGATTTGTAATTAGACTGGATTGTTGAGAAGCCAATTAGGTAGACTAGAGAGTTGTGGAGGCGAAGTGTGGTAAGATTTGTAACTTCTATTAACTTGATTTTGAAATAGTAGATTAAGTAGAATGGCATTAGTAAGGATGTAAACCCTACTTTTAGTAGGCCTAAGACTTGATTTAGAGTACTTTCCGAATATTTCCAAGGATCAACTAAACTAAAAACTTAAGCTTATATTTAGAAATGAATTAAAATTTTCCAATTCAAAAAAACAATTATTGATAAAACCCAAGCTTGAAGAACTACAAGCTCTAAAGTCATTTAAAACCCTAAACCTTAAAACCATTAAGGAATTTTAATCCTAAGTAATTAATCGATAATTTAATTTGAATAATTTCATTCAACTTTAGAAAATTTCACAATTTTATAAAAATCAAATCATAAATTACAAACAATGAAAGATTAACACCTAAAAACAATTTTCTATAAGACCATGCCCTTATCTTCATGTCCAAGCCTTACACTTCAATAAGTAGATCAACCAATCACTTTAGATAACTTATAAATTGAGAGTTAGAATCATTTATCAATTGATAACTTATCAAAATTTAGTGATAAGACATTTTCCTTATCACCCCTTTACTTATACTACATATGGACAATTCTTTACAAGATTTCACATGCTTAACTTCATTAAATGAGACAAGACCATTCCATGACCCAAAAGGACTTTAAATGGCAGATTTAAACAAGAAAGAAAAGGGAGCCATACTCTTGTCTTTTAACCATCAATCACTTTCTCTTACACATCACTATTCACCCCTTAATGCTTACATCATCAATAGTTACAATTGTTGACTTTTATGTAAACTACAAGACAATCAATTAAAGCTTCTTACACACACTTCTTTTCTCATTTAAAATCTGCCACTCTCTCCCTCTTTCACTCTCATTTCCACTTCCTTTTCTCTCACTTTAAACACAAGTCAAAAGAAGAAATCTAACTCTACAAATTCCCAACATTATCACCACCATTTTTGCTTCCATACTCACGGCAATTTCTCCTCTTATTCTTGTGTCATTTTCTTTCACCATCTAAGATCTTTTAGAACCATTAGAACCTTCCACAAACCCCATTCCAAAAGATCAAACAACTCGGGTTTCCAAAAGGTGGCAAAAAGGAGGAAGCAAAGTTAAGAGCTTAAGTGGAACCTTAGTGCACAACTACCATACTTTGTTTTACGGACGAGTAAGTGTTTCTTGTGATATATGGGTTAGTATTTATGTTAGGAGATTTTGATTTCTTGAAGATATAAGTAAGGTTTAATTTGTTATAACACCAAAAACCGTTTTAAGAAACAAGCTCATGAAACCCTTACATGAAGTTGTAACATGAGCATGTAAAGTTAGTGATTTGTAAAGATACTTGTATAACACTTTGAATGGAAGATTTTAAGTTGAGAAAATATTGAAACAAGAACTTGAATGGAAGATGAACATGCTGGACGTGAGGGTTCAAAGGTCATTTGAATGTTAATTTTATTTCTGTTAAGTTAAACATGCTTAAATCTAGACTTAAGTTAAGGAAAAATCTATCACATGAAGTTTTATGAAGAAACCAACTTTGTATGACATGAGCTATGATATGGAAGTTGTATTAAATGTAAGATCTTTTATTTCTTTGTATAGAACATGAGTTAAAGAATCATCTTGTGGAAGAAAAGTTAAGTTAAGATTTGGACACAAGTAGTTAAGTGCATAATCTACCACCTAAACTTAAGGAAATGATAAAACAAGTTGAAAAACCAAGTGAGGACCCCTTGGAACCATCACGAACAGATCTGGAATGTGGGAAAAAGAAGCTTAAAAATATGATAAAAGTGAATGAACAAAGTGAAAAGATCAACCAAAGCAAGTATGGTAAGCATACAAAGTCTAAAACTCAAAATCGAGCCTAAAACTTTCAAAATAAGCCTAGAACTCTAAGTTGGGCCTTCAATGAAATTCTAACCAGCACCTTAAAACATCAAGAGAGGTTTTTTTGAAGCCCATAAGAAATCCACCTAAGGCCCCATAAGCCTACCAAAGCCACTAACTTTAGTTTGAACAAAAAACAAGCCCATTTGACAACTTAAGCCCACTAAAGGGCCCAAGAAGTGGTTGTTAGCCTTAGGAATATAAATCAAAGTTGTAAATCTGATCTCAAGGAGTATTTTAAGCTTAGGATAAAATCTTAAGACCAAGCCCAAAGGATTCCTCAAGTTATCAAAAAGCTTATTTACCATATAAGGCCCAAAAACACTCCAACACATGAGGAACGCTACTGTTTTGACCCATGGACAGAATTGTATACCTCATTTCGAAAATCTAACCTTACCACATTAAATTACACTCAAAAAAGATGAAGATTGACTATAAGATCATAAAAATCGAATTTAAAATGAGAAAGTTATACGCGATTGAACTTTAGGTAAAAACCGGGAAAAATTTCGAAAACTAGTCAAGAGTATAACTTAAGGAAAATTTACTTAGTTTCTTAAGTTTGTTTCAATTCCTTATAAAAATTATTTCAATGACCAGGATACACTGTGTACGGAGACGACTTGCCTCCGGATTACTTTAATTGACCTATATGGCAGAGTGAGTAAATTCCCGATAACTCTTTACTTGATTTTGCTTATAGAATAGATGCACTTAAACTTATATATATAAATTTGGATGCTTGTGGGGTATGGGAAATGCGTGTGTATGAATTTGTGGATGAATGCGATGACTTGTTAATTATATTTAATAATGGGAATTGTTTGCATTATATATACATGTGAATTGTATGGAATGAAATTGTTTGATCACCTTAAAGATCGAGTTAATCACTTATACGATTAAGAAATCAAAATGAATCATGCATTCCTCATATTGCATATGGATAACACCGACTGCCGCTTTACGCAGAAGATGGGAAGGGATTTACAGGAATACAAGTTTCCTATAGGATTGGGCATTAGCTATATCATCATATATATTGAGTCTCTGTCCTAAGCTGATGGGCTTACTAGGCGCCGGGAGACACCAATCGTCGGCGAGAGGCTGAGTCTTATGGCTTCTACTTAGGGCGTGTGTTTATGGATTGTGGAGGCCACCACACCACTAGACTTGGGATTTTAAAAATATGATTTATTATTCGGTAGTGAAAGTATATATATGTAGATATATACTTAGTTTTGTTTTTACTTAAGCACAATAGTGTTAATGAAATAAAACCCAAGGTCTAGAACCCGGATTTTGGTTTGGGTCAGTTAATTATCTCCAAACCTCGACTTCAGGGGGCGTAATTCTAAGTCGTATGCAGTTCCTAAGCCACTGCATACTTTGTTTGGCATACTGATTGTTTATGCATTCATATGATTATGCATCTAATAAATTTTTGTCATGCGGTATTGATGAGGGTAATTATTTCACTAAGCCTAAGCTTACACCCTAACAGTTCTTTTCCTTGCAGGTTGATCGATAGTTGGGAATCGGATAGGAATTGAGTGCAGAGCGCTATCATTGAATCAGTATGATGAAAAGCTTGTATAGTTAATTCGGAATGCTCCGAAAAACGACCAATGTCTTAATTAAGTTTAGTATCTTTAGTAAGTTTAGAATTTTCTAGAATTATCTATCTTATTTCACTATTTTGGTAAGGGATACCGATTCTCTGCGGTTTTGAGGAACTATGAAAAAATGGATATCTATAATTATTTATATTATATAATGAGTCAATGAACTAAAATTGAAGACTCTAGTAAATAACTATTTAGAGTCTTGTAATCTCTGACTTGTAAGGCAATTTTCTTATCATGGGTGCACACGTGATATGGAAATTTTAGGTAATACTACTAGGCCCCTCCTAGGGTCGCCAGAGGAAGACTAGGTCCTCAACAATAGAGTTGGAAGAGAGTAATAGGCATAAGGCTGAAGCTCTTTTTAATTCTTAAACTTAACTTTCTTCTCCCTATATCTCTTACTTTAAATTGTTTATTTATGCTTTTGTCTCAAGCACATTGAATTATTAAAGTATCATTGTCGAGCTTGAAATTTTAGATTTTTTTTTTCATTTTCCTTAATTTGATTTAAATTAAACACTATGCCTACTTAGTTTAAACTTTCGATTAAAATTAAGGAAAATTCGATTTCTTAATTTTGAAAACAAATAGAGTCACCACTTGATAGAACAAGGGAAATGTGATTAAATTAGAATCAATTAATCGATTAGGTGGATCAATTTAACTTAGCTACTATGTTGTTTGAAAAATTTTTAAAAAATCTTTCAAAAAACTAGATTCACGGATTCTGGGGCTATCATATTAAACCTTATGGGTACCACTTTAACCTTTTGAGATTAATTTTATCTTTCAATTACACATTTAAGAGAAACAATTTCTATTCACAAATAATAAATGGAATAATATCTATTTACAAAAAATAAGGAATTGAAGAATTATAAAAAGGGAAAAAAAAGTTTTTTTATATTTTAAGTCGCCTTGTAGTTTCCTATGATTACCTACGTACCAAAAATTCGAAATTAGACTTTCATAGCTCATTAACAAAAATTTAGGTGTATTGGATTTTTTTAATTTTTGAAAGCCAACTAAGTTTACATTTTAGTTTGCTCATTTTAATTCTTTAGAAAATTTCTAAGAAAAAGAACAAAAAATTCCTAATATGTTGAGCTCAAGTTTAGGCTCATAAAATGTGAAACAAACCTAATATACTCAAATAAGCCCAAAGAGTAAAGTTTGACCAACAGCTATAGTTATAAAGTTAAAGTCAATATAAAAAGCCCTTAAAGCCCATTAGGTGAATTAGATAGCCCATCATAAGCCCAACTATAAGCTTATGCCTAAAACTAGCTAAAATGCACATTTTAAACCTATAGGCTTAAAAATAAGGCTTAGACTAAACTCGTAGTGAGTCCATTGAAAACATAACTTTCAAACACTTAAATAAAGACACAAGAACAATAACTAGCTTAATAGTCAAATTATAACACTAGGCCCAAAATAGTCCAAAGACCATAAGAGTTAAACATTACCTTTGACCAACAAAAAAGATCAACCTAAAACCATAACTTAAGGGTCTTATCTTACTAAATGGACCCCATTATGTGACAAAACACTTGAAATGATGGAAATTGACTATAAAAACATGGAAATCAAACTTAAAACAAAGAAGTTATGATTAAAATAAGAATCTAGGCAAAATTGAGAATTATAGCGAATCCAGATAGTTAATTAGGTGGTTTACCCTATACTTACTAGTATATCTATTATCTTATTATCAGGAGAACTTGATGTCGATCCTAGACACTGAAGGATCACTATGATCTATAGGTGTCTTGACTAAGTGAATATCCCAATGACTATCTTAATTGATTGTGATTGTAATTTAGTTGCACTTTTCAAGATATATGTAAATGAATTGTGTAAGGCATTTGGGAACTTATGCATATGTTTGATTATGGTTGTTTTGCTTCATAAGATACCTTAGCATGTAATGAAAAATATGAGTATTGCATTAGTAAGTATGCTATGATTGCTAAGTATCTCTTATGCATTTATTGGTTGGTCACTTGTTAAACTGGACTTAACTTTATTTAGCCATTAATAAATTAGACATGCGTTACATAGTACTACTTGAGTTGAAAAAGGGCATCGGCACTATACAGTGGTGCGGCAGATCATGCAAATTGGATCTACATTATTGTAAGTAAATCTATCTATTGTTATCATACAACATGTTCTTGCTTCAACTTTTGGGATTAACTTAACTCTAGAGAGTGCTACCTTCAGCTTAAGGTCGAGCTGTGTCATTACTTAGGGGTGAGAGAGACGGCGTGCGCTCCTCACTTCCATACCTTAATTGATATATAGTTTGAGGATTGAAAAGTGAAGGCTACATTGGATTTGGAATAGGGTTATTGGTACTTAGGTCCTACATGCCTAAATACTTCCTAACCTAAGCAATGGTAGGTGTGAAAAGCATATTGTATGTAGTAAATGATCGACTATATATATTGTTGCATTGCAGATGCTTGATCATTCATATGATTGCTAATTAACTTGCTTACTTTTACCTGATGGTACGATAGAACAAATATCTTACTAAGTTAGATGTAGCTTACCCCTTAATAGTTTCTTTTGGAAGTTTTACAAAACTAGAATTCGACTACAATTCGAGTGGAAAGTGCTCCATTAGGTTGGGGAATAAAAGCACAAGAGTAATACAGTAAACTCTATTAGTTGAATTAAACCCTCACAAAATCAAGTAACTTTTATGTTTGTTATTTAACTGCCCTTTCTTAGTAGGTGGTAGGTAATTTTGACTCTCTATAGTCTTAGTAGACTGTGGAATGCTAGATTACTCATAGCTACTTATATAATTAAGTAATCATAGGTAAAGGAATATATGATTAGAAACTTACAAGCCAAAGTCTTGTAACCTTTAACTTAGAAGGCAATCTTTGTATCATAGATGCATAAGTGATATGAAATTTTAAACAATCCTATCGGCCCCCTTTTAGGATGTTACAAAGGTGGTATTAAAGCTTTAAGTTGTCACGAATAGGACTAGCCTACTAAACGGTGAGATGGGGTAGAACCTGGATAAGGGGAATATAATAACGAATAAAAGTCTTAGACTTTAGGGCTATATACATATATCTACTTCTATTTATCACGTTAAGATCTTTTATATTTGCCATATGAATACCCTTACCAAGTAAGTCTTGAGAATATATTAAGATAATGTAAAGATGCTATAAGTAATCTTGATAGTAATATCAATGATAGTAATAAGGCCACATGTACCATTAAAAAATGTTAAGGAAAGTGTAGTAGGGATAAAACCCATGATAATCATAATTAAGTTTTTGAAATGTATTTTGCTTGAAGGAAGGATGGATGTGAAAGCCCAAAAAGGACATAGACATTAGGAGTATATTTTACCCATACGTGTTACAATAGAAGTGCATAGTTAACAGCTATGTGGCCTTCATAAGAGTAACCAAGTACTCGAATCCTCTATCAAACACTATAAACCTTTGAAGGTAAGGGACAATTGTAGAACCATGGAGAACTAGAAAGCAATTGCATGAGACCCTAAGATGGTTTAAGAAATAACTTGTCCTTAAGGTTGCCTAGCTATAAGTTGCAAAGCATGAAGTTATCTAAGGAGAAGTGGAGATATCATGTATAGATGCATGGGATTAATTTTGATTGAAGGATGATGACACCTAGTAAAGTAGGTACATCTAATGTAATATTAGATGATTTAGGTAAGTGAATTGTTAGGTGATACTAACATGAAGAT
This sequence comes from Lumnitzera littorea, assembly GCA_024138015.1. NCBI lineage: Eukaryota > Viridiplantae > Streptophyta > Magnoliopsida > Myrtales > Combretaceae > Lumnitzera > Lumnitzera littorea. Next base: position 51,505,422 of record JAMXBB010000007.1, on the reverse strand, counting down.
ATATTGTCTTATTAAGACCATGGATATTGGAGATGAAGAGGGCCACCACATGACACCAAGAAACCAAGGTAGCTTAGACCATCCAAAGAATATACTAAAGGAGCATAAATCACCAAGAAAAAAGTTTCTTGACTTTGTTTAGGCAAATAGCTTCTTTACATGTAAGAAGGATGACCCTTATGAGGAAAAGGATTGGTTAGCCCAAGTCAAGCTATTGTTTGAGGCATAATCCCTTAAGGCCTAAAGGTGACCTATGGCACCTTCATGTTATAGGATGGTGCAAGAGTATGGCGGAATTCTAGCAAAATAACCTTACCTCAACCTATCATCTGGAGTGAGTTTAAAGGAGAATATCAAAAGGAATATAACCTAACCCGCATAAGTAAAAGACCATTTAAGGAATCAGGGTCACAAGCAGGTAAGCCAATGATAAAGAAGCTAATTAAAGTAGAATGCTAGAAGTGTGGTGAGGAGCATTGTACAAGGAATTGTCTAATAAATGCAACATAAATGCTTTTGTTATGGAAAGGCTAAACATAGGAACAAACACTGTCCCATGAAGAGTAAGTTGTACTATTCGTGGGCATGTCTTTTCTAGGTACCCCCAAAAGTAAATTGCATAGGAGGCAACTTAGTGATTCATTAAGGAACTTTAAGGATTAAGTACAATTATTATAAGAGAATAATGTATTTTAAGGGAGATTGTATGGAATTAATATGATGAGTGGAAAGTAATAATAGTATAAGGGTTATGTAATGCTTAAAAGGTTGATGATTATTTATATATGTATGTATGTATGTTTGTATATTAATGCTTGATTTGAGACAAGGAAAAATTAGTTTCCCTATGCAAAGTTGAAGATACCTTAAGAATACTAAGATAAGAGATTACTACGGTTAAGTTTCGAGGACGAAACTTATTGTAAGGAGAGGAATGTATACCTCACAAGTTTTCTAAATAGGGGGCTAGAAGTTGATAAGATTACTTGAAAGATATCCTAAGTGCTGGTGAAAGAACTAACTTAGGATCTAAACAACTATACTCAAAAACCCAAGTCCAAACTCCTAAACCCCTAAATGGCAATCTCAACCCAAATCCTATAAACAAGCACAAATATGTAGTTAACTCATAAGTTCAATATAATTAAATGAAACCAACCCTTAATGCCAAAAGGAAGGAACCCTTAACTCAAACACTAAAACTTTAATCAAATGTTCTCAATAAAAAACCTTAAAGAATATATTCAAAAACTCTAATGTGAATAAAAACCCTAAGCAAGCGACATAGGTAAGTTCACCTATCAGTTTATAATATAGTGGATATAAGTTCAAATGTCAATCACATAGGGACTAGTGCACTTACTAGTACTTTACCCTTTTTCTAATATCTAACCTGATAGTTTTAATCAAGAAATAAATTCAAGAAAATTAAATCTAAACTAAAACTAATTAAACTAATATACAAAATAATTAATATGCAACATAAATAGAAATTAAAGATATTGATGATGTATGAATTTAATATTCAATTATTAATCACCTTAGACCAATGTAGCACCTATCAATCTCATTCTAATTAACTGAACCGTGAGAATTCCTAAATTATACTAATATCCCTCTCAAGATTATTAGTGTCTAACCCTAAAATAATTAATTGAAATCTCTTTCCAATTAAAAACCCTAGAATTGCATTAATAATCTATGAATTCTACTATTAGGTTTAACCTTAATCTAGAGAAATCACTATAGCCCATCTCTAGGTCTACACTAACTCCTTTTAATTACACTAAATCTATTCACATATATCATCTCTTGATGTCTATATATGAAATCAAATATTGAATTAATACGTTGGGAATATTAATCTAAAGCAATAAAAGAGTACGTAATTATATAGAAATCATAGATTGAAAAGAAAAGAAAACTAATTATATATAAAACTAATGTTCTCAATATTTGAGTCCCAAAAACTAGTCTAAAACATAAAGAAACAAATGAAGAATAAAAGAAAAAGAAAGATGTGTCTCTCAAACCCTAGAATGTGAATGAATGCTAATGTTTACAAGACCTTTATAATCTATTTATATATTATGGAATCTTAAAATATATCTCTCGTATATCTTGAAATATCTTTTACGTATCTTTATAAAATAAATCTTCCAATTGTTCGCGCAATTAAAAGAGGTATGGCTGGAATATTTAAATGGCAAGGCGTATCTTTATTATTTTCCATTTTCAATTCATCTATGATCAGAATATCTTGAATCTCCACAAAGCAAGGGTATTGCATGTACTTGATTTTCCCATGTGGCTAAAAGAAAATCGCTTCAAGTTTATAGGACTTGTTTCTAATTTCAACATGGCTGATTACTTCATTCCATGCATCAAGGATGTGTGAGCTTATTTGAAGTTCATGGAAAATTGAATTGGTATTTGTGTGTACTTATTCAAATCCGTAAATGTTTTCTATCAAAAATACAAAATGTACATATAAGTGTAATATAAATTCAAGATAAAATATTAATAAATTAAGCACCAAGCTATACGTAAAATACTCTAAAATTCTATAAAGACATAATAAATATACCTATAAAATAAGTACAATTTAAGCTCTATCATTGAGCAACCAGAACCTTAACTCTGAAACCTTAATTGAAAGCCTTGGTATGCGAGAAACCCTAAATTAACCCCAAACCCTAAATGAATGTTAAACCCCTAATATAGAGTCAGAAAACCCTAATTCAACCATTAAACCTTAGTTGATTATTAAAACTACTTTGTAATCCCAAACAATTCACTTAATCACTCTAGACTTTAATTTACCTTCTAAATGTAATCAATTTCAATAACTAGAAATCCTAAATTAATTAGATAAGATGACCTAATAGGTTTAATTAACTTAACTCAATATGACAAACCCTAAACTACACCTAAGTATAATCATAGGTGCTAATAATTAACATTTAGGAGCCTAATTATGCCTAATCTATTAGTTAAATTATGGATCATAATTAGCCAAGTCAAAATTAATTAGTAAGAAAAGGGCAAGATAATTAGTTGGAGATATTTTTGCATTAATGCCAACATTGTACCAAAGGGAGACAAATCACTTTATTTTTGGCAAAGGATCACTTGTACATGTGGTCCCAACTTTAGCATGGTACTATGTTTCTAGTTTTAGCATTGTCTTGTCTCCTTACACTCCTCCCTTTGCTACTAAAATCTCCCTTAAAATCCTTGTTTTCTTCTCATTTTATTCAACTAAACACTCTTAAAAAATCTCTTAAGAAACTCTACTAAAACCACTCCTTCAATAACCATCTCAATTTCATATGCAACAACATTGCCCTAACTATTTTCTGACCACCACCAGTCGTCACCACCCTCGATGCCGCTAATCCCTCTCTCCTTCCCCTTGGTCGTCGATGCAACCACCACCCCCTTGGGGCTCCATAACTTTGACCAACAAGAGGGAAAAAGAGAAGCTCACCACTTCATCAACCTATTTACTAAGGGTTAGGTAACTTAAGTTCTAACTCCATTTTATCGCAAGTTTAATGCTATTTTCTTAGAGTTTAGTGATTAGGAAGCTAGCAAAAACATCACCATTATATCTATGTAACAAGTGGGTTCATATATACATTTGTATAACTCTTTAGTGTAATGAATTTAGTATTAGCATTTCTTAACATTTAGGTGTTAGAACTTGTAAGTTATCATAGTAAAATGAAGAAAAACAACTTGGAACCCCCAAACCCTTATGTTGCTGCATGCTTAGACTATTCACCCATCATAGTTTTAGTTTTCATGTTAATCTCTAGCAAAACAAGTTTTTGAAAGTGGCTTAGAAAAGGTTTAGACACATTAAGATGCATTTTACTAGAAAACAAGGTAAAATCCCTCACTTGCAAAAACATCATCATTGCATCCATGTAACAAGTAGGTTCATACATACATTCATATAACTCTTTAGTTTAATGAATTTAGTATTAAAATTTCTTGACATTTAGGTGTTAGAACTTATAGGTCATCATAGTAAAATGAAGAAAAACAACTTGGAAACCCTTAAACCCTTATGTTGCTGCATGCTTAGACTATTCATGATTGGGATCAAGGATTGATTACACGCTCCCGAGCCCGAGGGCTCTCTCAGGTGGCTTACCGTCTATCTAAGGTGAGTTAAGTGCCAAGGAGCAGTGATTGCCTCAGTTCGATCTGCTGAGCTACTTCACTCTTCATGTTATCTAAGGTGTTGCTAAGGTGACTAGTCGACGTACCAAACTGAACCCTTCGCTTTGCACTAGTCCATGGGCTAAATCTAAATACAACAATCTCCACAATGCCGAGGCTGAGCTAATAACTGTCAAGAGCCAACCATCTAAGGCTGACTTAATTGTAAGCCATCTTTGAACCAACCCTAGTCTAGCCTTGGCAGTTAGGGTGTTGAACTTCCAACACCAAACAGAGCTGAACAGAGGCCCACCCTTACTCGGCTCATAATATTGTTAGAATCGTAGAGTAAAAATGTGCACGCGTTGTCCTTTCTAACAATCGTACTATCCTTTTTGATAGAAGACGTTCGTTGCACATGATTTAATCCTTTCCCTATAAATTATTTTCCTTTTATTTAGCAAATAGGGCTTCATTTTTGTAATTTTCTGTAACGTAAAACTTGCCCTAACAGGGTATTGTAAATAATCACACAATGTAACAACCACAAGGGAATATACAGAAGAATACACTGAACTTTTTTTTTACCCTCTCTTGAGCCAAGTGTCCTCTAACTTACTCTTGAGCCACTCTCATCTAGTCCATTTGAGTGTAGACTAGTTGTGAGTGACTTTCGACCATACTTGTGCATCATATTAAGTGTGACGTAAGCTCGTGTGAAGTGTTGGTGCACTATATCCATCGTTGGTGCACGGGAACCCCTACTTACCCTCGATTATCATTTACTTTTCAAGCCATCTTACAGCTTAGACCCACCTTTTTGGTTACATGTAATATTGGGTTCATATGTTCATCCACGAGTCCATATCATCTTGGTATTAGAGCACTTGGTTACGTTCAAAGCTGGATTCTGCTACTGTATTCTTTTAATAGTTTGTCACTACTTTCGTGTGATAGAGGTTCTATTGGTCATATTGGAGATTGGTAGTTGAGTAGTGTTTTGTACTTTGTTTTTCCCCTATTTTTAGTATGCAAAACAGAGTATGGTTAACTGTTCGTTTGACTATCATTATGAAGTAACCATCAATGTCAGACTCAAGTGTTCAAGGAACTTTGGGAAACCAAGAAAGTGGTACTCGACATGGCTAAGGGTAAGAAGGAAGCTTCAAGCCTCAATCAATGGATGATTGATTGGATAGACTTACCAATTTGATAGCTAGTTTGGTGACTATTATATAAGAAGACAAGCAACAGCTAGAAATAGCCCCACTAGAGAACGTAAGTAGCAACAGCAAGGCAATGGTTAGTTTAGCTGAGTTAATGCCCCAACTTAACTACCTCGAGCTGAAGGAATTGGTAAGGATGCTAAGTGAAGGCTAGCGCTTAAAGAGATTGAGGAGGAAGTAGAAGGTGATAAAAAGGTAGAAGAGTACTACAAGCTTAAGGAAAGAAATGCACAAGCCCCTAGAGTTGAAGGATTAAGGATGTGTATTCTAAGTTTCTCTAGAAGTGGCAATGCTGAGGACTACTTGGATTGTATAGATAGGATTGAAAAGCAGTTTGAATACCATAAAGTGCTTGATAAATCAAAAGTTAGACTGTTGTATTAGAGTTCGCTGGTTATACCGCCTTATGGTGGAAGAACTTGTAGGTTACTAGAAGAAGGGACGGAAAACGAGTGATTAAGATTTGGGATGATATGAAGAGAGTTATGTGGAGAAGGTTTGTACCGAGCTATTATCTACAAGATGCCTTCAAGAGACTGCAAGAATTGAGATGGGGAAGATTGAGTGTGGACGTTTACGTTAAAAAATTCCAGATGCTAATGATCCGATGTGAAGTCATAAAGCTCGAAGACCGAACTGTGTCTTGATTCATTGGCAGATTGAAGTATGAGATTGGGGATGTCCTGCTCAGAGGATAGAAAGGCTCTAAACAGGAAGATTCTAACTCCCTGTTGGCCAACTAGGAAGTATCTGAACTGTTCTTAGCAAACTAGTATGAACAGAATCAAGTAAGGTTGTTGAGACTCAACCTGTTCCAACTACCCAAGCTGAGGAGAAGGAACCCCCGAAGAAGTTTAAGAAGGGCCAGAGTTTAGGGAGGAAGACAAGTGAGGTCAAGTGTTTCAAATGCTAAGGATTTGGACACATGGCCGCTCAGTACTTGAATAGTTGGACAATGGTGGTCCGAGGCAAGATGCCAACTATTGAGGTCGACAGTATCGATGAAGAAGTAGAGGAGCTAAAAGAGGACAAATAAGCCGAGCTATTCGATGAAGAAGTCATCTACAGCGAGGAAGGGAACTTCATGCCGACCGCTCTAATGTTGAGGAGGACAATGAGTGTCAATCCTATGCCTGAAGATGAGCAGAGAGAAAATCTCTTCCATATTAGATGTAAGGTGAATGAATCACTATGCAGGCTGATTGTTGACAGTGGGAGCTACATCAATGCAACCTTTGCATTTATGGTCTAACAATTAAAATTGTCGACCATGCCCCACTCGAAACCTTACAAGCTTCACAGGCTTAATGATAAAGGAGCCCTACAAGTGGATAAATAGGTATCTATGTTGATTTGTATTGGCAAGTATCAAGATGAAGTGCTTTGTGATATGCTACTCATGAGTACGTCCTACCTCCTACTTTGACGACCATGGATGTTTGACCGAGTAGTTATGTATGACAGTAGGAGGAACACATGTTTTGTAGAGCATGAAGGAAGAAGATTGAAATTGAGTCCCATGACTACCAAACAAGTAAAAGTCATGTAGTCCCAACTTAGCTGAACCTTGAGGAAAGAGGCTTTGGCATTAACCCGAGCCAAACTGAAAAGAGAAATAAAGTTGGAGGGACTAACCTATCTGCTTGTAAGGAGGCTTCTGGAGATGAGACCCAGGGAGGAAGAGCTGCCAACCAAAGTAAAAATGCTATTAGAGGAATTTATCGATCTATTTCTAGAAGAGCTACCAAAAAGTCTGCCTCCAAATCGAGGCGTCGAGCATGGGATCAACCTACAGCTAGGAGCTACGTTACCAAACAGGCCTGCTTACAAGTTAAATCTTGAACAGGTCGTTGAATTGTAGAGGTAAGCAGATGAGTTAATGAAGAAGCGGTATGTGCGCGAGTCCCTGAGCCCCTACGATGTACCGACCTTGTTAGTGCCGAATAAAGATGGGTCTTGGAGGATGTGTATGGATAGTCGAGCGATCAATCAAATCATCATCAAGTACAAGTATCTCATACCCAGGCTTGATGACATGTTAGATGAATTTAGTGGAGCAAGAGTGTTCTTCAGGATTGACCTTAAAGTTGGGTACCATCAGATTCAAATGCGTGAAGGCGATGAATAGAAGACCATGTTCAAGACATGACATGGTTTATATGAATGGCTTATAATGCCATTTTAGGCTGTCCAATGTGCCAAGCACATTCATGTGACTTATGAATCATGTGCTTCAAGAATTATTGGGAAGGTTTGTCGTAGTTTATTTTGATGACATTCTAGTATACAGTCCTAATCTGGAGACTCATTGAGAGCATCTCTGACAAGTGCTTGCAAAACTCCAAGCCGAACAGCTCTACACCAATCTGAAGAAGTGCGACTTTTGCTATTCTGAGGTGATCTTCTTAGGTTTTGTTATAAGCGAAGGTGGCATCCGAGTTGATGAAGAGAAGATAAGAGTGATCATAGAATGGCCTGAGCCGACTTGTTCTGCCGATGTGAGAAGTTTGCACAGCCTAGCATCATTTTATTGTCGATTCCTAGAATTTCAGTATAATTATGGCCCCACTCACTGAACTCTTAAAGAAGAATGTTGAATTTAGATAGGATGAGAAAGAGAGGAGGAGTTTTGAGGATGTGAAGGAGAAGCTAACTACAACCCCCGTTTTAGCTCTGCTGAGCTTCAATAAGGTATTTAAAGTAGAGTATGATGTGTTCGAACTAGGCTTAGGTGTTGTGCTGATGCAAGAAGGCTAACCTATAGCTTACTTTAGCGAGAAACTTTGAGGAGACACACTCACGTATTCCATCTACTATAACGAGTTATACTCCTTAATCTAAGCCCTAACGATATGACAACACTATTTACTGCCCAAGGAATTTTTGATATACACCGATCATGAATCCTTGAGATATCTAAAGAGCCAATCGAAATTATCTTAGAGACAAGCCAAGTGGGTTGAGTTCATGGAGGGTTTTTCTTATGTCATCAAATACAAGAACAGGAAGAATAATGTAGTAATCAATGCCCTATCAAGACGACATACCCTCCTAACCGAGTTGTAGACGAGGCTACTTGGTTTTTCAACCATCAAGAATTTGTATGTTGAGGACCTACACTTTGGTCCTATCTACGCCTGTTGTGAGGAAGGATGAACACTAGATGACCATCATAGGGAGAATAGATACTTATTTAAGAAGAGAAGGCTATGTATCTTGACCTGTTCTACGTGAGAACTGCTAGTGTACATAGCGTATGGAGAGAGATTGATAGGACACTTTAGCCAGTGCTGAACTTATAAGGTACTATCCTCCAGATTCTTTTGGTCAAGGATGAAGAGAGATGTCCAATCCATGCTGAAAAAGTATACGACTTATCAAAAAGCAAAGAGTCGAGCCGAACAAGGATATTACCAACCCTTGCCGATCTCGACCAAACTATGGCCCGAGCTGAGTATGAAATTCATGTTAGGATTGCCGAGGACGTCTCGAGGGAAGGACTCCATTATGGTGGTTATGGATCAACTTAGCAAGATGGCACATTCCGTGCCCTATTCTAAAACTAACAATGCTTCGGCTATCTCTTTTCTTTTCTTGCAGGAAGTAATCAAGCTGCATGGAATTCCAAGGACCATTGTTACAAACTGAGACCCAAAGTTCATGAGCCACTTTTAAAAGACTTTGTGGACGTAAATGGGAACTAAGCTGCTGTACAACACATCCTGCCACCCACAAACCAATGGACAGATTGAAGTTGTCAGCAGAACCATGGGAACTTTGCTATGGGTTGCTATTGGATGAAACATAACTGACTGGGATCTATGCCTACCAATCATTGAGTTCGCCTATAGTAGGACCGCCCACATTATAATAAGCATGTCTCCATTTAAGGTTGCCTATGGGTTCAATCCCGAGTTTCCATTGGACCAAGCACTTTAGCTGATGCTTAATGATGATCAGCCAGTCATCGAGAGAGTTAAGGCCATTAAAGCCATGTACTAGAAGGTTGTTAAGTAACTGGGTCGAGTTAATCTTAAGCTTGAAAAGCAAAGCCAAGGACGAAGGAAGATAGAATTTCAACCCGGCGATTTAGTCTAGATACACCTCAGCAAGGAATGATTCCCAAACTTGAGGAAGAGTAAGTTATCTCCCAGGGCCGACAGACATTTCAAAGTACTTGAAAAGATCAACCCTAATGGCTATAGGATTGAATTACCCAAAGGATATGGGGTCTCAAACTCCTTCAACATTGCCAACCTCCAACCTTATACTCCCAGAGACGAGCAACCTAGACCCGAACCAGATTTGATCCTAAATCTTAAACAACTTGGAGGGGATGATAAGGATCAAGGACTGATTACACGCTTCCGAGCCTTAGGGCTCTCTCAGGTAACTCGTCAAACTGTCTGAGGTGAGTTAAGCGGCAAGGAGCAGTTCTTGTCCCAGTCCAATCTGCTGAGCTACTTTGCTCTCTATGCTATCTAAGGTATTGCCAAGATGACCAACCGACGTGTCGAACCAAACCCTTTGCTATGCATTAGTTTACATGCTAAATCTAACTATAACAATCTCCACAGTGCTGAAGCTGAGCTAATAATTGTTAGGAGCCGACCATCCGAGGTTGACCCGATTGCGAGCAGTCCCTAAATCAACCCTAGTCTAGCCCCGGTAGTCAGGTTGTCGAACTTCTGACGCTGAACAAACCTAAACGGAAGCCCACCCCTGCTAGGCTCATAATATTATCAGAATCGCAGAGTAAAAACACGTATATACTATCCTTTCTAACAACTAACTGTTCTTTCTGACAAAGGAGATTCACCATACACGATTCATGCTTTCCCTGTAAATTATTTTCCTTTTATTTAGCAAATAAGGCTTCATTTTTGTAATTTTCTGTAACATAGAACTTACCCTAAAAAGATACTATAAATAATTACATAATATAACAACCGCAAGGGAATATACAAAAGAATACCATTGAACTTTTTTTTTACCCTCTCTTAAGCTAAGTGTCCTCTTGCTTACTCTTGAGCTGCTCTTATTTAGCCCATTTGAGCGTGGACTAGTGGTGAGTGACCTTTGACCATACTAGTATGTCATATCAAGTGTGACTTGAGCTCGTATGAGGTGTTGGTGCATCATATCCATCATCGATGCATGGGAACCCCTACTCACCTTCGACTATCATTTACTTTTCAAGCCATCTTGCAGCTTGGACCCACCCTTTTGGTTACACGTAATATTGAGTTCAAATATTCATCCACGATTCTATATCATTTCACTCACATAGTTTGAGTTTTCATGTTAATCTCTAGAAAAACAAGTTTTTAAAAGTGGCCTAGATAAGGTTTAGACACATTAAGATGCATTTTACTAGAAAATGAGCCAAAATCCCCCTTGAAACACCACTCTTAGAACATGAATAGAGTTGCAAATTTTAGATTAGTATCTTAATGACATGGTTATTAATGTTAATTAAGGTTTATGACTTAATCTGTAAGGTTAAGTACTCTAAAAATGTCATAGAAACTTAATTAGGCCTAAAACTAACTTCAAGCCTTAGAAACTTAGTTTGAAATCCAACATAAGCATAGGATCAGATCTGGAACCATGTTAAAAATCATGTATTTATTATTTAATGGGCTTGGAAAAGAATTAGGCCTCATAGGATATGTTGGGCTTGGGTCTAGTGTCTTCGAACGTGAAATAAGCTTAACACAATCAAATAGGCCTAAAGAATTAGCCTCAAGCCCATGTAGAACCTAGGACTAATAGTTGTAGTTTAAATTAAAGTTTATATAAAAGTCCACAAAACCCATTAGGTGAATTGGATAGCCCATCATAAGCCTAACTATAAGCTAAGGCCCCAAACTAGCTGAAAATGCCCATTTTGAACCTATAAGCATAAAAGAAAGGCTTAGACCAAACTTGATGCATCTTTAGGGTTGAAGAGACGCCACAACGAAATAAACTAAAACAAATAAGGCAAAAGGTTAGCAAAGTTCGGGCAGCTACCAAATAGATATAACGTACCACTCGATCCTCTTCGGCCTACAATCTGCCGAATATGACACACCGATTTGAACTAAAGGGTCACTCGCCACTGCTCCTTCCTAAAGAGAATAAATAAGAGTTAAGAGATAACGAGAATACTAGGATTGCTCAACTGAATAAATCTATATCGAAAGTTTTTTTAAATCCTTACGTACAAGGAAGTGGGGGCTTATATACTTGTCCACTAGGGTTACTTTACATGTATGAAAAGAGAAAAAGGGTATTTTACACTTAGGTTACATGAAACATTCTAAAAGGGGCAAAAGAGACAAAGAATATTCAGTATGAAAAGAAAAAATCATTTTAGAATATTGTGTCAAAAGATACGTATCACTTAGTGGCTGGTCGTTAGGAATATGTTATAAAGTAGGCGAAAACAGGAGGGTATTGCAGTTAGAGGCCGACCTGGTTTGGTTCAGGTTGGGGACCAATTAGTTCTAAAAAGACATTAGCTTGCTTCGAGGTTGGATGCCTATGGTTTGATTGGGAGCTCGCTTTGGCTATTCTTACGCTATCTCCTGGAGTAAAGCGTTATTGTTGAACAAGGGTAAATTTAATGCATGTGAGGATTTGATAGTCAAGTTGGTTGGAGATCAACTTAGGGTAGGAATCCCTGTCTCAACTATGGCCTAGAGCTAGAATCTTCTGAATGAGTCCCTAGAGTCCTCTAGCTCGGCTGTGCGTGATCAATCTGAGGGGTTGATTCCTATCATCTGCCTGGGGGTTAGAAAGATTTGTCCTCAAATCTGGAGTTGTCTCTGCTCTTTCTTTTAGGGCGCTTGCTGAGTCTTCTTTTGTTGGTTGGTAGGGGATCAAATCAGACACATTGAAGGTGGAAGAAACTCCATAGCCATCAAGTAACTCGATTTGATAAGCATTGCGGTTGATTTTCCTCAAGACCTTGAATAGACCATCAGTATGAGGAGATAGTTTGTTCTATCTTGAGTGTAGGAATTGATCTCGACTGAGGTGAATCTATACTAGGTCTCTAGGTTAGAAAGAAACAATTCGGTGGCCTTGACTACCAATCTCTCGTTGTCTCTGGTTGAACTTGGCGATCTTCCTCGTTACAGACTAGTGTAGCTCATGTAATTCTTGGGCCCAGTCTACTCCGAATTGACTTTCTTCAATAGCTGTTGAGGTGCTGATCATATCCAAAGGAATGATAGGGTTAAGGCCATAGACGACCTTGAATGGGGTCTTCCTAGTAGTGCTATGGACAGTTTAGTTGTATGCGAACTTCACAACTAGTAGGCACAGATCCTAATCTCGTAAGTTCTTTCCCACAATAGCTTTGAGTAGATTACCTAGCGTCCTATTTACTACTTTAGTCTAGCCATCAGTCTGAGGGTGGCTACTGGAGCTGAATACAAGTTTAGTTCCAAGTCTTCTCTAAAGAGTCTTCCAAAAATAGCTCAAAAATTTTGTGTCCCGATCTGAAATAATAGTCCTTAGTACTCCATGCAGTTGGACAATTTCCTGCAAAAATAGATTAGCAATATATAGGGCATTATTAGTTTGATGGTATGGAATGAAGTGTGTCATCTTACTGAAGTGGTCCACTACAACAAAAATAAAGTCCTTCCCTCTAGATGTCCAGGGCAACCCTAGGACAAAGTCCATGCTGAGGTAGACCCAGGGTAAAGTGGGTGTTGGTAGTGGTATGTACTCTCCATGGGGTTCTCTCTTCCCCTTAGCACGCTTACACACTTAATGACTACTAACTATCTTATGGACATCTTTGGACAAATCAAGCCAATAAAAGTTTTCTTTCAACATATTAGCTATCTTGGTCTCTCCAAAATGACTAGATAATCTCCACTATGAGCTTCCCTAATTAACAGCTCAGTGTGGAACAATTTGGTATGCACAGCCTTTGATCCTTGAGTAGGTAGTCGTCATTGAGATAATATCCCTTGACAGCAATTCCATCCTTACACTGTTCTACGATAGTGCTGAAATGAGAATCATGAGCATAATGCTTAGTAATTAGTGAGAATCCCAATAATTTTGTTTACAAAGTGGTAAGTAAAGTTTGCCGTCGTGACGGAGTGTCGACGACCACATTTGCGCTTCCCTTCTTGTGTTGAATGACGTACGAGAACCCCTTTATAAACTCTAACCACTTGGCCTATCTCTTTGAGAGTTTGTTTTAACTCCCAAGATGCTTCGATGATTCATAATCAGTGTAAATAACAAACTCTCATAATAGCAGGTAGTATTGCCACACAGTGAGGGCTCGAAAAAGGGAGTACAACTCCTTCTCATATACAGAATATTTAAGGGCAGGACTACTAAGTTTCTCACTGTGGAAGGTGACGGGTCATCACTCTTGCATTAGGACAGCATCAATTCTAACTCCCAATGCATCACATTTTAGTTTGAAGGACTTATCAAAATATGGCAATGATAGGATAGGTATCGAGGTGAGTTTTTCCTTAATCTCTCTAAAGCTTTGTTCAACTCGGTCGTTCTACCTGAATCCTTCACTCTTCTTAGTCATCTCGGTCAATGGGACGGTTATTGTACTGAAGTCCTTAATAAATCGTCTATAAAAAGAAACTAGGTTATGGAAACTTTGGACCTCAATGACATTCTTCAACGTCGGCCATTCCAAAGCAGCTTGGATCTTCTCCTCATCTACTCAAATTCCTTCCCCTGATACTACAAACCTTAGGAATATCACTTCTCTTAGGCAAAACATATTTCTTTATATTTCCATACAACTTCTCGATTTGTAAAATGTTAAATACTTCATGAAGATGTTGAACGGGGTCGTTTAGGTTGACACTGTATACCAATATATCGTTAAAGTACATGACCACACATCTCTTAATTAGAGGGTGCATTACATGGTTCATCAACCTCATGAATGTGCTTAGTGCGTTAGTAAGCCTAAATGGCATAACTAACCATTCGTAGAGTCTATGCCTAGTCTTGAAGGCAGTCTTCCATTCATCACCAGACCTCATGCGAATTTGGTGGTAGCTACTATGCAAATCAATCTTCGAAAATATTTTGGCGCCATGAAGCTTATCTAACATATCATCGAGCCTCAGTATCGGGTATCTATACTCGACAGTAATTCTATTGATTACTCAACTATCAATGTACATATGCCATGAACCATCCTTCTTTGGAACGAGTAGAGTTGGTACAGCATAAGGGCTTATGCTCTCCCTTACATACCCTCGTTTTATAAGCTCATCCACCTGCCTCTTCAGCTCGATAGCTTGTAAACCCTAGTTTTAGCGGGCCTATGATTTGACTAAGAGTACTTTTCGAACGTTCCCAAGGATAAACTAAACTAAGAATTCAAGTTTACAATTAGAAATGAACTTATTTCTCTAATTCGTTAGCCTATTATTGATAAAACCCAAACTTGAAAAACTACAAGCTCTAAAGTCACTTAAGACCCTAAACCCTAAACCCTAAAATAATTAAGGACTTTTAACCCTAAGTGACTAATCAATAATTTAATTTGAATGATTTTATTCAACTCTAGAAAATTTCTCAATTTTATAAGAATTGAATCATAATTTACAAAACAATGTAAGAAGTAAATCCTAAAACAATTTCCTATAAGACAATGCCCTTATCTTCATGCCTAAGCCTTACATATAAATAAGTAGACTAATCAATCACCTTAGATGACTTATCAATTGAAAGTTGGAATCATTTATTAATTGATAATTTATCAAAATCTAGTGATAGGATACTTTCCTTATTACCCCTTCACTTATACTACATATAGACAAATTGTCACAAGATTTCACATGCTTAACTTTAATAAATGAGACAAGACAATTCCATGCCCCAAAGGACACCCCATGGCCGGTTTGAACAAGCAAGAAAGGGGGGCCATATTCTTGTCTTCCATCCATTAATCACTTTGTCTTACATACCAATATTCACTCCTTAATGCTCACATCATCAATAGTTGCAATTGTTGACTTTTGTGTAAGCTACAAGACAACAATTTCAAGCTTCTTAAACACACATTTACCCCATTCCCAACTGGCCACGTTTTCTTGCATTTCTCTCACTTTCAATTTCATTCTCACTTCCTTTTTCTCTCACTTGAAAACAAACATAAAAGTGGAAACAACTATACCCCACCAATCCTTCACTTTGCTGCCACTTTTACGCATACTCATACTTACACTCACACTCACAGTACATTTAATTTTTTTTCTTGTGTCCTTCTTTTCCTACATTCAAGCTTCTTTAGGACCCTTAGAACATTCTACAAACCCCACTTCAAAAGATCTAACAACTTGGGTTTCAAAAAGGTGCAAAAGGAGGAAGTAAGATAACGAGCATAAGTGGAACCTTTGTGTACAACTACCATACTTTTGCTTTGTGGATGAGTAAGTGTATCTTTGTGTTAGTAGATTAGTATTCATGCTAGGAGATTATGATTTTTTGAAGATATGAGTATGATCATAAGTGGTTATAACATCAAAGACTACCCTAAGAAACAAACTCATGAAACCTTTACATAAAGTTGCAAAATGAGCATGTAAAGTTAATGTTTTGTAGGGATACTTGTTTAACACTTTGAATGGAAGGTTTTAAGATGAGAAAATCTTGAAACAAGAACTTGAATGAAAGAGGATCATGCTGGACGTGAGGATTCAAGAGTCATTTGGATGTTGATTTCAATTCTATTAAGTTGAACATGCTTAAATCTAGACTTAGGTTAAGGAAAAATTCATCACATAAAGTTTCATGAGGAAACCAACCTTGTAAGACATGAGCTATGATGTGAAAATTGTAATAAGTATGAGATCTACTATTTTCATGAAAAGTATGAGTCAAATAACCCTCTCATGGAAAAGAAGTCAAGATAAGATTTGAATACAAGTAACCTAGGTTCATGATCTAGCACCTAAACTTAAGAAAATGATGAAACAAGTCGGAAAACCAAGTTAGAAGCCCTCATATTCAAACCGACCAGATCCAGAACATCCTTAAAAGACACTTAAAAATATGATAAAAGTAAGTAAACAAAGTAAAAAGATCAACCAAGGCAAGTATGATAAGTATATTAAGCTTAAAACTTAAAACTGAGTTTAAAACTTCTAAAATGGGCCTCATACACCAAGTTAAACCACCCTTAAATTTTTTACCAGCAACATGACATATCAATAAGAGTTGTTTTAAGACTCTCAAGAAACCCATAAGACACTCCTTATGCCCAACACAGTGGTTAAATTTGAGTTAGATAAAAAACAAGCTCGTTTGACAACTTAAACCCACTTAAGAGCCTAAGAAATGATCGATAGCCTTAGGAGTGTAAATCAAAGTTACAAATCTGACCTTAAGAAATATTTTGAGCTTAGAAGGAAATCTTAAGACCAAGCTCAAAGGATTTCCTAAATTACCAAAAAGCCCATTAACCAAATAAAGCCCAAAAGCACTCCAAATCATGAGGACTGCTACTGTTCTGACCCATGGATAGATTTACGTACCTCATTTTGAAAATATAACCTCATCACGTTAAAGCACACTCAAAAACTATGAAGATTGACTATAAGATCATAAAAATCGGATTTAAAACAAAAAAGTTATATGCGATTTAACTTTTAAGTAAAACCGGGAAAAGATACGAAAACTAGTCAAGAGTATAACTTAAGGGATTTTAGCTTAGTTTCCTAAGTTTATTTCAATCCTTTATAATATTATGATTTTGATGATCGGGGGAAATTGCGTACGGAGATGACTTACCCCCAGACTACTTTGACTGACTGCATGGCGGAGTGAGTAAATTCCCGATAACTCTTTACTTGATTTTGCTTATAGAAATAGATGCACCTAAACTTATATATATAAATTTGGATGCTTGTGAGATATGGGAAATGCATGTGTATGGATTTGTGATCTGAATGCGATGACTTGCTAATTATATAATAATAGGAATTGTTGTGATAAATTTATACGTACGTTTATATGTAATGAAATTGTCTGATCACCTTGAAAAATTGGATTAACTATCTATATGATTAAGAAATAAGATGAATCATGCATTCACCATAATTGCATTCGGATAACACCGACTGCCACTTCACGTAGAAGATGGGAAGGGACTTACAGGAGGATGAGCCTCCTGTAGGATTAGGCACTAGCTATGTAATCATTTTTATCGAGTCTCTATTTTAAGTTAATGGGCTTACTAGGTGTCAAGAGACGCCAACTGTTGGTGAGGGGTCGTATCTTGTGGTTTCTACTTAGGGCGTATGTTTGTGGATTGTGGAGGCCACTACGCCGCTAGACTTAGGATTTCAAAAATATGATTTGTTATTCGGTAAAGAAAATATATACATATATAAATAAATAAATAAATAAATATATATATATATAATTTTGTTTTGGCTTAAGCATAATAGTGCGAATGAAATAAAACCCAAGGTTTAGAACCCGGATTTTGGTTTAGGTCGNTGATTTGTTATTCGGTAAAGAAAATATATACATATATAAATAAATAAATAAATAAATATATATATATATAATTTTGTTTTGGCTTAAGCATAATAGTGCGAATGAAATAAAACCCAAGGTTTAGAACCCGGATTTTGGTTTAGGTCGGTTAATTATCTCTAAACCCCGACTATAGGGGGTGTAATTTTGAGTCGTATGCAGTTCCTAGGTTATTGCATGCATTATTTGGCATACTGATTGTTCATGCATTCATATGATTGTGCATCTAATAAATTTCTGCCATGTGGTACTGACGAGGGTATTTATCTCACTAAGCTTAAGCTTATACCTCGATAGATTTCTTTTGATGCAGGAAAATCTCTTCGTTAAGCCGGGTCGAGGCATGCCCGTGGTAAGTCTCGTATAAGGATGGGTTGGAGCGATCAAGGAGTGAAGAGGAAATTTTGTAATAGATTTGTAGATAACTAGTTACTTTTACACCTTTTTGTTTATAACATAGATTAAAATTTCTAAATGCAGTTCCTTTATGAACTGCATTTGTTTGTAATATTCTTTTGGTGTGGATCTTATGCGTCTACACGTCTAGTTAATTTATACCATAGAAGTAAATTTAGTTAAATTGCTCTGTATTACATATCTATGGGCCTAGTGGTAACGTATAGTGGAAAGAGCTTTGTGTATCGTATGAAAGGCCTGCGATCAGCAAAGGGGTTGATAGTAGACATTTGTACGGTACACAGTGACCTACCATGATAACGATATTGTTGGGTCGTGATACAGCCTGCTCAGGGTTCATCCTATATGTAGGTTAGTTTGGGAGGGCAGTGCTTGGCTATAGGTCAAGACAGTTCTCTATGCCTCAAACTGGATGCAATCTTCTAGGTAGTTCTTTTGGAAACAGGTTAGAAAACTCATTTAGCAAGCTTCATATCTCTTCTAGAACATCCTATAATTCCATCATCTCCAACAATCTCTTAACCAACAGGAACATGGGTTCATTAGCCTTCTCAATAGATCAGATCTCTCTTTGGCTCATCACTAAGGCTTTCTTCTTACTAGCTTGGATGAGCTAATTATGGGCTTTAGTTACTTGAGACGGGGTTAGAGGTTGCAGCACAATCTTCCTCCTATCCTTGATAAAGGTATAAGCGTTCTTATACTCATCGTGAGTAACACGTTGGTCGAACAACCAAGGTTATCCAAGCAGCAGATGCGAAGCTCCCATGGAGACAACATCATACACCACTTCGTCCCTGTATACATTTTTGACACTGAACGATACGGTCACTTGTTCAGTCACGTACAAAGCACCCTTATCATGAAGCCAATGTAACTTGTAAGGTTGGGAATGCTTTGAGGTCGACAGACCCAACCTTTGCACAAAGGATTATACAACCACATTTGTACAACTTCCTCCATCCACTATGTTCACGCATAATTGGCCTTTGATGGTATACTTGGTATGGAACAAATTCTCTCTTTGGTCCTCCATAGAGTTTGGCAAGGAACTCAGGACTCGTCTCAAGATTAAGGTCATTACTTCTCCCTGGTTGGCATAGACACAAGTCTCCTCTTCCTCTTCAACTTTAAGTTTTCCAACATTTTCTTCCTTCTTGGGCTCACTCTCTTTAGTGTTATTCACTACATCTCCTTAGAGCACCATGATACCTCTGTTCGGACACTCAGTGGCCATATATATGAAGCCCAAGCATTTAAAGCACTTTACCTCATCGATCTTCTATTCGAAAGTTTGCCTTTCTCACATGTCTTTAAGGTCAGCCTACTCTCGGCTTAGCCCTATTGTTTAGCTCGAACCTACTGGTTTCCCTGACTGTCTTCAGGTTGGTAATTCCTATCCTCGGTCTTATATGGCCTCCTCAGTTTGGCTTGAACAAATTGGCGCGGTACTGGTACCTGCGATAATGTCGGCCTAAGTTGGCTCGAAACACTTCTCTTTTGCCTTTCGACCCTCTACGCTATCTTGATGGCCTCTTCCAGTGTATAAAACTTCTGTATTTCTACGATATTGCGAATCTCATACCTGAGGCTAGAAACAAACCTTGATACTGTACGGGCCTCTGGTTCTTCTACGTAGGCTTGGATCATTAGCATATGAAACTCCCTAACATAGTCATCAACAGATCGACTTCCTTGGCGAAGCTCTTGCAATTTTGCAAATGTATCTTGTAGGTAAGTCTCGAGCATAAATCTGCCTCTTAACAATCTTTTCGTCTCATCCCAAGTTCTAACCCCTCATCTTCTATCTCTTGCTCTAGCTACATTCAAATTCTTCCACTACATAGTGGCATACCCAATAAACTCCATTGCAGCAAGTTGGACTTTGACCACATCCTCATACCCATAACATTTAAATACTTTCTCGACCTTCTCTTCTCACTCCAAGTATTCATCTGCATCTTCACTTCCATTGAAGGGCAGGATTTGCACCTTAACACTGTTTAGCCTTCGAGGAACCCGACGTCTTCATCCATGCACTTGGTAATAGTTTACCTCTTCTTCACCAAAATCTTCAACATCCAGCTCTTCATCATCTTCCCCAATCTCCCCTAACTCCAATCTTTGTCTAGTAGCTCGGTCTACTACTCCTCTAACTTGTAGTGGTCAAATTAGGCGATTGGTTCGATTGCCTTGGTCACAATGTCTCTCAATGACATCTTCCTATAGGTTTTGTTGCTGTACACCTTGGGGTTGCTGTCTGTTAACTTGCATTGCGGTGACTAGACTCTCAACACAGTTTGTAAGTCTATTAAGTCTATCATCAATTGATACTGGGGTGTTACTACCATTATGACCATGACCATGTTAAGCACCATTGCCCTGGTCACCAATAACTCCCTGAACACTTGAATCGAACATGGTACAGTACTTCTCAAATGAATTAACAACTCGCTAACAACTATAATACCTAATGCCACACAAATAGAATAGAAACAAGCTTGCTATGTTTTCATAATAGGAAATAGAGTAGAAATCGAGTAATAATGAAACCACACTTGCTGTCACACAAACACACTGTAGTAGCTACGGAAGGAACACGACAGCTACTAACAGTAAAACAAACCAAAACTTCACTGTCACTTCATACACTCCCTCACGAAACCATGCTTTGATACCAGCAAAGCTAATGCGTCTCTAGGGTCGAACATATGGGAGACACCATAGCGAAACAAACCAAAACAAATAGGAAAAAAGGTTAGTAAAGTTTGGGCAGCTACCAAATGGATATGACGCATCACTCGATCCTACTCAACCTCTAATTTGCTGGATATGATACACCAATTCGAACTAAAGAGTCACTCGCTACTACTCCTTCCTAAAGGGAATAGATAAGAGTTAAGAGATAACGAGAACAATAGGGTTGCTCAACTAAATAAATTTGTATCGAAAGTTTTTTTAGATCCCTACGTACAAGGAAGTGGGGGCTTATATACCTGTCCACTAGGGTTACTTTACATGTATGAAAAGATAAAAAGGGTATTTTACACTTAGGTACATGAAACATACTAAAAGGGGGTAAAAGAGACCATGAATATTCGATACAGAAAGAAAGAATTATCTGGAGTATTGTGTCAGAAGACACGTGCCACTTGGTACCTGGTCATTAGGAATACGTTACAAAGTAGGCAAAAACAAGAAGGTGTTGTAGTCAAAGGTCGACCTGGTCTGGTTTAAGTCGGGGACCAATTAGTTCTAAAAAGAAGTTAACTTGCTTTAGGGTCGGATGCCTATGGTCTGATCAGGAGCTTGCATCAGCTATTCTTAGGTTGTCTCGTGGAGTAAAGCGTTGCTACTGAATAGAGGCGATTGGATAGTTAGGTCAATTTGAGATCAGCTCGAGGTAGGAATCCTCGTCTTGGCTATGGTTAGAGCTAGAATCCTCTGAGCAAGTCCTTGGAGTCCTTTAGCTCGACTGTGCATGATTGGTTCGAAGGGTTGATGCCTATCAAAACCCTTAGTGAGCCTACTAGAAACATAACTTTAAAGAACTTAAATAAAGACCCAAGCATAATCATAAATAGCCTAATAGTCAAATCATAACACTAAGCCCAAAATAAAGTCCAAAGCTAGTAAGAGTCAAATATTACCTTTGACCAATAAATAAGATCAGCCTAAACCCATAAGTTATGGGTCTTATCTTACTGAATGGACTGTACCACCAGATAAAACACTTCAAAATGGTAGAAATTAGAACACAAAATTCAAACTTAAAATGAAGAAGTTATGACTAAAATAAGAAATTAGATAAAATCGAGAATTATAGCGAATCTAGGTAATTAATCAGGTGGTTTACCATACACTTATTTGTGTTTCTATTATCTTATTACAAGGAGAACTTAATGTCAATCCCAGCACTTGAGGATCACTAGAGTTTATGAGCATCTTAACTAGGTAAATATCCGATGACTAATTTACTTGATTGTCATTGTAATTTGGTTACACTTTCAAGATATATCTATAAATGAATTGTATGGGGTATTTTGGGACTTATGCATGTGTTTGATTATGGTTGTTTTACTTGACAAGATACCTTAATATATAATGATAAATATGAGGTGCTACATCAGTCAGTATGTTGATGCGTTGAGTTTTTGTGATACATATATTGGTTGGTCACTTGCTAAACTAGACTTAACTTTAATTAGCCATTAATAAACCAAGCATGCATTACATAATATTGTATGATTCGAAAAAGGGTGTTAGCACTACATAGTGTTGCATGAGATCATGCAAATTGGATCCACATTATTGTAAGTGAATGTATATATTGTTGTTGTATGACACATTTTGTATGATAAGTTCTTACCTCAACTTTTCGATCTACTTAGCTCCAAGGAGTACTGCCTTAACTCGAGGCAAAGCTACAACCACTACTTAAGGGTAAGAGACCCTACATGTGCTCCTTAGATCCACATCTTGATTGATCGATAGTTCAAGGAGCAAAAAGTGGTGGCTATATTTGATTTGGAATAAGGTGATTGGAACTGAGGTTCTACTGTACCGAAATACTTTCTAGCCTAAACAACAGTAAGATTGCTCTTTTTTATTGTTTGGTAAGTGATTCCGACTCTCTAAGGTTCTAGTGGACTATAGATTGCTAGATTACTCATAATTACTTATATAATTAAGTATCTACATGTAAAGAAGAAGAAGATGATGAAGAAGAAGAAGAAGAAGAAGAAGATGAAATATGATTAAAACTTGCTATCTAAAGTCTTGTAACCTCTAACTTAGAAGGCAATCATTGTACCATATATACACATGTGATATGAAGATTTTAAACAATCCCATTAGGCCTACTTTGGGGGATTTTTACAAGGTATTCTATGAAACTTATAAATTTTGTCTTTACTCTTATAAATTTCAAGTTTATATGATATAAAAATGTGATCTTTATGCAATATTATAAGTTTTTCATATGCGAAACTGCTAAAATCTATAACAAAATCTACGTACCAAATAAAAAAAATTTATGTGATCTTATTACTTAGCACACGAAAAAGGAAAATAAGGAGAAAAGGGAAGAATAACAAAAAATTGAAAACGTAAAGTGAGAGAGGTTGTATTAAATTTAACTATTTATGGTTATAAGTTTATGGTCTTTAGCTTTTTTTCTTTTTCTTTTCCTTTTCACTAAAATAGTTATTAAGCAAAAAATATAATATTATGATTTGTTATACATTAATAATGTTATCCAATAATTTTTTATAAGATAGATACAAAGGTAATTTGAAACTTATATACTTTATATAGTAGAATATAGGTTTTGGGATGGGTATATGGTAGGAAAACCTTGTACCCATAGCCTACTCTATGAGAGTAGATTCTATAATTTTATATAGAGACCTACCATATGATCCTTGCTACCCACCCATAACCCATCCAATCGAGCAAGTTAAGGGTAACCATCCCATGTAGCAAGGTTACACACTCACCCTTAGCATATTCTACTTAGTTAAGATCCATAGCAAACTATCATGCCCTTTAGTTTCAAGCTGTGATAATAGAAATAATAGATACATTAAAAGGGAGAAAAAACAAACCTATTCTAAATATTAATGACAAAAATAATATTAGGTTGATTACCATAATACTTAACTGAATTAGATCTACATGTTAGACTTTTTGCAGTAGAAACATAATACCAATTGCATTTGTAGTGGTAGAAATGATAGGTTGAACTTAAATCTAATATTAATAGTGATATATATGTGAATATTGAGATTAGTAGTGGTAGATGTGCATATTTAGAGTGGTGAAAGGAGGGAAGAAGTTTAAAATGGAGGGGCGACCATTCCACATTAGGGCTTTTTAAGGAGTTTTGTGTGTGTGTGTGTGTGCATATGTATGGGTATGTGAGAGGGAGAGAGAGATGCTTAATTTCCTTCAAAGTTATAAAATCTATTGTGTCATTAGTTTTTGTTTAACTTGTTCATACACCATTTAAAGTTTGAATCAAGTTAAAATCTTGAGCAATTATAATTTCATCAAACTTGTCCATACATTTAATCCAAAAATAGATAGCTATTTTTTCAAATATTTTTTTACTCATTACTGTAATTTGCATTGCAAGCATTTAGCAAATTGAAAACAATATGGGAGGTACACTTTAGGGGAAATTTTTTTATATACTTCCTTTTGTCTACTTGATGTGCGCTTAGACCCTTTATCTTTGAAATTGAGTATTAGGACTCCCAACTCATAGAATGAAATGTGATTTTAGGCTCTCAAATAGTCATTTTTGCCTTGATTTAATATTTTTAATTATTTCATTAAAGGAAAGTAGTAAAATAAGATTTAAAAGTGTCACATCCTAGCATATCATAAAATGTAACCTCACAAATACTAGCTTACTTATATTCAAAAGATAATATCATTTATAATAAAAGTTTACTACATCAAAGTTCAACTCTACACTTGATTACCATAAATATGTAGAACTTTTCCTTGTCTAATCTCCATGTTATGGACTTTTTTGTACAAATACAAGTCTATAAAAGTTTTAAACTACAAATTTAGTATCTCCATCAAAAGAAGCTAACTACATCTAACACTCTCAAAAGTCTTTTCCTATTTGTTGTGGCATCCTTTCTAGGCTTTTCCTTGACTTGAGGATAAAACACTTATTTGCTAAACTACTGTAAGCTAAATGAGAGTAGATAAAAAGACAACAAGCACAATCATATACAAATATTATAAACATGCCAACAATTTGTAATTTAATCGTATTATATTAATAGCCAGCTAATAAGTTGATGTAAGGAAAGTGACATGCTTATGCATGTGACATGCATCAGTATCGATTTCTTAGCCTAGCCTCGGGTGAGTTGACATCTTTGGGCATCTGGATAAGTAATCTGGGAACCTAACTAGAAACCCTACCTAATTGACCACTTTGGTGGTTGAAATTTATCGAGAGATGCAATTCTATATGTTAAAAAAACCTAGCCTAACACCATCTCAATTTTAGGAAACTTGATCCGTATATCCCTTTTCGTACCATGTTATAAATGCATCAACTAATCTATCAAATAATTTTGGGCATAGTTTCCAAATTACATATTAAGTACCATTTGGCTAACCCAACTATTACTTTAATGTCTTTTCTTTTATCGTCTAAAAACCTTGTTTAGGATTCACTTAAGTAAATGCCTTAGAAGGTCAATTGTGCCCTAGTATTTACTAGAAATTGGAATATATTCCAAGCAATATCACATACTCAAAAGAAAGCATCATCTAGTTCATCAAGCAAACATGATCACGGAAACTAGCTCTAAAATTCACCACTAAACTCAATCAAGTCAAGCACAGCAAAACAAATCACAAGATTCATATCACAATGAGTAGATATAAGTCTACTCCAAAACACATAAATATCCACTCGTCAAGGTTTGTTAGTAGCTCAATATCTATGCTTCAATGTTAGGTTCTTCTTCACCTATCTCACTTAGGCAAGATGCATTCAATAACAAAATCAAATATTTGTATAGGAGCTAGTTTAAGAAGTTACTTATGTGTGGGGTCTAAGAATTGATATCTATCTTTGTATCATTCAATTTAACTTGTAACTAACCTTCTAAATTATCTTCTATATCAATTGTGTTTAAAAACCTAGATTCTTAACTTAGCTTATTTAATAAGTGAATCTCCTTTCTAGGTTAAATTATTTATCGATATGAAAAAAGATTAAATTGTAAAAACACTCACTCTTTGTTTCCTCAATGTGCATTTAGCCCTTTGAGATTGAGCATTTATAATTGAATCTTTAAGAAAACATACTTTTTGTGAAAACAGCAAAACTAATGGATTTAAGAGAGAGAGAAGCAACATTTTACCTTAGTCAACAAAATAATATATACTAAAGATAGGAGTTAAAAATATGAAACTTTGATTTAGATTAAATTTGCATTTTATAGAGTTTAAAGAGGGTATTTTGTTCTTTCCTTATTTATTTATTTATTTACTTATTTTTTTGGTTTCTATGTGATTTAGAACGCATAATAAAAAGGACAAGGGGCCTAATAGCAGCAATGAAATCAAGTTGTTAATTGCAATATTATGATAGAAAATGTACATTCTTCCTAAAAATATGAAAATAAGTTAAAGAATCCAATAATGTGTAAATTAAAGTTCAAATAGTTATTATAATTTTTTCAAAACAACCAAAATAGATATAGTCCAAATTAATAAATATGAAAATTTAAAATATAAACATCAATAATGATATATTATTTGGATAAAAAACCATCATCTGAAAAATTATAATGTATTGATGTCATAAAAAATTATGGAAATACCTTATATTAAATTATCCTTCTATTATAAAAGGTAAGGGCTTCTAATTCATAATGATATAAACTCCCCAAGCTCAATTATTTATAGAAATGCATTTGGATATAAAATAGTATGCATGGATAAACTTTGATTGAGCTTGACTGGAACCTTCTTTTCTGATTTGATTTGTTTTAGTTCCTTTTTATATAAACCCATGTGATACAATGAGTTTTCATTAGATTATAGATGGATTTGTAGAAAAAAATTGTTGGAAACTGCATTGACCAAATCTTACTCAAATTACAAATTGATTTGTGTAAAAAAATTTAATAAAACTATTTGATTCAACCATTCCTTACCTAACCACTTTCTCTTTGTCACAACTCTAGAAAAAGGAAAGAGCTTCCAACACAAAAGGTATGGATAAAAGTTTGAATAATGATTATAAATTTTTTAAGTGAAAAATTTAAATATAATTTAGTATTTTACGTATTATAAAAAAACACACATTAAGAAATTATTGAAGCAACTTTGTGATATACAACATATATTAATATAGATATATTATAATGCAAACATTGTATATATACGTATCACAAAGCCCTGTGCCATTGCATAGAGTTGTATTTTAAAGTATATTTATGGTAAAAAATATAGATCTATATAAAAATTATCATAATTAACAATGTGTTTTTGTAAATTCTTAATAATTAATATTTTCATTACAATATACATATCTCTGTAAATTGTTAAAAATGCGATGTGATCACTATTGTCTCATTGTATAGACAAATATTATTTGTAAATTATATATGACAATTTATAGTCTTTTCATATTTATAAAACATATGAAATGAAGAAATCATATTTATAGAGACACTTTATATCATTATTCTTATATGCTTACCTTGAAATGTATGTAATAAATGTATAAGATCTCTATTAAGAAATTCGTATCTTCATATTTTAAATATACTTTATATTAAATTAATTCATAATAATATACAATAACTATATTATTTGGAGCAATGGGATAAAGAGAAGTTATTTGAGATGATTTTATAACAATGTGTATGGATTGTTTTAGATAAATGATAACTATTACATAAAAAAAAAAACTGCATTTTTTCAACTAACCATATAAATGATTTACTTAATTAATTAGTTATCATTTTTAAGTATTTGCAATGTGATCGTAACATCTTTGTTGTATTAGTTATATAATGTATGTTAATATTATCCATACTTTGATCATTAGTTCATTAATAAATTTTCATTAAGACAAATCATTCAGTTATTTTAGTTAATGACTAACATTATTAATATTGACAATAGTAATAATAATTTGACTATCATAATATACTTCTATTATTTTATCCAATAAAATGGATTATTTTTTTATTTTATCCAATGACTTACATTAGTAACTTTAATAATAATAAATTAGTTTGTTGATAATTTTCTATTAAAATGAGTCCTTTATTCCTATAAAATAGTAAATGATACAATAATAGTATAATCATCATAATATACTTAAGGAAAGCACTAAATATCCAATTTAATATAAGAGAAAAACTTGTTGAACGGAGATAAAATTATTACATAATTTTATATAATAATGCATTAAATAATTTAAGAATACTAGAATGCGGATGTGATGTAGGCAAGAAATTGGAGCGAGTCTAGATGATCTTACCTTAGAGGGTGCCCTCTATCTATATTAGCCGTAGTATGGTAATAATATTTGGAAAGTTAATATACTCAAATTCTACCTAAATAAGAAAGTGTATCTTTTCTATTTTAGATAAGTTTAAGATCTATAAAGATGACATAGCAGTTTGTATGTTTAAATCCTACGTGAATTGATATCCTCATTGTATGGCCATAAATAATTGTCACTTAAGCCTCATGACCTAGCCTCCAACCCTTGAAGCCCCCTATATAGAGATCGTTAGAAGACCTCGACCCTATAGGGGAAAGTCTTGACCATAAGAAAGGTTAACTATGTGTAGGCCAAATCACTTAGAGAAATCACTTGGAGAAATTACTAACTTTGAGTTTAGGCTTTAGACTACTCGAAGGTCGACCCACAAAGAGGAAAGGTAGAAATGGGCCGTGGAGCCCTAAGCCCAATTTTACCTATCAATACTTGCACCCAAAACCCCAAGCCTGATTAATGAGAATTCGGTAAGGAGAGTTAACATTAGGCTTAGTCTTCCAAGGCGCATTCCGAGCTATCCACCACGATGCAATGCTCTTTGAATTTGATGGAGCACCTCTGGTGGAATGACGAAACTTGGGCTTCAAATCATCCGCGGAAGAATGGCTTCTGGACCATTACCGTGCTTAGCCAAGCTTCAAGCTCTAAGCGCACTAGTATTGTTATAAGGCCCTCTGTAATTGGCAAAGTCCGGCATTAGGTCGTGCCAAGTTATATTCCGAGGTTTTCGTTGCCCGACATATGGCACATGCTCTAGGATCTCGTATCTCACCCGATCTGAGGCGCTGCTATATTCCCAAAGCTGATTCATTTTGTCTTTTGAACTTTTGGCGCGACAATCCGAATGCATTTAATGCTCTCAATAAGTGTCGAGTTGTGGTTGGACACTCCAGATCAATCTAAACCATTAAGAGCCTATACAAACCATGTGGAGATATCCGAGGGCTTACACGTCGTGTCGACACAACTTCCTGTAACCGTCCATTGAGATCCCTAGGTCTCCAACTATAAATAACCCCATTTGCTGCCAGAGTTTACTTTTGCTCTCCTCAGTCTCCAGCGCATTTTTATTGTTCTCAAGCTCTTCTCGTGTTCTTCTTCTTCCAAAACCCCTTTTTTTATCATGAGGTTTTTTATTCCAAAGCTCTTTCTTCATCAATAGCAGATCTAGATTCGTGTTGCGACTCTTGGTCAACTCAGAGTGCTAAGTACAAGGAGGTTGTGAGGGTGGCTCCTCCTTCAACAGCGACGGCGGCGACCACTTCTGCAGCAGCATCAAGCGGTGGCTCTAACGGGCCAAACATGTATGAACTTAAACTAGCAACAGTAAGGCGTATTCCTGGAGATGTGTACCCAAATGATTGCCGAGGCCGAGACAAGGCAGTATAGATCTTCACCAAGGTCGAGTACGTAGAAGACAAACCCCCGCCCCAACCCCACCGCCCCCCCCAGCCCATCCCCCCTCCCCCCTTACGTACAAATGAGTTCCATAACACAAGTTGAAGTCAGCCATTACCCGACCCAATACTTCAATTCGATTCCTAGAGGTAGACACACGTATGTATTGGGTGAGGAGGATCGGGTTGCCCTTATCCACACCAATCCCTTCTGCTTATACTCGGAAAAATTTCATTTAGCAGCTTGAGAGTGCCATTTACTGAACTCCAACAGGAGTTCTTCAATTACCATCGCCTCTATTTAGCCGAACTTACTCCGGACAGTGTCCGGTTATTGGTGGCTTTTGAAGCTGTTTGTACCTAGTTTGTGGTACGGGCTACTCCAATCCTATATCGGTACTTCCTTGGGGCGTGTCGAACTCCCGACAGGACATCGCAACAAGAAGATCCTGGAGGGTTTAGAGTCCTCCATTCACGGTTGGAAAGAGAAGTTCATGCTTGTCATGACCGAACATGAGCCTAATTTTTCGACCAAATGGCTAGCCTCATTCAGACTAAGGACATCAAGACTCTCGAATGATAAGACGACCTCCGAGATCATTTACGAGCATTTTCTCCGTCGTAGGGGTATGCCGTGGAACGCTAAAACAATGGTAGATTGGTATGTGCATAATGAGTCAATCTTATCCAAAGACAATGAGGGTGACGATGCTGACGGTGAAAAATCTGGAAGCTACTATCTTCCTTTAGAGTCGTACTGACGTGGACACACTATTGCGACTGTTGTCAGGCGATCGTAACAAAGCCATGGATCACCCCAAGCAATTGCTTGTGCTCAGCACGATCTTTCCTTAAAGTAACTTCATTCCCTTCTCCTTCTTTTCGACTAACTCGAAGGTTCGGGTGGCTCTCACCATCATTAACAAGCAAGTGTCACATCTCCTCTGCCCACCGTTGAAGTCAATGTGGACCTTGTTGAAAAGCCATATATTCCACAATCAGTTGATTTTGTCCCACGAGACCAATCGGTCTTCACTGCTGGTGATCAATCCGCTATCCTCCCCACCATCCCTTGCAAATGGGATGCAATCCCATATATCGGCCCAAGTGGTCGGTTTACCCAAACGAATGGACTCTCGACCTCCATGGGCTGAGTAGATAGTTGTTGAGGGAATCTTTGTTGCTTAAGGACCACGAGCTTCTCAATTAGAAGTTTGCCCGCTTGTGCAATGATAACGTCAAGCTGATGGCTTACACAAAGATGCAAGATGTAAGCCCCTGCACTTGGTCTTTAAACATTTTTCTTCTTGGTATTCATTCTGAGCTATACGCTTTGCAGGCCCATGCCCACATCAAGAAATGTTTCGATTGCTGGTGGGCCGAAAAGGAGCACGTACCTTGGTTTAGGGATGAACTCCATGGTCTTTCTAGGTGCCTCTAATAACATCTTATTCTTGTTGCAAAGGGCTCGGGGCAGCTAAGAATGAACTCTTTCAGGCTAAGAAGGCAGCTGCCAAGGTGAATCGGAAATTCAAGGAGAAGGACAGGGAACTAGAAGATCTGCACAGAAAATTGGACTCCACGTCTGAAAAACTAGAGGAAGCTCGAGCCAACATCTCGGCTTCTAATGCCAATAATAAGGAGCTTGGCGAAGCCTTAGTGAAGGAGACTAAAGACCTTGACCAGGAGAAAAAGGACCGCCATGCTTCCTTAAAAAATGTGATGACGATCGCGGAGAGGGAATATGAGAGGAAAAAGGAGATTGTCGAGCTTCAAACTCAGATAATCGCACTGGAGAGCAGGGAATCATTGACTCCTATGGCTCGGTAGAAAATTTTCAATTTAATCTTCGCGAGTGCACAGTGAGTGGAGTTTCAGAAGGCCCAAAGCTTTGAGGTATAAGACAAGCTCGAGAGATTGTGCGGGAAGCCCACCTGGTTTGGACTTAAAGTGCTTATCTTTTGTGGATCCTCCTCTACTCGATTCCTTGAGTTCCAATGGTGATTAAGAAGATGAAGAGCCAGCTAAGGGAGAAGAAGACCCTGCTCCGGCTAAAGAGAATGTTCCTCCTCCTCCCCAATCGAGCACTCAGGCTCCCGGCTGCAACAGCATTCCTCCAGACTCCACTTAGGATCAGTTCGCTTCCAACTCTCATAGAGGATCTTTCCTCCGATCCTTTAAAAACGCTTAGGTCCAGAGTGATCTCCGTTTTCACTTATTGAAGCTTTTGTAACTCGGCGTGGTTAGCCTATTGACTTGGCCTTTTTTGTACAAAATTTTAATGACGTAGTTGATCTTTTGCTTCCATTTTTTGGGTTGCTTTATTTATTTGTTTATTCCATGAGTTCCTCCATTCTTCACGGAGTTTGATATATTGGCGAGTGTCCACATTCTCCTAACCAGGGGGTTTAGTGGCCTTTATTCCCTATGGCTTCCCCTTTTTGGAGGATCTGACCTTCCGATCCCCATACACCCTTATCAAGACTTTTATAATTCCAAGATTTATGCTCGAGAACCGAGTTTTTCCTAGAGCTCGGACACCTTGAAGGGTACCTCAACGATAAGGGCCTTTAAGGTATAAATTCCTTAAGACGTTAATTGTTCGAGCTTCTCGAGCTCAGACCCGAGTCCTTTCTTCGGGCTTAAAGGACCTCAGAAGGTGTATTGATGCCTATGTATTCATGTTTTACCAAGGGCATTTTCCCTCCGAGCTCTTATAGCTCGGATCGTTAGCTATCGTCGGGCTACTCATCCTTCGAGGTTGCTAATCCCAAGAATAGCTAACGCGACTCAGTATTTAGAGTTTTTACCATACGTTGGATTATTGGGGTTCGAAGCTTTAAAACTTGAAGCGGCATAATAATATGAAAGAATGTCGGCATTTTCTTAATTCCAGTCGATTTTGCATCATAAGGTCACTCAAAATAAGGTTGCAGATCGTTGCCGTTCCATGTCCGAGGGATTTCGACCCGTTTAGCCTCTCCAACTTTTGGGCTCCTTCCCTCAAATTTGCCTTCACCTATCTTTTCAGGCTCTAGGAGTGATAAATGAGCGGCCCGTGTGTCAAAACTTTCATGTTTTGCGTGCTCGTGTTTTTTCACGTGACCAGGCCGTTGTGCTCACATGTTAAGATTTTGTGTGCTCATGCTTTTATGTGCTAACTATTTATTCGCATGCCAACTTGTATGCCTGTAATTGGGCTTGGAATATAATCTCAAAAATATATTATTCACTATTTTCGATTATTTGTAATGATTTATGGTATTATTTATTTTAAATTTTTCCGACCTCAAACATGGAGTTTATGTATTATACTATTGATACTTATTTATATGATAATTTATGGAGATTATCAAGTAATTAAATAAGTAAATATAATGCAGAAAGTAATAATAAGACGTATGAATTTTTTACTCAAATCATTCTTATGTACGTATAAATATATATGTTGGATATTTTACATGTTGGATATTTTACATGTGTATGTTAAAGTATTAATTAAATAAAGTATACATTGAATATAAATTGTATATATGTATGAATATGTATATGGATAGATGAGTTTAATAATATATAATATGTAGACATATATTGTCACGGGCAGATTCCCTTACTCGAACTCATGCGGCACTTAGCGTTCTTGACTACACTAAGAAAGGCTAAGTCAGTCAGTAACAACTCATAATGTTTAGAGAGAGAAACTCTAATATAAATAGTATTCACTTAAAATAACTTGATGATACTTGAGGGGATCTCCCCTATATATACAAGAAGCCTCTTAAGATAGAAGGCCAAGATCAATTCGATCTAATAGTTATAAATAAATCCCTATCTACTTTTACATTAAATGCATTTACCTACTTTACTTACCATCTACTCTAGAACCTTCTTGATCTTCTAGAATATTCTGAATTATTTCCTCTTGGGCTTGAACAAACCTCATGATTTTGGGCCCTTCTAAATCGGCCCATGACATTTTCCCCCACTCATTCTGGTGATGTCTTCGTCGTATTTTCTTTATGGAATTTTTGAATTTTGTTTGGAAACTATCATAGAGCTTCAGTAGGTTCCCAACTGGCCTCACTTTCTAGCTTTCCTTTCTAAATAACCATATACTTGTGCTTAAGGGAGTGGCCTCGTCTTCTCACATATCTGTTCGCAATAGTTTCTCCAACTTCTTTCTTGTATGATTCCTGAACTCCAATTAGAGCCCTATGTGATATTGTTCTATTAAGGTCATCCTCATCCTTATGATATGGCTTAAGCATACTAACATGAAATACTAGGTGGAATTTTAATCTTGGAGGTAACTCCAACTTATAAGATACTCGTCCCACTTGTTTCATGATGAGAAATGGTCCTTCGTAACTCCTCGTTAATCCTTTGTGCAATTAGCCCTTAGTCTACTAGATTAGGTGTAACTTTGCAAGTACTTGATTCCCTACTTGCTACTCTATTGGTCGACGTATCTTATCTGCAACTTTCTTTATTCTCTCGATGGCCTTGTCTAAGTAATTCAAAGCTAAGTCTTGGCTCTCTTGCCATTCTTTTGCAAATTTATATGCTGGGAAACTAAACCCCGTATATCCTATGGTTACCGTATTGGGAGTTAGCGGCTGTCTCCCTAGGACAAACTCAAATGGATTATGCCTTGTTGATTTATTTTTCTATAGATTGAAAGAGAGTTGTACGACATCCAATAACTTAGACCAGTCTTGTTGACTTGTACTTACAAAGTGCCTCTTAACTCGAAGGCAATGCATTACAGCTATAATTTTCTTCTCATATATTAGGCATCGCCTCTCTGTATCATTCAACTTTTGGCTCTCAAAGGCTATTGGTTGGTTTTCCTGCATCAAAACCCCACCAATGTCATAATTATTAGCATCCATGCATACTTCAGATGCTTCACTAAAATTAGGGAGCACAAGAACTTGTTCTTTAATGACTGCTTCCTTTAGGGTATCAAATGCCTTTTATTGATCTTCTTTCCATTCCCATAGAACATCTTTCTTAAGTAAGTCTGTTAAGGAGGTAGCCATTCGAGAATATCCATGTATAAAACTTCGGTAATAATTTACTAAGCCAAGAAATGACCTCAATTTGATGGGCTTAGTAGGTTCTTTTCATTCTCAAATGGCCCATATCTTCTCTTCGTCCATTTTGATCTTCCCCTGTCCTACTATGTGCCCTAGGAAGGCTACTCCTTCCTTTGCAAAGGCACATTTTTCCAACTATACATATGACTCATTTTCCTTTAAGGCTAAGAAAACTACACGAAGATGTTCTAGGTGCTCTTCCATAGACTTGCTTATGACGCAAGTGGTTTTGGACTCATCTCCATCTACTATCCATACTTGATGATATCTCGATCGTAGATCCAGTTTTGAAAAATATCTTGCCTCTACTAATCTATCGAACAAGTCTAATACCAAAGAAATAGGGTACTTATTTTTTTTAGTGACGTTATTCAAGGCCCTATAGTCAATACATAACTTGAGGGACCCATCATGTTTCTTTTAAAAGAGACCTGGAGCTCCAAAAGGTGGCTTTGATGGTTGGATGAATCTAGCTTCCAACAACTCCTTCAATTGTCGCCGTAATTCTTCTAATCCTTTTGGGGATATGCGATAAGGAACTATAGTAGAGGCCTTTGTACGTGGTTCTAGCTCAATCGCATGATCCACTTTCCTTTTTGGTGGTAGCTTCTTTGGCAACTCTTTGGGCATGATTTCTTTGAATTCTTCTAGCAACTCCCCTACTCGATGTGGAATTACCTCTTGACTCCGGGTCTCTTTTTCCCCCTTTAATGTAGTTACGTAAGTAACTTCATTCTTTTTTATGCCCTTCATTAGTTGCATAGTAGAAAGGAATTTTGTGGCTTGACCAACTTTCCTCGTAACAGGCACCATATATTGAGAATTGGTCTCGAGTACACATATACAGTTTGCATGAAGAACAATAAGTATGTCAACACGATCTAGGAATTCCATCCTAATCACAAATTCAAAGTCATCCATAAGTACTACTTCGATGGTTTCTTTCCCTTTCTACCCTCCTATATGGAGCTCTATCTCCCTGGCGACTCCAATAGTAATGACTTCCTTTGAGTTTACCATCTTAAGCCATGTCTTGGTTTTCTCTACTTCCATTCCAATCTTACTTGCTGTTACCTCGGAGATGAACAGATGAGATGCCCCTGTATCAATAAGGGCATTTAACTTCTTGCCAGCAACTATCACCTTAGTGTACATCAACCCCTTTCGCTGCTCTTGCATTTCATAGCACTAAGTAGTCTTACCGAACCCAATTTAGCCTCATCCCCTTCATTGAAGCTCTCATCTGCCATAATTGCTGCCAACCGATCTTTCTTTGGGCATTCCTTGGCATAATGGGGCCTATTGTAGAAATAGCGCTTCAATTCTCGGGGCTTCCATCGTTTCTCATCTTTTCCTTCATGAGTCCTTCCCCGATCATTATTTTTCTCTTTCATCTTAGGCTTCCCTCTTGAGGAACTCCCACTCCTTTCCTTCTCAACTCCCCCCTTCCACCTTCCCATTGGGGTCTTATGTTCTATCTTCTTGAACTCCATTAGGCATTTAGCAACTGCTATGGCCTTAGAGATGTCTTCTATTCCTCTTCGCTCTAGTTCTAACTTTGCCCAAGGTTTCAAACCATCTAAAAACATCACTAGAGTGTCATCCTGGTTAAGGTCTGGGATCTCCAGCATTAGTTTTGAGAATTTCTTCACATATTGCTTGATGTCACCCTTATGAGTTAGGTGACGCAACTTCACCTTTGCTTCCTTAGCAGCATTTTGGGGAGAAAATTGCCCCTTGATTTCATGTACAAAGCTAACCCAAGTATTGATTTCATTTGCCCTCTTACACCATCATACCATAGCAGAATTTTTCAAATACATAGCAGCAGTACGTACCTTTTCAAGGTCATCTAAGATTCTTACAGTATTGAAATATTGTTCTATTCCCCAAAGGAAGTTGTCTACCTCCCGAGCGGATCGTATCCTATTGAAAGGTTCGGGTTTGGGCACATTGATCCTGTGAGTAGACTGGATGGTCACTCCATTTGCCACTACCGCTCGACATGCTGCTAGTTGGTTCTTAAGTTCTTCAATCTCTTGGCGTATGGCCACCTTTACAGCATCCATCTTGGCTTCATAATTTTCCTCCTTAGTTTCCAAAGCAATAACTCGAGCTTGGAGTACTTCATTCTTCCCTTCAATCGCCTCATCACGTTGCTTTAGCTCCTCAATGGCTTGATTCAATGCTCCTTGTAGCTTGCCTCGAAGTTCTTCTTCCATCTCTTCAAGACTGCCTTATGATTCATTGAATTATTCCTTCACTTCAATAATGCTCAGCTCCGCTCTATCCATCCTATTAAGGAGGGTGTTCAGCAAGTCCTAAGACCCAACCCTCTATATGGTGACTTTGTGGTCATCTTGATTACTTAACTCTTCGACTATCGAAGTGTTATTGTCTCCTCCAGAGGACATCTTCTCCACACAAAGTTTCTTTTCCTGGCTCTGATACCACTTATCACGGGCAGATTCTCTTACTTGAACCCGCACGGCACTTAGTATTTTTGATCATACTAAGGAAGGCTAAGTCAGCCAGTAACAACTCATAATGTTTAGAAAGAGAAAATATAAAGAGAGAAACTCTGATGTAAATAGTATTCACTTAAAATAACTTGATGATACAACTGAGGGGATCTTCTCTATATATATAAGAGGCCTCTCAAGATGGAGGGTCAAGATTAATTCAATCTAATGATTACAAATGAATCCCTATCTACCTTTACATTAAATGCATCTATCCACCTTATCTACCACATATTCTGGAACCTTTTAGATATTTTAGAATATTCTGAATTATTTTCTCTTGAGCTTGAACGAACCTCATGATTTTGGGTTTTTCTAAATCGGCCCGTGACACATATATAAATTGTATATATGTATGAATATGTATATGGATAGATGTGTTTAATAATATATAATATGTAGACATATGTGTGCCCCTGCGTATTTGTAATTAGACTCCGAATATAATACCGAAAATATCTTTTTACTATATTTTGGGTATTTGCAATGATTTATGGTATTATTTATTTTAAATTTTTTTAGCCTCGAATGTGGAGCATGTATATTATACTATTGGTGTGTATTTATATGATAATTTATGGAGATTATTAAGTAATTTAATGAGTAATTATAATGCGGAAAATAATAATAGCATGTACAAGTTTCTTATTTGGATCATTCTTACTACGTATAAATATATACATTAGATATTTTATATGTGTATGTTAAAGTATTAATTAAACAAAGCATATGTTGAATATATAATTATATATATGTATGAATATGTAAATAGATAGATGTGTTTATCAATATATAATATTTAGACATATATATGTACATATAAATATGTACGTATGTACGCGTGCTTTTGTGTGCCTATAATTAGGCTCCAAATATAATGCCAAAAATATATTTTTAACTATTTTCAAGTATTTGTGATAATTTACTATATTATTTATTTAAAATTTTTCCCACCTTGAAGGTGAAGCGTATGTATTATATTATTGGTATGTATTTATACAGTAATTTATAGAGATTGTTAAGTAATTTAATAGGTAAATACAATGCAGAAAATAATAATAATGCATACGAGTTTTTTACTTGAAACATTCTTACGTATGTCTATTATATGTGTATAACTCCATATATAAAAGAACGACTAAGGAAAGTAATTAACTATTAACAAACCGATAATTAATTTCCATTAATAAACAATAACTTTACTCGAAATGTAGTTTGTTTTTCACCTTTGTTAGGTTGAAGATAAACAACACTAGAGGTTGCGTTGGAGTAAAACTCTCAAACCAAATCGACGTATGTTCCATTCTCTAACTCCACAAATTTTGAAAAATCTATCGCTTCAAAAAGTGTTGGAGATATAGGAATAAATGGAGTAGTGGTCGTTTATTTACAAACGAGGGGAAAATTTGACTGCTATGGGCCAATGTGCCCACATTGGGGCAAGACGTGGGCACCTTCCCCTATTGGTCCCCAACGTGCCTACGTTGGCCCCCAACGTGCTCATGTTGGCTTACCAAAACTCAGACGTGGGCACATTGATTCCTAACATCCCTACATTAAAACTAGGCTTATATATAGCTGTAACTATGCTAAATGCATGTAATTTGCCTTCAATTGCATCAGAATTTACCTAAATGTTATCCTATTCTCTTAACTCTACGTTTAAATCCCTTAAAGCTAACACTTTTTCTCATAAAAATAGCTTAACGAGGAAATCCATCAAATAATCATAACCCTAACGAATTCAAGGATTGTATCTTTACTGATCTGTATGATAAGCAGCCTTACCTCATGCATCCTAATATAAGATTTGACAATTTAATGAATTAGGTGAGGAACCTTACTTTTTCTACACTTATGTCCAGGGGTTACGATACCAACCCACTACAAACATACAATATTCCTACAATTCTTATTAATAACCCATAACTGTGCAATATACCTGTAGCGCTATGATGTTGATCCTTTCCCTAGTGGTTCGTGATGTTCTAGCACTTTTGGCTTCAACGGTCTCTTCTGAGTCGACTTTTAGTTTGAGTGGGTGACTTCTTAATCCCTAATGCCTTTCGATGCATTCAAAAATCGTTAAAGCCTGCATATGCTTAAAGGATTAGGTCGATGCGCAAACACATGATCAAGGAGATCATCCATATACATGGTTTCCTGGTAGTGAGAGTGACATGGGGTTAAGTAGTTCGAATGAAGCACTAGGCATTATCTCAGGTGAGGATGGTGGTAGTGATAGTGAAGACGATAAAAACGATTATGATTGATTTGCTTTTCTTTAAGATTTTCAAATTTTTTTTTCCTTTATTTCCTTCCATAAATTCTGGTGACTTAGAGCAAAATTTCACTTATACCATAAAATTTTGTTAATGATAACGTTGTATGATGAACTCCTCTAATTTACTTTCATTGCAGATGAATGATCTTAGGAAAAAAAAAATTAATAATATCAAACCTTTTAATATATGAAAAAATATATATAAATATATTTTTCAATTAAGAAATAACATTTGAAATTTTGAATACATCATGGTCAATTGAATGGTTTAAAAAAAAAAAGGCAAGAACTGATTATATTATATTAAATATCAATATTTGCTAATTAGGTAATTTGTTTATTCAATAATTTACTATTTACTAAATAATTTACATAATATGTTAACAAAATTATTGTGCATTTATTAAATAATTTATTATTCATTTAATATTTTGTTATTCAATGAACAATATATTATTTACTAGATAATTTATTTCTCATTGAATAATTTATTATTTATTTAAAAAATTATTACTTATTAAATAAATTATTATTAATAAATAATTTATCAATATTTAAATATTTTCTTTACTAAAATAACCTACTGTTTAGTAAATACCATATTTACTTATTAAATAATTTATTTTCCATTGCATAATTTATTATTTACCAAATATTTGACTATTCATTAAAAAATTTATTATTAATTGAATAATTTCTTATTTATTGAATAATTTATTAATTATTCCAAAAAAATTATTTATTAAATAATTTATTATTTATATAATTTATTTTTTAGATAATTAATTCATTAAAGAATTTACATTATTTACAATAAATACAAGCCTACATGTAATATTTGTACGCTTATATGCTCGTGCTTGGCCCTCACGTGCTTGTGCTTTCGCATTTTTTCACATGCCCGTGCTTTGGCCAAGCATGCAAGCACATGTGCTCGGTTTGCATGCTTGAGCCCACTTACCACACCTACTAAGCTTCCATAACTTCTAGCTTTCAAGATACAAGATCGTTAGGATTGAATACTTTATGCTATACCTGGCCAACTGTGCTAATAATGTAAGCCCCATAATCAAACGTTCCGAATTTGATACATAAAATTTAAGGCAATTATATAAGTTGTTCGATGTAGTTCCAATTTTATTATGGAATTAGTAATATTAGTAGAAGTGATCCTATGAGTTTAGATTTAGGAAAATAAATTAATTAAATAATTAAATATTATATATTTAGGTTATACATATATTAACTGTAATTTATTTGACATACATAAAACGAGTTCTAATAATTAATGAGTTACCATAAATAAAATATATACACACATAAAAAAAAAACCATAAAGTAACATGTATCATAGGAGTAATTATTTGTATTAGATATGAATTTACATGTAGGTAAAAATATCCAAAATTTACTTAAAATACCTTATATATACTAAATAAATCTAAGAAAATTAATAAAAAAATTAGAAAATTTACGTGGTAACTTAGGACAACTAAAGTTGAGGCATGGCAACCTGGAGCATCATTTGGATTATGTTTGGAAGGGTTAAGGACACCTAAATAATAAGATTAGTGGGACACTTTACATTTAGCAAGCCAAGAAAATACCTATCAACTCCTTCTCTCTTTATAAATTCAAGTCCTCACTCTAAAAACTCATTTGGACACCTTAATATATAGGAAAAATACAAAGAGCTTGCAAGAGTTGAGAGATTATTTGTTGGAAAATTTACCAAAATATAGTGCATTAGGGCTAAATTATGGTGCAAGGGGTTACACACCACTTAGGAGAGGATGGCCACTACCACCTGATAACTAATCCAATGCCCAAGGCTACCAACAACCACCTAGGGGCCAACAGTAGCTGGAGTTAGCAACATCGATGAGTCTCTAAAACCATTCGAATTTCATAAAATTAATAAAAACATTAAATTTCATCAAAAAATTATGAAATATTGTACTTTAACATATGTTTATATGTAGTTTTTGAGAAAAATGTTATTCTGATGGAATTAAGTCTTGAAATGTATTGCCCTTAAGAAATCATTAAAACCTAGCTAATTTTGCTTTCATTTCCAAAAACCTTATCGGTGTTGTTTTATCTCCAAAATTTTTCTGTGAAACACCTATGATGTATATTAATTTACCATGAAAGTCTTTTCATAAAAATTATTTTCTATATTTTATCTAATTTTTAGGCCTTAAGAGTCTTATTAAAAGGCTATTTCTGTAAGTATATTCAGTAATTTTTCAAGAAATTGACTTAGGCTTGGATTTGGGGTGTATTTTGATATCTTGAAATGTTGAATGATGTTAAGAGATAAAATTTTTAGTGTTAGGAGTATTAGATTTGAATGTTGTAGGCTTAGTGTTGATAAATGTGTAATATGTGAAATGTGGAGATAAGTGAAGTAGGGTATGTTGATTTAAATCAAGGTGATGATTGGGCTATGTAAGGTACCATGTGATCACCTCTAATTAGAGCTTTCAAGTTTTAAAATTTATAAACCTATATTTTATCCTTAACTTAATTCAATAGGTAAGTGTACCTATCATTTTATAGCATGGATGAGTATAGGATTGTCTCTATTAGGAGAAAATATTCAAATGCTATTACTAATTACTCTTCCTATTAACTAATAACCCAATTTATCAAATGATGAAAAGATTAAAATATTTAATTTACTAGTTACACTACACTAATCCACCGCGACTACTAGAGACACTATTAATACTACATTGATTGATATACAAACTTGCTTCACCACTTAGTATGATACTTCTAATATACTTTTTATCTTAATACTTGTTATTTACGGAAAATTACAAGTATGTAAGCATTATTCTTAAAACTACTTACTTCTAATCCTAATTGTGTCTATTAAAATCTCTTCTGAATTAACAGCTAATTTGGATCATATTAATGTCATGTTCATTTATCGTTCTCCTTAAGAATACAACAACTTTTTTAATAATATCTTTATTATCAGGAGTAAATTGTTTCAACGAATCATATCTATTCAATAGAATTGTCTCTTGATATATTCTAATGAAATCTAGCCT
Source organism: Lumnitzera littorea (assembly GCA_024138015.1). Taxonomy (NCBI): domain Eukaryota; kingdom Viridiplantae; phylum Streptophyta; class Magnoliopsida; order Myrtales; family Combretaceae; genus Lumnitzera; species Lumnitzera littorea. The sequence continues at coordinate 51,462,654 of JAMXBB010000007.1, read as the reverse complement.
AAGACAATGTTATGTACTATATTGTACTTAGATTGATTAAGTTCAATTCACCATAACGAACAATTATTAGGAATCATGCACTTATTCATGCTAAGTTGATGTAGCAAGTTGTAAGTACTACTCATACATGATGAAATAACAAAATGTATCAACAAAATATAGGAATGACAAAGAAATTAACATTAGACAAGTAAGAAATATAACCCCACTCTTAATTTCATTGTAGAAATCTTTACAACAAATGAATGCTAAATTCCCATCGGCTCTCTTGAGTGATTCCGAGAAAAGTACAATATAACGCTATACTGAAAAAGGGAATTACAATGTATATAAAGATGAATGACTAGGTGTGATGTTGGTTCATGAATTGATGTTCTTAATGATGTTTTTTTCTTCATCCTCTTTATTCCAAAAGTCGTAGTATATTTTATACTCTTCTCATAAAAGGACTCAAATTACCTCTTCAAAGCATCGCCTGACATTTTCTACATACTGGTTTGTGTGAAAAAGTTGAAGAAGAACAGTTGTGTCCCTCTCATTACGCCTATGACTCAGGGTGTGACTGTCTCAAAAAACAAAATTCTTCACCAATTACGACCGTGATAATGGACATGAACTCCCCATCACTTTATTACAACTCATCATGTATATGATTGAGGGCATGATCACCCTTCTACTATGCAATTACGACCGTGATTAATAGGGGGATCATTGCAGACACTCGATTTTTGCCCTTAGTAGTTTTAAAAAATAGGGTCTTAACTCAAAAATAATATAAATAATAAATAATAAAAAAACCAAAAAATGATGAAAATGCATAAAAATGAGTAAAGGCAAAATTATAAAGATTATTTTAGAATTTTTAGAAAGTAAATTATTTTAGGGTTACTTAGTTTAGTTTTAGCATAGTATAAATAATTATTTAGAGAGTCACCTGTTTTAAGTACAATTTGATTATACTAAATATCAAGACACAAACCAACGGCCTAATGGATAAGCATATGGACTTGGCATTGGGTGTTAGCTAACAATCTTGGGTTCGAATCTTGCTAGGTACTTATGTATTTTTTATTTTTCTATGTTTCATTTTGTGAAAATTAATTGGGAGAACGGGTTTCAAATCTAACTTGATTTATATCAAATCGGATTTAAATCGTTATAAAAGATTTAAATCTAGTTTGATTTTTATCAAATCGCGTTTAAATTGATATAAACGATTTAAATTTAATTTGATCTTTATCAAATCAAATCGGGATTAATATAATAGATACGATTTGATATGATCTAAGATCTTGTTTCAAGCTTTATAAATACGCATCGCATGGAATAAAGCGAAGGGGGTGACAGACACACATTTGAAAAGAAAAGGTTGCAAATCACTTTTACTTAAACAAATCAGTGCCCTCATCAACACAAACATCTAGCCTTCGCCTGAAGCGCTTGAAGACACGGAGCACACACATACATAACGCCTTGACCGTCCATGCGTAGCTAACAATTGTTCGCACTTGATTCACTATACTCCAACGCCCACTACTGTAGCACTCTTTGTCACTACGGAATCTAAGTCCACAACTGCAATTCAGGTCGCATGACTTAACTACACTGACCGCTGCTTAAGCTGATTAGAACAACATTAGCTACCCAAATCTGAACGCACAATAGAAATCCCATCCACTAGCAATCCCCAATGCACGTTCATCATTGCAATAGCCGATCAACTCAGCCGCACAACTCTCTTATTCAACATCGCAACACATCTCAACAGCGCCTTAATCTTCAAATCGAAACAGCCCAATCTATAACACACTATTGATGTATGTACTCTGAGCACACCAAAATAGTTTATCCTCTTACAGCGACCATGCTGGTAGCATCCCACATCAATATGTCCTTGACCGTCTAACACACAAATACATACACATTAATACCCATCCTCTCTTCATTTAAGCAGCAGCAAAGCAAACTTTGACGAAACACTAACAGTAAGTCCACGACCAGCTCTTGTCGCACGAGTACAGATAGCGGACCGACAGCAACTGCACAGATCATGCACAACACCAATGTCGCCATCTTTCAAACAAGTAATAGTAGATATAGAGTTTTATATTAACACCAACTCCTTTAGTCCATAATCAGGTAACCCATCCTTCGACATACTATGACACAATTCTAGCAAGTCACACAATCAGCAAGCACATTGTGTCGTTATACAATCAGTACTGAAGCATGATGCCATTGCCACTCCGTTCGTCAATCAGCCCTTGCTGCGAACCACACATCAACACGACTAAACTATAGACATTATACTGCTGAACAGTTGAAGTTTAGGTTCGGTTCTCTTCCAATCTTGAATTTTTTATTCATTCATTCATTTAGATATCTTATTATCATTATCAATTATATAATTATTATTATTAGATCCTTAATCATATAACGTTGCTTACTTTATTATTAGATTAGAGAAAGGGGCGCTAACGCGCTTTATAATAAAGGTTAGGGGGCTGAGAAGCTGTTGCTTGCTGTCTACTTCGCGAGCCTTCACTGCCCCATTCTGTAACTTCCCTTCTTTCGTCCGTCCATGAGGATATGTATATATATATATTAAGAGATTTTTTTTTTAGTATTAGTTCTTTTTATATATCAAGTATCTTATACAATATGATTTTATTTAAGTAGATAATTGTTTAATAGTAAAGATATAGATATACACGTATATATTGACTTAGGTGTTCTTTTTAGTATTAGTTTTCTTTATAGATTAAGTATTGATTTAAATAAATGTCTATTTAAGAGTAGTAGGATGGATATATATATTAGTTTAAGGATTGTTAGGATTGGTTTTTCCTTAGGATTAGGTCTTGTTTAAGGATTCATCACATAAAAATTCATTTTTCTTTAAAAAAAGATTAATAAAAGACCTTTTAAAAAAATAGGATTTTTAGAGAAGTTTTTATAAAATAACAACACTTATGAGTTAAGACCCCTTAGATTTAAAAAAAAAATGAAAATAAACTAAATTGATTGAACACGTAAACTCGGTCAGTTTCCTAAAATTAAAAAGGATCAACACATTAAAGTTTTTCGAAAAGAGCTATAGTTGTCTGATCCCCGCTAATATGTACACAAGTAGCTTTGGGATAACAATAAAAAATGTAGAAACTTAGGGTTTTTTTCTTTTAGTTTTTATTATTTCTTAAAAATATTTAAAAATATTATAATTTAAAGAATAAATCTAATTTCGGTAAATAGATAGTAGTATCCGTTAGGGTTTAATAGGTTAGCCCCTAAATTTAGAACCCTCTAGTTTTTCGTTAAACTTGAAATTGAAGATCGATAGCCAAATCGTAGTCAATCCACTTAATTGATTATTATTTCTTTTCTTTTTCCCAACTTCAGTTGGATGGCGACTCCAAAAACTTTTTCTAAATAAAAAACTAGAATTTCCCAATTTCTTTAGTCAATAATTAATATTAAATGGGTTTTGGTTTAGTATTAACAGGAAAGTGGGAAATGAAATTTAAATAAGAAAATCGAATTTCAGACTTGATAATCATCAATGCTTCCTCAATCACGCTCGTGATAAAGGGTGTGATCAATGCTGGTCTATGTAATCATTCTTCATCACACTCGTGATTAAATAATTCTTGTTTCTACTTCAAAGTTTTCTTCTCCTCACAGCCATGATTGACTTAAAAGTCACTGTTCTTATGTAAATTTAATCCCCTTGCTCATGATTCATTTAAAATCAATACATTATATAATTAAGTATTAAAACTTAAGAATTAAATCACAATTATGAATAATTCTATGCTTAAACATGCCTTGAAAGTGCAAAGTAATTTACACTTATCACCATGATTCTGTTTCTAAATAAAATTCTCGGAATTATGCTAAAAATGTAGAGTACACTCGAATCAAAAGTTAGATCAAAGATAGGATGTATAAAGTGAATAAGAAGTGGTTTAGGGCTTATGGTTAAAACTGTAATTAGGAGCTGAATCAGTAGTTGATTCAGAAATAAATTCAAAAGCTGAATCAAAGACTAACTTAGAGCTAGCCTAATTATGAGCAACATAAAAACTAGACAACTAAGTAAAGGATAACCTTAAAACATAATAATCTAAGTTACAAAATTAAGCCTATATGTTGTAATTGTATGAATATTAAAATAATATTTCTGTTATACAGACTAGCGGCGAAGTTACAACATAAGTTGTATCTAAGTAAGCAAGTGAAAGAGTCTAAGTAAGTTTGGGATTAATATGTTATTATATTTCAAGGTATCATTTTATAGTACTCGGAGATTTAAGATTGTATTTGGTTGTACTTGTAAGTAGCTCGCTTATGCGCATGCTTGTATGTCTTTGAGCTTGACTATAACCTACTAGCTTATTGTTACGGTGTAAGTGTTTGTATTGTGTGAACTTGTTTGATCACTATGAACTTGACTTAATTATATTTGACTTAAAATTTTAACTAAAAATGCATTGCAACCTATTAGGGAATAATTAGGATTCTTTGACCAAATACCAACACCTTTTAAAGGGATAGTGTTATAATATAATGGTCTCTTTTCATATCTTTAGTCAAACTAAGTGACATGAGAGGAGGTCGCAACATAGATAAAGTGGTGGTTCAAAGGATAGTCACGAGAGGAAGGATGTCTCTATTACATAAGCCTAGATTTAATCATGAGCTGTTGTGTATGCATTGAAACTCCTTAAACTTGGATTAGTGAGTGTAATTTCTCTAATTTCATGATAAACTAGATAACATATTTAATTATTGCATTACATTTAACTAACTGTTTGACAACCTTGTTTGTGTTTGCTGTATAGTTTGATGCCTCCATCCCTATTTATTGAGCAGTTAGTTGCTCACATCCCTATAGATCTTTTTGTAGGTACTAACGGAAATGTTGTGTTATAACTACCCAAAGCTTAGTAACTTTTGGATTCCAGGGAGTGGAGATTTAAACTGGAGAACTACTGAAATTTTGAAAGCTTCTACTTTTATCTTTTGGTCTTATGAATTTAGCCGTGTAAAAACTAAGCTATTATGATATGTAAATATCTCTTAGATTATTTGAGTCAATATATATCTTTTAAAACTCTTATATATAATTTATTAGTATTTTTTTTGAACTGTTTACTTTAAAGTGAGTTAATCATAGATACTTTATGTAGTTCAAGGCTACAATAGTGGTTGTAAAGTTAACTTCTATCTTAAGCTGGTTTATACGGCAAGACTGTTATGACTCTATCCCTTTAAGATGTAACATTTTTTTGTTGGTATCGGAGCCTAGTTTTAGTAAACTCATTTTGAAGCATCATAATTAAAAGAAAGTAGGCATCATAGGAACACAGTGAGAGTAGGTAGTATTAATTGGGTGGTAAAGGATTGTATTGCGAATTATAAAGTAAAATAATTATAACACTTAATTGTGTTAAATGCTAACTAATCTTAAATCTAACTACAAGGTCATAGGGGTGAATTAATAATCAATTAGCTGCAATTTAAATGGAATGGCTAGGAGTCTCTTATTGACTATCGAGTCAAGATGGAGCAATTGTTATTAGAAATGGCTGGTTAGAACATGTTTAGAACTGTAGACAAGATTATTGATAAATTAATTGATGGAATTTGCTATACTTGGCAAGATTGGTAGGCATAACATGTTTTTACCAAAAATTACACTTGAATTATAGTGTTTTATATTCATTGTGAATTAGACTAGTCAAAACCCATTTAAGTTTGGTCTTTGAATTTTAATCCGTTCATTTGACTTACCAAGCTCATTCCATCATCAATTTGTATAAATAAGACACTAAACTTCACATCTCGACATTGAAGATACATTCATCTTCACTCAAAATACTCATTCTTAAGTTTTCTCTCTCTAAGTTTAGCTCTCTGTTTCTCTCTTTAGGTTCTTGAGTTTTTTAATCGATTTCAAGCTAAGTGGTTGCTAATAGTAGCAACACTAACTCGAGCGTAACCCAAAACCACCCTTAATTGTACTCTAAACACCCACAATTGCCACCACCAAGCATCTGCCGTTACCATCCAAGACTAACCACCACTAAATGACCATCGTTGGCCATGGCATTGCTTTTACACCAACTATTCCTAATAGGAAACTCATAAAAATGATTTTCTCCATTTAATTTGATGCATAGTTAGATCAAAATTACCATCATAGCAAGGCTAGAGTATGAACCAAATTAGTTGGAGCCCATCTAACTTGACTGGAGCAAGTGACTATAATTGACTAAACTGACCCGGATAGACTCGCTCTCCATTTTTTTTTTTCAGATTGGTACTATTTATTTTATTTTTTTTCTTCTTCTTTGTCGTTAAAAAAAACAACAAAAAAATTTTAAAAAAAAGAAGAAAAACTTTTGCCCCTAAAAAGGCTCCCTTTTTTCCCCTTTCTCTCTTCTTATCTCTAATTTTTTTTCCTTCCTTCCTTAAAAAAATGAAAAATAAATTAAAACAAAGAGACAAAAAAAAAAAAAAACTCCTTTCTCATATTGTCTCAAGATTAAGTTTTTTTTTTTTTTTTACCTTTTTAAAAAAATATATTCTTAAAATAAAAAAAAATTCCCACTTATAAAAATGTGTTTTCAAAAATAAAAAAATAACAAGTCATTTTTTCAAAAGTTAGGATCTTTTACTATTAGGCCCAATTCTTTTGTGAGTTCATTAAATACATGGTTTTTAACATAGTTCCAAATTTGTTCCTATGCTTGAAACTAAGTTTCTAAGGCTCGAAGTTAGTTTTAGGCCTAATTAAGCTTCTAGGACATTATTAGAGTACTTAACCTTAAGAATTAAGTCCTAAATCTTAATTGACATTAATTAATCATGTCATTAAGAGGTTAATCTAACAGTTGTAGCTTTGTTCATCTTCTAAGAGTGGCAGTTCAAAGGGGCTCTAGGGGGATTTTGGCTTATTTTCTAGTAAAATGTATCTTAATGCGCCTAAACCTTATCTAGTCCATTTCTAAAACCTTGTTTTGCTAAAGAATAACATGAAAACTCAAAATATAATGGGGAAACATTTTGAGCATGTGGTGGCATGTAAGAGTTTAGGGGGTTCCATGTTGTTTTTCATTACACTAAAGGGTTGTATGGGTGTATATAAGAACGTGCTTCTTACATGGCTGTAGAGGTTATGTTTCTATCTAGCTTCCTAATCTCTAAACTCTAAGAAAATAACACTAAACTTGTGATAAAATGGAGTTAGAACATAACTTACATAACTTTAGTGAATGGGTTGATGAAGTAGTGAGCTCTTCCTTTTCTCTCTTATTGGTCAAAGTTGTGGACCTCCAAGGGGGTAGTGGTTGTGTCGATAACCAAGAGGAAGGAGTAGTATGGATGGTGGTGATAGTTGGTGGTGGTGGTGGTGGTGGTCGGATGGTAGGTAGGGTAGTGATGTTGCATGTAAAGCCGAGAGGGTAAGTGAAGGAGTTATTTGAGTGGAGTTTCTTGAGTGAGTTTTTGGGAGTATTTTAATTGAATAATATGAGAACAAAATGAGGGCTTAAGGGTGATGTTGGCGGCAAAGGGAGGAGAGTAGGGAGACAAGACAATGGCAAAATTAGAAACTTAGTACCATACTAAAGTTGAGACCACATATACTAGTGATCTGTTGCCAAGAATGGAGTGATTTTGTCTCCCTTTTGGTACAATGTTAGCATTAATGCAAAACTATCTCTAACTAATTATCTTGATTCGTTGCCAAGAATAGAGTGATTTTGTCTCCCTTTTGGTATAATGTTAGCATTAATGCAAAACTATCTCCAACTAATTATCTTTTCTTCTTCTTGCTAATTACTTTTGGCTTGACTAATTAAGATGCACAATTAAACTAGTGGATTAAGGTGTAATTAGGTTCCAAAATCTTAATTATTAGTACATATGATTATATTTAGGCATGGTTTAGGGTTTGTCATGTTGAAGCAAGTTAATTAAGCCTATTAGGTTATATTATCTAATTAATTTAGGGTTTTAGTTGCTGGAATCGATTATGTTTTAATAGGTAAACAAAGGTTCTAGAGTGATTAAGTGAATTGCTTGCAATTAGCGAGTAGCTTTGATAATTAATTAATGTTTAATACTTGAATTAGTTTTTCTTTTACTCTAAAATAAGGGTTTAAATGTTCATTTAGGGTTTTGGGGTCAATTTACGATTTCTCATGTAATAAGGCTTTCAATTAGGGTTTTTGAATCAGGGTTCTAGTTGCCTGCCTAGGATTTTTATTTATATTAGGGTTTTCAAATCTATTGTTTGCGGTTTTTGATTAAGAACGTTCGATTACGGTTTTAGTATTCAAATTAAGGCTTCCTTACTTTTAGGGTTAAGGGTTGTTTTCGTTTAATTATATTGAATTTAAGAGTTAATATTAGTTATTGATACATGCTTATAAGGTTGAGGGTCTTAGGTGTAAGGGTCAAACTAGGGTTGGGATTGCCATTTAGGGTTTTTGAATATAGCCTTTTAGGTTCATGTTAATTATTTCTTAGGCACTTAGGATATCTTTTAGGCAATCTTATCAACTTCTAGCCCTTTATTTAGAAATTTATAGGGTTTATAGCTTATACCTGGTACTTGGGGTATAGGTTCCAAGATGGTTCCAACATCTTCCTGGGTAAATTTTGGTTCAAAAAATCTAGGAACTTGTACCTTACAAGGTAAGCTATAGGTAGAATCTCATATCCTACCCACTCTATATCTGCTTATTTCTAGAGTACACTAAGGCTCTCTAACCTTAAGTAAGGTTCTAAGTCAGTTTTATACTTTTGAAACCATTCATTAATATTGGAAAAACACTTAAATAGTGATTGGTTTTCAGTTTGTTGATATGAAATTGATTTTCAAAAGTATGTAAGGCTTTCAAAAACATTATTTAAAATAGCTATTTAAGACATATAATATAAAAACCTACAAAACCACCTAGGACTCTAGCCTAAAAGAGTGAAAGTCTAAAACAATCTAAGTATAGTATGAAATAATTGAAATGAACTAAAAAGTCTATAAAAGTATAATAATGAAGTTAATCCATAAAAAGTCCATCAACATCTTAGTAAGAAACAAAGAAGTAGCATTTAAATGTCATAAGTAATGTTACACTCATCATCTTAAGTCTCATTATCATATCCATAACCTATCGAATCATAATTGAAGTCAACAAAAAATCATCACCTAAAAGAATTATAAAATAGTGAGTCATAGGAAACTTAGCATAGTTATAGCTGGCAAGTGTACACAATGCACATGTACACATGCCTATTCTAATATAACAAATATTCATTCTGTAGATAAATAGCATAGGAGTACTCATGGCTCCAAATAACACGATGTGGAACACAAGATATTGTAGCAAACTATTAAAGGTTAATGGGAATAACTAGAATCTATGTTAAAAAAAAATAATAATAACTTCATACGAATACTGTTGTTATTTAATAACTGTAGTCCATATATACTATATTCCTCACTAAGAACAATACTTTGAACAATTTTTGGTATAACTTCCTTTTGCTTTCATTTATTGCTATTCTAATACACTTCCTTGCTACTGGTTACCTGTCGAGTCACTAATGGCTTAAGCACTTAACTATTACATCACCTTAGCAACTATGTCCATAAATGTAAATCCAGTCTTAGGGTATTGCTCACTAAATTGAGATAATCAAGTAGCAAATAACACATTTTTATCTTAGCCAAGTTTGTATATCAATCTGATTTATTCTCTAACTACAAGCGTATGTAACATGCAAGGCCATCACATACCTATACATTGTTACAGACACGAACCAAAGGTTAATTAATCTATCATTAACTCATAACCCAAATTATAAGCAATTAAAAAAAGATAAGAAGTTATTATTTAATTATCTAAAGTTAATTTACCTAACTATTTTAAGCATTTTATTTAAGCTTAAAAAGCTAAGACCCCACTTAGATTCTTACATAGATTTACTATGTAATATACTAAGTTTAACTTAAAAAACCCATTAGATAAGTAACCCAATTTAACCTTAAGACTAAGCTAGCCCATTTAGAAATTGTTTAATTATGGTTAATTAAGGTTGAGAAGTATTTATTATTAATTTGTTATTTAGTGACATTTTATTATTAATTAATTTTTATTAGTTGATTGTTGATCTTTTAGGGGTAGAACTAGTTTTAACCAATTGATTTGGTTTGATTAAGAATTGGTTTGGTTCGATTTAGTCTTCTAAAAGAAAAGAATCTACCCATCAAATTATTATTATTATTATTAACCAATTTATTGTTGTATCCAATATTTTATTCATAAACACATTCCTAACAATTACTATTGTTGGAATATTGAACAAGTTCTTACTAACATCTTAATCCAAATTTCTAGCCGAACTTATTTGATTTTATATTTATGATCTTTGGATTGAGTTTACCATGAACAATCATATAAGATTCAACTTAATCGAATGTGTTAGAATCCCAAATCTCATTGAAAAACAAGTTTTTGATAAATTTATAGTCTCTTGATAGATCAAACTTAAAGTTTCATCAATTACATTTTGAATATTATGAAGAGTATTTAAATATGCTCAAGAACTTTGAATCATTTTCTAGAAAATATATTTGAACATGAACCATTTGTGTTTTAAAAGAATTCTTATTAGTGGAAGGTCTTTAATAGAAAGAGAAAAATTTATCAATTCCCTTTCATTTATAATTTTTCCTTGAATCCTCGAAACATATCGAATTTAATGAATGGAAAACATTCTATGATAAGAACATGGTCAAACATTTAGTTAAACTCAACATGAACATTAAGAACACATTGTAAGCATTGAAATGACATCAAGTCACATTCAAATTTCTCAAAGAAAATTTGGAAAATTAAACTTACCATAAACATAAGGTTCTACTTCTATTAACACCTAAATATTACCTTATCAACATCTAAAAAGATAAAATATTTCATATTCTTCAATAACATAAAGAAATCAAATCAAGCACCTAAAATCATTAAGAACAAGACTAATATTTTTAGTTACATCTCAAATACCTTTTTCTACAAATAAATTCAAGATCAACACCTAAACTACTCCAATTATCATCATTACTTGATATTTCTAACTTCATTTCACATATAACTTCATGAATTGTAAAAGATACCAAGTCAATGATTCAATCAACATTTGAATAAGCATAAATACTCTAATATACTCCTTCTAGTCATGACAATGATTAGTATAAGTATAAAGAAATATCACTTTGTCCAATTCTTGATTTTAAACACATTTCCATTCGTCTAGCATTAAATGACAATTAAACACAATAAGATCAATGTAGGAGAAACAAGAACACCTGAAAATCTTCTAGTACATCATTCCATAACCAAACCCACAATTTCAAATTATCAAATCTCCATCCAAACATCCACGCTAAAAAATGACATAATTAGTATCCAATACATAAGAATCATCAAGATGAACATAAAAATCTACATACAAAGATGGAGTCACACTACAAGCTTTTAATACGTAGTTATATATCAAGAAAACACCTAATCATGATTCGAATCTTCAACTCATTATCAAATCATTCAATGAACCACTAAATTAAAAGAGATTAAATCACCTACCTTTTTGAGAAGCAAAGTTAATAGTCCAAGTATAATAATAAAATTAATCCATAAAAAGTCCATTAACAACCTAGTAAGAAATAGCAAAGGAGCATCTAAACATTACAAATAACATTACACTTGTCATCCCAAGTCTTATCATCATATTAATTACTCATTACTAAAGTCAATAAACAAATCATAATCGCTCAAAAGAATTATAAAATAGTTAGTCACCAGAAACTCAACATAGTAACAACCAACAAGTACCCATGATGGCATATGCACATATGCCAATTTCTAATATAACAAATAAGGTTTATTGAGATATGGTTTAAGTGTTGATAAATAGTATAGGAGTACTCATGACTCTAAACAACATAATGTGGGATATAGGGTACTATAGCAAATATTGAAATAACATGTAATTACTTATATGAAATTGTAGATAGGAAGATTATGGAGCTTGTATCTTGAATATAACTTCAAAAGCTAAAGTTCTTGAAATTTGATTTTACCTTCTCAAGAGATGACACACTTGGAGTACGCACTTCAAGCACTTGATTTGTTCTTTAATTCTTCTAAATTCTAATAGATTAAAGTTGAAGAACTACTAAACTTATCAAATGATTAAGATTTAATTTAATTGAACTAGAGTTAATGATTACAGACCCAAACTTTACTCTTAGCTTCTAAATTGTTGAACCTAAATGAAGTTGATAGAATCCACCATAAGGAATAAGGTTTAGGTTATATGTCCAATAGAGAGGAAGAAGTTTCATCTTTTTATTTATAGTTCTAGAATATTTATCTTATAACCAACTCTCCCTCATTTGGTATTTTATTTTAATTTTAATGACTAAACTATCCTTAATTATTCTATAATATACTTAAGGATAAAAGTGTAAACTCATCAATTAACATAAGAAAATATCTTCTAAATGTCATGTACTAAAATACCTTTAATCATTTAATTAGGTTAGGCTTGGTAATTTAACTTTAGAAAATATTTTGGACTTTGAAAATCCCTTTTATTAAGTCCTCAAAAATTATTATACTTTAGTTAACTTCAATGGTTCAATATATTTCATCTGTTTTCCTTTTTATTTTTATTTCTTATGTGAGATTATGCTACCTCTTCTTATGGGATTAATTGTACTTGCTAGTTAAGTGAGTTTTATCTTCTTAGGAGGGAAGATGGTATCCTTACATGAGACATGTTGACTCTAGAATAGATATACTCATTTATTCGATTAGGTTCTTGTGTTCCTTCCTCTTGTATTCATTGATTTGATTGATCTATTTTCTTTTGTTGAATGAAATCTAGCTTTATTTATAAGAAAAAGATTTTCTTTTTCTAGTAATAGAAAAAGAAAAATTAATGACATTGTTTTATGGAGTTAATATACAACAAATTATGACTAACTTAAATAAAAATGCATTCATACATCCAATCCATTTTTTTTTTAACAATATTAAGTGGTTTTACTAATGAAGGTGGGGTTAGGGGTTTGAATAAGATATACTTTATATAGACACACAAATACTTGCATATGTGTGTATGTGTGCACATATTAGAAATTATAGTTTTGAATGATATAAAAAGTTGAGAGTATTATTTCTATGGGAAGTAGATTTGCAATAGAGATGACGATAGCAAAAGAGAGAGGGAGAGGAGGGGGAGAAATAAGGGTGAGGGGGTGTTGACAATAGACATTAGAAAAGAGAGTGGAGTGTAATAAAATTAAATTATAAATACTAAAAATATTAATCTTAAATCGATTTACTAGCATGTTCAAACATATTTACAAGGCCTATAAATTAAATAGGTTGATCTTGTTTTGTAAACGCATTTTAGTGTTTGACTTGAAAGTAGATACATTTAATACTCGTTTATTAACCGTATCAAGTTTTAACTATACAAATCCGTTTATAGATCCGTTTATAGATCCGTTTATATCGTGTCATATTATATCTAGATAGATATAATTAGGCGTCATATTTTGGCCTTGATATCCAAGAGGTAAGTGGATACGAGAAATGAAAATTAAGACATTTCACCTTTTGTCCTATTATTGGTACAAATTGCATCGAATGAGATCTGTTCTCATCTTCCCAACGCTCCACTTCAACAATAAATGAGAATTAATACGTGGCTCGAACAGACCCTTGGTTGTCTCGTTCTTTCAACGGATTGCTTCTGACTTCTGGCATAACTAGGCTGCGTATTCAATGTGAAAATTCTGTCTTTACTTTTATCAATAGATTTACATATACAATAAGAACCCTGCAAATTTAGCCTTCCACTTCAAAGACTTTTCCGTTAAGTCAAACTAACTTCTATAATTTTATGGACCCACAGAAAAGGAAGAAAGAAATAAGAAAAAGCTTGGAAAATTTCTATTTAAATTTTCCAACATTTGAACTCTGAGCCTTTTTTCAACGTTTGTTTTTTTTTTTCGGTAGATATTTTTTCAACCTTTTGACAAAGATATTATGTCAATTAACTTTCATCCCTTCTGCCATCTCACGCATATATTTTGACTAATCACATTACAACATTTGGCGGGAAAAGAAAATAGACATGTAAGCATCGATTTAAGGTGCCAACCGGAGAAAAAGAAACAACGCTTGAAGAATACGATATTTAATAATGTCAAAGTTCATATTATAATGCTGAGAATTAAAAACTAAATTGGTGTACATCATTTATATTAATATCAAAATTTAGGTAAAGAACTGCAAAAACAACTTAAATTTAGGTAGCAATAATAACATTATCCTTATCCTTTAAGTATTTGCGTATACACCCAAGAGGACAAAACCTTTAATGAGGATTGTAAAATTGGTACTAGTCGCTTTCCCATCTATACAGTAGTAGGATTTTGCAATGTAAGTCACATGCGTGTGGTGGTATACATCGCGAGAACATCACATGGTGAGAGTGTGAATGATTAGCATTTTAGTTGAGAGATAACCAAAACGGAAAAATAGGCTGTCTCATTAACAAGACAGCTCATGAAATGAATGGGCAAATTGCATGTGAAGTCGAGGTAGTAAGATCTCTAAAGTGAAGATGTCCATGCGCTATTGTCAGAAGTTATTTCACCAATGAGTGTCAACGAGATATATAGGGGAAAATGGTCATAATTTAGTGTTGACTCTTGTTCTAGCATCGAAGGGCAAAGAGGAAAATGGTGGGTGAGGTCCCCTGGTCGTACTTCACTAATATGGAAAATATTAATAAATACAATTATTCTTGATTTTTAACCGGAGGACACCCATCAAATGAAACTAAAGCAGAGCTGGACAAAGTAGAAAGTTTCATTGGAGGATTGTCCTGCCCTGAAATAGAACTTTAATGTTAAGATGAAGAACTAGGATGAAAGTCAATTGAGTACAACCAGCGAGATTTGTTCATATTTCATTTTCATCTTTTAAGTCTTTGAGAGCGCTCGCCGGGTTGTTTAAGGAGTCTAAAATGTCTTCCCTCAAAGCCGAGACACTTCTTTCTAGGATAATAATGTTTGACTTGCTTCTTGATCTTGAGCTTATAACTAGTCTTCCTTTTAAGCCATGAGCATAGTCCTTTTTTTTTTCTTTTTTAATATTACTTTTTTGCCGTTTTGTTAGTTCTTGTAGACTAGTTAACTACCATTATAAGAATACTAAGTTGCCTCATGGATTTGTTAATGACGTATAACTACTAATAAAAATTTAATATATAACAATTTTTAGAGTTTTATTTGTTGTTGTGTTATGTGTGTAAAAATCAATTAACCTAATAAATATCTAGCATTTATATAAGTGTACGACTTATACTTGATTATGTTCAATGGACCTAGTGTACTATTGATCTTAGAAGAGTGAACCTACGATTAGTGTGTGATACTGTCTTAGGTGAAATTATATATTGAAATGATTTGGTAGATTTAGGATGTTTTGGACTAAAGTTGGGAAATTCCCAACATCATACATTTATATTATTTATAATTGTATGCTATAGGATCATGAGTTATCTCAAATTTTGTGACACCAAAACTTTGCCATATTAAACACCTAAAATGAAAGATAATAGTTTGCATATGATGGTTTTTACGTATTAGGATTAGGCTAACTCTTATGGGAATCTTGTTCAATTGCAAATACTTTTGATGATGTTGACTATTGTGATACTCTTGGATATCATCTCGTTTATGATGTTGGAGAGACAATAAGGTGTACTTTTATGTTGACAAGTAGAATTCAATGGTAGTGTCTTTAGGTGACATTTGTCTATTCTAGTTATTGAATTTTGGGAGAGTAGACTCTAGTATTGGTTATTTCTTTATAGGTATGTTAATTAGCATTTCAGTGGAAGCTGTAAAGGGCTAAATTCAAGTTTAGACTTTAAGCCTATTAATTAATTAGGTTTGATTCTTTAGGCTAAGGTGACGAGGCTCAAAGAGTCGAGTTCAAATATTCGGAATGATTAAGAGAGTTTTGGTATGATGGACTTAGAGTAAAACCTATTAGATTGATTTGTCTATTGGGCTCCAAGAGATCGATCGAGCAAGCATGACTCTTACATTATCCACTATAATTGTTCTACCTTACTGCTTTGCTCTTCTACTCTACTCTACTATTCTCCTTTGCTATATTCTGCTTTACCTAGCTTTACTATACTCTGTCTACTCGGCCGAGTTAGGTTAGCTTAGCCACGTCAGGTCAGTTCGGTTGGACTTCAAGATTACTTGCTTATGCTTTATTTACTAGTTTACTCTTCTATTTTATTTTGTATTTATAGAACTACCACTAAGGCACCATTTACTTTATTTTATTTACGTAATTGCCACTATGTATAAATAGTCCATGCTTGTATGGTTTTAGACTTAACGCACTTATGACATAAATGAAAAACCCTCTATGAAAACTCTCATATTTCACTCTTATCAATCCCTTTAGTAAGGATTGTATTGAAATAACCCTAATTAATACTTTATGTGTAATATCAACGTAGGGATTAAGTTGTGTAGTATTCATTTGGTGTGTCATATTTTCATGGATAGCTCACGAATTCACTAAACTTAATCTCATTTTCCTTTTTTCGATATCTCGAAGGATCGACTTAATTTTCTACGGTAAGACTAGTGATAACTAAGCTCTTAAGCACACCATCTTGGTCAAGAGTTTTAGAGCCACTTATTCTTTGAGTATGTATGTTGTTTTGTATTTGAGAAATATTGTTTTGTTGGCTTATATTATGATACTGAAGTTTTATTGACTGTATTCCTCGAGACTATGAATTTCGGTGCTATTTCTCCTCCGTTTACCTGTTGGGATTTGGGTATTGAGTTCAATGGAAATTATATTGTTACCAAAATGGAGGGTTAGTTTACTGGAGGGGTGAACGAGTTTCAATAGTAGTTTAAAGTCTAAATTAGATTATACATATACGCATAGAGTTATACTAGGGAAACTAAAATTGGGGTTCTTACTCGAGCACCTAGGAAATTGGAAGAATTGTTGATTAGGATTTGTTTGAGAGAAGTGAGTCTGTAAGATTTAGTGGCTTTAACCGTGTAAGGTAGCCGAGAAGTACTTTATCTTGTTTGGATTTTCACTGTGGTTTGCTACAAGCATTGCTATTTTATATGGGTTGTATGTGAAGGAATAGCGAAGAGTCGAGTGGCAAGCGAACTGTAGCTCTTGAAAGTGTAGATAGGTGACAATAATAGTGGTCTGTGCCAGAGTGGGTCTACAAGATTTGGTCTAGTAGTCGCTGGAGTTTAGTTGGTGGTAATTTTCAATTGTGCTAACGATTGGATCTTACAATAGTAGCTGGGTTTGTCTAAATTACAGTGGTGAGCAATTCCCTGGGTTTGCTTGTATTTGTTGCTTCGGCAAGTGTCGAGAGTTGCTGTGTACTTTATAGTGGTGTTGTAGTGGCATGTAGTGGTGGGTATCGTCCGTATTACAAGGGTTGTGGGTATAATTTATGCGTGGTTATGTGTGACTGTAGGTGGTGAACTTGCGAGAGTGCAGTTGTGTTATAGACCAAGTGTGAGTGTAGGAGTTGCTTTGTTTATCGGAGAAGAAGAGTGCCACAAGGGTAAGTAGTGTTGTGAAGTATAGGGATGGTGTGGTGGCCAAGAACAAGTGATTAGAGTTTTGACCGTAGCTAGTTGAGGTGTTCATTCAATGGCTAGACTGTTGTTACTAAAGTAGCATTAGGAGGATAGAGTTGTGTGGCTATGATTTTAGTGCTAATCAGAGTCATCGCTGCTCTGTACATTCAACCTTGCATGAATTACAGGTGGTGTTGCGTGTTGTTATAGCACTAGAGAAGGTGGGTGTTGGTGGTTGTGACTACGATAGGGCTGTGGGTGCATCGTGCTTTCGATTCAAGTTGTTCTGTTTTAATTGTTGTTGAGTTGTTGCAATTGACTCCTTATCGAACTAATTGTTAACACGAGTTGTAAATTCGTGTAAGGGAAGTTGTTTGGTATTGAGTGTGTCGAATTGTTGAATGATGCCCAAGCTGTGGATGTAAACTTGATTATTTCCGAGCTACTGTAAGCTTTTCAATTGCTAAACCAACTCGAAGAAGTGATCCAAGCTGTACATCCATATTCGATCTGAGCTACTCGTGCTTGTAACTTTCAGGATTGAGCTTGTTGACAAGTGAAGCCAAATGCTGAGCTAATTGGCACCTATGAACCAAGTACTTGTCTAAGCTAAATTGCTGTGACCAAGTGGTTGAGTTGAATTAAGCTGCTGTAGTGTGTGCGTATTGTACTATTGTGTCCGCTAAATTGAAGGACCTTTGATTGCGAAAGTTGGACCGAGTTGAAATTGAAGTGTCCAAGATGATGTTTTCCCAATGTCCTAGCTAACTTGGTCGACGAGGTAGATGGCGATAGTGTTGTCGGCCATTCTTCTAAATTGCTGAGCTCCCACAGGATTTGAGCTAATTGGTTAGTGGTGCAATTAAGAAGCTGAGCTGAAGTGCTGCGCTTTTCCTCAATTACTAAACTGTTTTCAAGTTGTTTACCGAATAGAATTGATGCCGAGCTCTTTTGTTAAGCTGCTCCGTAAGCATCGAGTTGCTCTACTGATTTATTTTACAGTTAATACCGAATTGAGGACCAAGTTTACCGAGCTAATTCTTAAGTTTACAAGTCGAGCTAACTTTGCTAAGTATTATCCAATTCTTGATTTTATTTTAAGTTTTTGAATTGAGATATACTCAACATGGAATATGAAGTTGGATACAGTTATGAATATTGGACATAATATCACAAATTTTAGAATTTGATGGATATGGTACTCCAGGTGACTATTTGAATTGGGAATTTTGAGTTAATTAGGTTTTTGAAAATTAAACTTTTCTTGAGCATAAGAGAGCCTATGCTATAAAGAATTTGATGGTTGGCTTTGCAGCTACTTAGTAGAAGAGAATGACAAATCAAAGAATTGATAGAGGAAACATTGAGATCATTACATGGGAAGAGATAAGGCATTTGATGTGAAGAAAATTTATGCCCCGAGATCATTAAGACAATTTGTATGAGAGAAAATCTACCTAATAGAGATCAAGGATTGATCATATGCTCCCGAGCCCAAAGGCTTTCTCAGATGGTGTGCCGAGCTATCTGAGGTGAGTTAAGCACTAAGGAGTAGTGCTTACCTCAATTTGATTTGTTGAGCTATGTTACTCTCCATACTATCATCTAAGAAGCTATCGAGGTGACCAGCTGACATGTGGAGCCGACCCTTCTACAACACCCTAGTCCAAGCACTAAGTTAGGAAAACAACCGTCTCCATAGTGTCGATGTTAAGCTGACAATTGTTAGGAGCTGACTATCTGAGGTTGACCTGAATGTGAGTTGTCTTTGAGCTAAACCTTGTCCATTCCTAGCAATCATAGTTGCTGAATTGCTGACGCCAACTAGACTTAATCAAGGCCTACCCTTTCTTGGCTTACAGTGTTATTAGGACCATAGACTAAGTAAAACGTGTGCGCGCTATCCTTTCTGACAATGGGTATTCTTTTTGCATGATTACATGCTTCCCTTGTAAACTATTCTCCTTTTTTTAGCAAGTAAGGATCTAATTCTATAATTTTCTGTAATTTAGGACTTACCCTAACTAGGTATTATAAATGCTCTTATAATATAATAGTCGCAGAATGAATCATATAGAGAATACACTAATTTTTACTCCCTCTTGAGCTAAGTGTCTTTTTGCTTACTCTTGAGTTACTCTTATCTAGCTTATTTGAGTGTGGACTAGTGGCGAGTGACCTTCAGCCATACTTGCGTGTCATATCAAGTGTGACCTAAGCTTGTATGAGGTGTTGGTGCGTCATATCCATCATTGATGCATGAGAACCCCCTGTTCAACCTTCAACTATCATTTACTTTTCGAATCATCTTGAGGCTTGGACCAAACCCTTAGTTATGCGTGATATTGGGTCCGTGTATTCATCCATGGAATCCATATCACCACCTATGAAGCTTACCTCTCTAAAGTGCTGGATTAGTTGAAGATGATTGAAAAATTGCTTAAAGTGTTTAAGGATGAAATGAGATAATAGAGGAATGCTGTATTAGAGAGTATTAGAGGAGGTGTTGGAGAGGTGAAGGTTGCTAGAGAAGCGAGTAGTAGAGAGGAAGACGACCAAGTTGAGTTGAAGTTAAACCCCCATGTTCACGATGTGATTCCATTATTGACCATCCATGCTATTGAGGATGACCCTAGGAACTACTACATTTGTCTCCTACCTATGAGACTTCTTTGCCTTGATCTATCGATGGGATTATCTGGGATTGGTGAGAGCTATAGTAGTGTTGTGCCCGTGAAATCTTTTAGATTACTTGTTGATATTTATTGTGGTTGTCGTGATAGATATTCTTACTGGGGTTATGTTATGCTCCTACTTGGAAATCTTATGTTGGAAGTGTTAAGACTATATTGATGGAGAGAGGAAGAATTGAGTAGTGAAAGAATTGAAGAAGTGGAAATGAATGAGGTAGGGCAATGGATTAAAGGCCTTACATGTTTAGGTACCTCGAGCTCTTAGCATGATACTTAACCTAGAGATTGTGTTGCTTCCCATTATTGATGGTTGCTGGAGTTACTTGAATATAATTGATTGGATACATGATCAGTGAAAGGAGCCGAGGATGATACCAGCACTAATCTTAGACTCGAACTATTTTTGTATCGCTTTAACTTGTATTTATATGTTAGTATTTTAGGCTCTAAGAGATCGACTGAGCAAGCATGACTCTTACATTGTCTAGTTTAACTGTTCTATCCTGTTGCTCTACTCTTCTTCTCTACTCTGCTATGTTCTACTTTGCCTAGCTTTACTGTGCTTTGTTTACTTGGCCAGTTTAGGTCGGCTCGACTAGGTCACGTTAGCTCAATTAGGTTTGCTTGTGTAGGATGGCGGGACTTCAAGATTACTTACTTATGCTTTATTTCTTAGTTTACCCTTGTATTTTATTTTGTATTTACAGAACTTCCACTAAGGCACCTTTTACTTTATTTTATTTACGTAATTGCTACTATGTATAAATAGTCCATGTTAGTAAGGTTTTAGACTTAATACACTTATGACATAAATGAAAAACCTTTTGAGTATTTCCTTATGAAAGCTCTCTTATCCACTCTTATCAATCCCTTTAACAAAGATTGTTGTGAGAAACCCTAATTAATACTTTGTGCGTAATATCAAAGTGGAGATTATGTTGTATAGTGTTCATTTAGTGCATCACATCCTCATGAATAGCTTACGAATTTGCTAAACCTGATATCATTTTCCTTTCTTTGATATCTTGAAGGGCCTACTTAATTTTCTATGATAAGATCTAGTGATAATTGAGCTCTTAGGCACATCACTGTCTAACTCAACCCTTCTTGGTTTGGTTTACATTAAAAACAATAAAGCTTTATTTGAGCCTAAACTCATGAAAAGAGTCTAGTTGAGATCCATTAATAAAATGCTTCTATCTTAACCATTGATCACCATTATGATCTAATGGATGGGATTAATTATCATTTTTTATAAATACCCCATTCACATCTTTATTTAGATGGGAGAAAAACTCATATTAACGTCATTACTCTGCTGGAATCCTATCTCAAAGATCAAACACTTAAATACCTGAAAAACTTTACCTCTTTATTTATTGATTGTGAAGTTTAATGCTATCGTATTCCTCTACCTATCACCATATGTGTTAGAGCCTCACTAAGATTGCTTACTCCTACTCACTACACTTCTCCCTTAATCATCTCATACGTGCGATTCAAGTCATTTTCTTAGTCATGTGTAGCACGACTTAACACATTGCATACATATGACCTTTGCATCCATACCCATATACCTACATTTTTGGCAACTTTACTAAGGAAGGAAGACTTGATACCTACATGATGCTACTACCAAGAAGGAGACAAGCTAATCTTATTAATGATGTTAATCAGGAATAAGATGGCACTATTGTGACTAATGATCAAAATTTACCTCAAGTTAGAGGCACGAATGAAGCATATGGTATGTAAGAAAGTGTCCTTGACAATGCACAATTAGTATGTGAGCTTTAAGAGACTAATTGGAATTTGAATGAACTTAGGGCGATGTTCACCTTGTGTGCACTCACTCTGGTCACTTTGGTTGCTGCACAACAAGGGACAACTATAAGAATCACAATCAATTACTTAAAGTTTGGCTCGTATAATTTAGGGCGATCAGTTAAAGGATCTGATTGAGCCTAAATTATAAAGTAAAACTAGAAATATTAGTAAAAATAATCCTGTAAGTTTGAATTTAAGAAAGTAAGTAATAAAATAAAAGAATATAAAAAATTTAAATTTTAAGTATATTACTCGTTATTTATCGAAAATGCGAAAAATATATTCCAATAATTAACGAATTACTAGAGATAAATTATATACACACTAAAAATCATAAAATAACCTAAATAATATTTAGAAATATTTATTTGCATTATGTATGAATTTATATGTAGGTAGAATTATGCGTAATTACTTAAAATACGTGAAATGTACTAAAATAATGCTAAATAATTGAAGAAAATTCCTAATTAATTAAGGAAAAATAAAGAAAAATCAGGAAAATGAGAAAAAAATCTAGAATTGTGGCGTGGCAACCTAGAATTAAAGAAATAAAAGCAACCAATCAAATTACAATAAATGGAAAGTAAGAAAAAGAAGAGACAAGACAATTATCAAATCAATTTATTGCACAATAATTTCCCAAGACCTCTATAAATACCTCACATTTTTTAGAAGCTCATTTTGGATGTCTGGAATCTTAAAAAATTAGAGAGAGGCGAAATTAAGAGAAAATTAGGGTTTTACAAAAAAATTACAATAAAACTGTGTAGTTGAGAGTTTTAAGGAGAACCCAAACCCAACGAGTAGTTGGGAGTGGATGGCCACCACCACCACATGGTGGTGGCAGTGCTTAAGTGGGCTAACATACCCATGGCCACCGACGGTGGCCAGAGCTACCAGTTTTAATTTCTACCCGATTTTTCTTAAATTGTTAAAATAATCAAAATTAGTTGAAAAATTATGAAACTTGTAATTCTAGAATATTTTTGTATTTAGTTTTTAGAAAAAATATTATTTTGATGAAAATATGTCTTGTGATATATGATCCTTAAGAAATCATGTAAAACCGAGCATGTTTTAGTTTAGAAATAAATAGGCTTAGGAATGTAGTTTAGCTCAAAATTTTTTTGTAGACTATTTAGGTGATATAGAATAGTGCCATGAAGTCCTTTTTCAAAAATTAATTTTTGAAATTTTTAGATAATTTTTAGGTCTTAAAATAATGCATAAAATGGGTAATTTAGGGTTAATTAAGTAATTAAATGGGTAATTACTGATTTGATGCACAATTATATATTTTAGGATGTTGAAATTAGAGGGAGTATGCTATTTCTAGCATTTGGAGTGTTAGATATAATTATTTGGATAATACGTAGTAAATATGTAATAGGTAAAAATGAGAAATTTTGAGTTAATTTGATAATTTAGGGTAATTAGTTTCAAAATCTGATTTGGGATTAATTTAGATATTTGGAATGTTATTTGATATTGGGAGATGATATTTAAAGTGATGGAAATATTAGATGTGTACATTTTGTATACATTAGGTGATAATGTGTAATATGTAATTATCAGAAATTAATAATTAGGAAAATATTGGTTAGAATTGATATTATGATAATAATAGAAATATATAATAAATCTGATAGAAAACTTAAATTAGGGTACTTATATGAAAAATGTAAGATTTTTTTATAACGGGAGTGAATTCGATAATTAAATTAAGATTTGGGTGTACCGTATGAACTAAAACACCAGTTAGAGATTAAAAACGATATTTAGGATATTCAAAGATAATGCGATTGATTTCACATTATGGGTTGGAATAATTTCTTAAGGTGTAATGTAAATCTCTAACAAAAAACTGAGTCAAAAACCTAATTTAGAAATCGATACGAAAACTGAAACAAAACTTAACATGATTCAAGAAGAATTGTAAAAGACTTAAAAACCTAGATAATTAGGTATATTAAACCTTAAACAAAAGATAACAATAAGCGTTATAGGATAAAACCAACCTATAATAGTTATAAGAAAAACTAAAACCACGTTTGTATTATAGGGATGATCAGCGATGGCTTGAGTAAGTTAGACCTCGAGCGAGCGAGCGAGGAGTCTAAGTAAGTTGGGATTAATACAGTGTTGTATTTTGGAGACTTGAAATTTTACTTAATTGTGCTTGTTCTAAGTTGATGATATAATTTTTGACTTACTGCTTGGCTTGTATTGTATGATTTGTATAAAATGATTGATCACCCTAAACTGAACCTAATCAAATATACGACCTATAATCATAAATCGAACCTGCATAGCAATTCATTAGGGGAAACCTAGGATTCTCTAGCTAAATACTGACCCCTTTGAAAGGAATAGTGTTGGATAGCATAATGGGTCCCTTTTTTATCTTTAGTCGAACTAAGTGATAGGTGAGGAGGTCGCGGTAAGGGTGAAGTCAGTGGTTCGAAGGTAGTCACGGGAGGAGTGGTGTCTCCATTGCACGAGCTTGGGTTTGGTCGTAAGCTGTTGCATTAACGCAACTCCTCAACTTAGATTAGAGTAGACGCAATTTCTCTAATCTCACGATGGGCCGAACAACATTGTGCGATGGTATTTTCTTGAACATGCATTGCACCTAATGATTTGGTTGATAACCTTGTTTATGTTGGTGGTATAGTTTTAAGTCCTCCATCCTGACTTACTGAATTGTGGTTACTTATATCTTTATAGATGTCGTTGTAGGTATTGGCTAAAAAGTAGCTTACAATTACCTTGAAGCTAGCAACTACAGGATCCTAAGGAATGAGGAAAAACATTTGAAGAACAGACATAAATTTTTAAGGTCTAAGCTCTTATTTTAGAATTTTTCATTTCTGAATAATGTATTAACTAGGAAATATATTACGGTGAAACATTATAAACGTTAATTGTAATAACCGAATTCTAGTGTATATATATATTTTCTTACTTTTTTAGGTAAATGACTTATTTAAATTATGGACTGTTTACTTCAATGTGGGTTAGTCGTAAACGCTTTGTGTAAATCAGGTCTAAGATAGTAGTTGTAAGGCTAACTTCTATCTTAGAATGGTTTGCACGGTGGGACTATTATGACTTTACTACTTTAGGACGTGACAACAACTACCTCAAGTACCTCTAATATAGCACAGCAATATACTATGCAAGCTCCTTAATTACTCAACTCCATTATTACTACCGAGCACAACAGTCTTGGAGTCAAAGAGCAGCTTCCTGCAATAAAGCCTGCACCTACATAACATTCCTTACCCAAAGTAAGGACTCGGGGAGTTTAGATTGGAGGCTCGTCATCCTTACATGCTAAACCATGTGTCACAATTGTTGACTCTACACAATTGACACTAATGAACTCTATGCTTACAAGCTTTACACCTGTGAATCCTACATCTATGCACCCTACCCCTATGATGTCAGTAAGGGGGGAGGCATCCATCTAGAGAGGTTCATTCATGACCAAAGAAGATATGAACATGTAATTGAAGGAGATTCAAACAAAGTCTATAGTTAAGGTACTAAAGTTGAAGCTCCCATATCATTTGCGTATTGTTGTGAAGCTATACCCTAAGGATTATGTAAGTCTGAAGTTCATGTTGTTCAGTAGCAAGAAGGGGAGTGCTAAAGAACACTTGTTAAAGTTCATTGAGACTTTGGAAGTAGACGATCTGGATGATGATTTGAAATTAAAAGAATTTTGTACTTCACTCACTAAGAAGTTGTATACTTTGTGTTTTGACCTTCCTCCATGGTTGGTCAATTTATGGAGAAACATGTGTAAGATATTTTTAGAGAAGTTCTTCTTTATTGAAGAAAGGGTTACCCTTATTGGCAAGAGAATGATTTTTTAGAAGCATAAGAAAGATCTCATGGATTATATTGAGCACTTTAGGGAGTATTTCTTGGAGACATTTGTGATGAAAGTGAGTTAGTTAAGATTTTCATCCAGGGGATGTTTACTGAGTACATAGTGCATCTTGAGAACCTCTTGTTAGTTTCTTTTGTTATGCTGGTTGAGAATGCATAAAGAGCCAACATTTAGTAGCATGACAAAGAGGTGTCAATGCAAAATTTAATGAGCTTACACCATTAGTAAACTTAGCTTAAGAGGAGAATCCAAAAGGAGCAAAGAAATTTAGAAGTGAGAAGCTAATGAGCACCAAATCGTCTTTGGCATACCCATGCTCAATGGAAAAAGTGCATGCACTCTTCGACGAATGGCTATGTGATGGAACATTATACTTTTGAGGTTTGCGCGCTTAGCAACAAATGAAGAAAAAAGTGACCCTAAGTGTTTTGGATTTCATAGGAGTGTAGCTCATCCTATAAAAGATTGTTGGACTTTTAAGAAGATATTTAATGAATGAGTTCAGAATGGTGAATTGATTATTGAAGACAATGATATTAAGAATAATCCACTATTGGCCAATAACGCTTAACATGGTGTCGTAAACACTATACCCATGACCCTACAAAGATTGAAGATATAGATGTGCAACCAATTAAGGCGTAAGAAGATAAAGGTGATGAATTCAAAATTGAAGAAAGTGGAGATGATAACATTATCCTTGCCTTGTTAATAACTTCCAACATTAGATATTTCTTTGATCTCCTTGGTTTTCATAAGGATGCCTAGCTTAAGGTTGTGACTACGCTCATAAGGACTAGTAAGGTCAATACAAGAAACATATAATAGGATCTCTAGTAGATGGAATAGTTTTGATGAATAAAAGTGCAATTACATTCACGAGTGCTGACATGTGCACAAAGAATTCTAATCATAATTGCCATCTATATGTAGAAAGCATACTCAAAGTTGTCCTATCAGGAGGACATTCATTGATAATGGATCTTTACTAATTCTTATGCCAATGTCTACTTTCAAAGGTGCAAGGATAGACATTCGACACTTAGTAAAACAACCCACTATTCTCAATAGCTTTTAGAGTCTTCCATGAAGACAATAGGGCACGTCAAAGTAGATTTCAATGTTGGACCTATTCATAGCTCCACATGGTTCCATGTGATTGATGCACTTGTATCTTACCATCTCCTTATAGGAAGGAGATGGCTGCATAATTACCCTCGATATGGAATCAATATATGAAAGGTCACCGGAATGGGAAGGATGTCCTTATTCATGCAAGAAAAAACCTATTCACACGTAATGAGTCTCACTTTATTGAAGTAGCATTCTTTGATGATCATATGAATGAAAGGGGAGACACCCTTAGTAGAACCCCCTGAGGTACAACTGCACATAAGGGAAGAAGCTTAGACATGAGTATTCAAGAAGAAAAGGATGTATGGTTGTTGCGGAGTCATGAAGAAACGCAAGCGAACCAATGATATTATGAATGAAGAAAGCACTTTATAGACTAAGAAGTGCGAGAACTATTGGTAGCTAGGATGTGTTCTTATTGGTTTTATCCTAGTTTTCATTTCATATTTTATGTAAGTGCAGTGATGACTACTTCTCATCAATGAAAGAAGTCCCTTTTCCAATCGTTGATATTGTCTAATGAGAATGTGATAAGTGTTTGTGTATCTTCATTTTATTATTATTATCGCTACAAAGTAAGAATGAAAGAAGTTCCATTTCCTATCATGGAAATTTTCCAATGAGAATGTGTTAAGTGTTTGTATATCTTCATTTTGTTACTATTGTTGCTATAAAGTAAGAGACTAGTTTTCTTAGCATGTGAGGTTAATTTCAAAAAACAGTTTATGTCTAAATGGGAGAAACTAAAGCCCTCAATTGATCAAAAGAAAGTAATAACGAATATAACATATAGACTACACATCATTGCTAGCTAGTAAGAACCTGGTCTCTTAAGCACATGACGATGAGCTTGGCTCGTATGCTACGAACTGGTAGGAGCACTGGCTTCCAGACATACATTACGCCATGATAATCATGTATAGCTTTCATGCTATCTAATTTCTATGTTTCTTGCCATCAAGTAGTGGAGATAATCCTTTTGATGAGCATTTTAACATATTGACATTTAAACGCAGGTAACCTCCTAGTAAGTCACGTTATGCAGTTAAGTAGTGGGAAATACCCCCCTAACTAATGAGAAAAAAATTATTGATCTTAGGCAATCAATGCCTTTATCGCTACGCATGTGTGATTGAACACTTCTTAAAAGAGATCTTTTATATATTATCATTAACAAGCAAAAGTCTTACTTTAATCATTGAGTCTAAATTGTCTCACAATCACACCTATCTTAAAAGAGATTGCCCTTAGATTGAAGAGTCTAATAGCAGTCTCGAAGTTATGTTAATCTAAAATTTGAAGCTCATGATTGCTTAACATTAGTGTGACTAGGTTGAGCCTTTGTTGCTTCTTCATGGTGTCATTTTTGTAAGAAAAAAGAAGAAATAGCGAAGCAATTTTACTACTTTACACCAGACAATAGCGTTGCTTAGTTGAGACATTACTCTTAAGCGTATGAAGTCTTTAAAAACAAAGCACCCTTAGACTTAAGATATGCTTGGTTTTGTTACCATTAGGTCAAGATATGCTTCTCACTATCTATTAAGACATTTTAAGTCATTAAGGGGATCAGAGCTGTCCTACTACATTATTGTCTAGCATATTGCTACTAAGTGAAGAGTTACTGCCCCTAAGTGCATAACGAGAAGAAACTTTTATAAAAGCTAATGAAAGCGGCAAGGAGATAAAAGAGCACAAAAGTGGATCAATGAACTTCATTATTATTAATTCTACATATTTAAGTACAACTCATACTTATAAGGAAATATAAGAGTTACAACTAAGTGATCAAGAAGATTATATGATATAAGGCTTACGATAGTGCCTACTAACTTAAGTGGTTAATTACAAATATGTACATATAACCAAAGTTTTATATAAGTGCTCCTATGAAAACAATGTATTGTTGTAAGGCTAAATCAATGTGCCCTTTCAAGGTATCCTAACTTTCAAAGACTAGTATAATACAATGCATCAGTAGGTCTTCAATGGTATCATGAGGAAATGAGATGCATCAAGACTCGTTGACTTACCCCTTTTCTACATGTTAATAGTTGGGTGAGAAAAATTATAAATGGATACAATATATGAAGAGGTTATTCTTGCATGTTGATGATCGCTACTCATTATATTTTCCTTATGCAATATTCCTTATTCATGATGCTCGATGTGCGCATGTTTACAATACTTGAAGCACGCATATGCATAAGGCTTAATGCACCAGCGGCGCTTAGCATATGAGTACTCTAGACATTCGATATATTATGCTGGTTAATGACATCCCTTTTTACTCGATTTGAAGGATAGCATTATTAGATTCATTCAACACATGAGATTACCTAAATGTGACGTCATCCCATCTCCTCCTATTGACTTTTGAAAAAGTGGGAGCAACATCTACCATAATTACAACCCCTTGGGGGAGGAGGAAAGAGTGATTACATGTGAAAACCAAGAAAAGTAAGAGAGTTGCTAAAGTGAAGTGCAAATGAGGTAGAAATTGTGCAAGTATACAAATGGGAAGTTGAAGAAAAATGACAAGGGAAGTGTAAGGAATGGAGCCTCATCAAGGAATAAAGCCTTATTCAAACACTAATTTTCAATTCATGTGTTGTCATGTGTTATTAATAAGTTCATGTTCGATACATACGTTCAGGCTCATGTTTAACTCCAAGATTTAGGTTACGTGTGTTTATGTTAGAGGACTCATGTTCAACTCATATGTTGAACTCATATATGGTCATATGTTCACCTATTGCACACTCCTGTTCAAACTCACATCATATACAAAGCTCATGTCTATTCACATTTGTGATGAAGAGGCTTATTATTCAACTACTCATATCCAGCTCACATTTCAAGTGCTATGTCTAACCCATGATGCCAAGACTTATGTCATGTTTAGACCTCACATCATACTTAGGCCTCGCATTGAGTTTAGGCCTCGTGTCATGTTATTTCAAGACTTATTTCATATTCAAGACGTATGTTATGTTTGAGGATTATGTCATGTTTAAGGCTCATGTTATGTTTCGATGTTAAGTTCAAGGCTCACCTCAAGTTTAAGGCTTACATCATGGTTAAGGCTCATGTTCGATTCTCATGTTAAATCATGTTCAAGGCTCGTGATTATAGCTCATGCTCACTCACATTCAACTTTAATGCTCAACACTTATGTTCACTTTCATATTCAATGCTCATATGTAACTCTTATGTTTACTCATGTTCAACTCATATGACAAGACTCATATTTAGTTCACATGCCAAGAGTGTCATGTTCAATTCATATTCACAACTCACACATGCTCATATTGAAGGTTTAAGAAGTACTCATGTTAGAAGCCTACATGTACTTGTACCAAAGGGATTATGCTAAATTGAAGTATTTGACTCTCATGTGTTCATGTGCAAGATTTATGTCTTGTTCATGTATGTTGGGCTCACAGACTTATGCTAAACTCTTACACCCTCATATTCAAATTCACATTTTATGCTTACATGGAAGCCTCACGTTCATTTTTCATGTTTAGCCCAAAAGTGTCTAATTAGAGGGAAGTCAAGTTTATTTCACATATTACCTCACAAGCGCTTATGTTAAAGGGGGGTTATGTTTAACTCAAGTGTGTAACTCTCATATGCTTACGTCTAAGACTCATGTTTGAATTGCGTATGTCCAACTCATGCTCAATTCTCATGTGCTTGTATGTGCATGTCCTTATGACATAGGACTCATGTTCAATTCATATCAAAAGTTACAATTAGCTTCGAGGCCACACATGGCCCAAGCATTATACCCCATCATTATGACCTGCTGATGAAGATTGGTCCTCGTTGGCCCTCAGTTTGTAAATAGTCACAGTTTAGGCAGTAAAGAGTCTTCTCTCTTTAAACAGTATCAATTTGCTAACTGTTGTAAGGATGAGATCTAGTCCTTAAGTTATGACCACAGACTTTTGACCCTCAGTTGGCAAACGATCATGGTTTGGGCGGTAAAGAGTATACCTTCTTTAAACCGTACTAATTTGCTGATTGTTGTTAGTTTGAGATCTAGTCCTCAAGTTATGATCGTAGACTTTTGACCTCTGGTTGCAAGCAGTCGTAGCTTGGGTGGTAAATGGATGATCTTTAAATTGAGCAGATTTACTAACTACGGTAAGTTCGAGATAGCAGCCACTCAAAATGTGAATGTAGACCCCTAAGTGTTGATCTTGCCTACTATGGAATATGGACAATGAGGAAATGTTAGTTTCATAACTTAAAAAAGGGGGAGTATAAGGATTTGGTATATAGACACATATGAAGGCATGGATATAAAAGTCATAAGACCTAAAGGCATCAAGTTAGGAAGATTATCTCATTATCCCTTGCATGAAAAGGAAAATAAGAGGAAAAATATTTAGATTCATAAGGCATTTACAAAACCTATTCCAAATATTATGTTTCTGTGAACTTCTTAAGTCAGTAGCTTGATAATTTGAAATCGCGAGCTAGTAAGAGTTAGTCATGTTTAAAGTCCATGTTCCTATGTAAGTTCAATTGATAAGAAAAGTAAGTTTAGAAATAAGTGGTCTTTGATACTTTGAACCCTCAAGAGAAAGCCAAGAAAGTGAGGCTCCCTTGTCAAATGAAGAAGACTAAACAATAGAAGCAATAATGCCTAGGAGGGGGATAGAGGTATAAATATATTGCATGTTTAGGTTTAGAGTGCAAATTGGAGAAATCTTAATGTAGTGGATGATGACTATTTGGAGAAGATGACTATATACTTGAGAAACATGCATCGATCCAAAATACCTAGTGAATTTGAAGTATGCTTATTTTGTCTATGAAATGTTGTCTATCAGGTCTATATGGCAATCTTATATTGAAACTAGTGTAGGGGAGCCTAAAGATCAAAGAATCAAGGGCTATTCAGAATGCTATAAGTTGACGTTAAAAAAAAAAAAAAGAAAGATCATTGGAGTAACTAGAGAATAGAAGAGAAATGGCCTATATTTGGAAGCCATCATCTAGGTAAAGGAGTTGAAACTAAGCAAGTCATAGGGAACTACACTTAAATGGTTGAACAACTAGTGCATAAAACAAATAGAGAAGCAAGTAACATTTTTTTTTTTAATACTAGGTGCAATGATTTGAGGGATGGTTTCGTACATTAGAAAAAGATAAGTATTTCTTTTTTTTTTTTTTTAAGGTACTAGTTCCCAACTTATACTATACATACTATTA
Organism: Lumnitzera littorea; assembly: GCA_024138015.1. Lineage (NCBI taxonomy): Eukaryota > Viridiplantae > Streptophyta > Magnoliopsida > Myrtales > Combretaceae > Lumnitzera > Lumnitzera littorea. The sequence goes on along the minus strand of JAMXBB010000007.1, from coordinate 51,430,136 downwards.
TCCCAGTATCAACATCCTCCTTATGCATAGAGTGGTGAAATTACCAACGAGTTTAAGAAAATTTGAACATTTCAAGGACTAACCCATTACCTTAAATGGATATATGTAACAAAATCGTGGACTTGATAAAAAATGAAGACCTAGAAGTTGCAGGAAGGCATACCTATGTTTGTTGCTATTTTATAAACAAGCCCAAGTTAAGCCCAACCTTCTTTGAATAGTAGCAAGAAATATACAATAGTCCACTCAAACTAAGAGCTCATTTGAACTGCACGACAGACTAGGAGCCACCATGAGTAACGAAGTTCAATTATTCAAACTTTTAAGACCAAACCAAAGAGAGTACTTATCACAAAACCATGAAACCAAAAGCTTAGATTAACTGAGCATAAAAATGGAGTTTTGACCTGAGCCTCCCTTCAACTTAGTTGACTCAAGTAACCATGTTCGAGCTTATGAGAGTTAAATCATGTAAGCTGATGTACATATATTTCGTAACAACTTTTCTAAACAACAGTAGACCCAGCACATGTGATAGCAATTACTAGTTGATTATGAGCACTTCTACTTGCAAAGCTTCACTTGGTCAATGGTAGAACTAAATATGGCTTAGCAGCATTAGAGGCCACTTATTGTAGATCCAAGCTAAAAATCATCCATCTTATGTCACAATTTATGTGGATTAAGTCTCAAATGAAGGCTCATTTTCCTTACTTGAGAGTAGAGATTTACAGTAGCTAAATGACTTGTTGAGCATAATCTAATGAAGCATATTCAGATATGAGTAGAGAATTCTTGTTAAATGGTAGATAGCCACTATACATACTTTTATTTCAAAAAGGAAATCTGAACTTGGGGTGAGGCGAGCAGTGATGATTGATATATATGAGGCGAGGTAATGCATGGCTGGGGTTAGTTATGTGTGTGATGCTTAGAGTAGTAGGTATGGTCAACATTTATACTATAAATTATAGCTGTAGCGTAGTCAAATGTGTGTTATGGTGTTTGTGATACATGCTTCCCTTGGAGAATCGTAGTAGGATATAGTAAGATAAGGATTATGATAGTGTTGCACTTCGGTGAAGCTTGTTGGGACTTTGTTGTGACTATACTCAAGTGCCTTTCTTTGTGAGGTGTTTGAAGATTGTAGAGGTGATTGATTGGAGGTATGTGTAGTGGACGATTGATTGTAAATTATAGAAGAATGGTACAGAGAACACTAGGGTTTCTATATGGTGAATTTTACAGCTTGACAAGTGGCTATTAGGCTTAGACTGTGTTATCACTTGAACATTCTCCAAGTAATTGTGGGCTTGTTCAAGACATGAATTTAATCTTGCTTATTGAGCTATTAGTCTACGAGTTATGAATGCTCATTCCCCAAATCTTGCTTGTTGATAAGGACATTTTCTTAAAATATTTTCAAAGGAAATTTCTAAATAGATATTTGAAAATTCATTCAACTTACTATTCATAGCACAACAAATAAGATTTGGTTAACATAACGTGTCTACATTATATGTGAAGACCTTGCAAGAAGAATGTTCTTATATGAAAAGAAAATGAAGGCAATATTGATTCATGGAGTCAGCCTAATGATATTGTTAATATGAACTTAGTGTACAAATTCAACTCAAAGGAATCAATGAGTCATGCAAATTGAATAGAAGAGACAAGTCAACGCAAAAAGAGAGAAAATTTATTTCAGTATTGTCATGGGGGCAATGTACAACTTAATCCAGCTAAAGCATCACATATGATTAAGAGGTACTGTGAACTTGCACACTAAGCCAGTTCTTTAATGAATTTGGCGGTGGTGCATCTGTTCAATAGCATCAACGTGCTAAAGCGCCAAAGTCATCTAAATGACTTATTTGATGTCTAAACCCTTTCAACTTTGTCCAAAGACCTTAGGTTAAGGAACAAAATATAGAGGATTAAATTCAAGTTTGGGCTTTAAGCCCATTAATTGATTGGGTTTGATTCTTTAGGCTAAGGTGATAGGGCCTAAAGAGTCGAGTTTAAATATTCGGAATGATTAAGGAAGTTTTAATATGGTGGGCTTAAAGTAGGGCCTATTTAATAGGTTCGTTCGATATAACCCTTCTTAGTTTGGCTCACACTAAAAACAATAAAACCTTTATTTAGGTTTAAACTCATGAAAAGAGCCCACTTAAGATCCAGTAATAAAAGGCTTCCATCTTAACCATTGATCATTATCATGATCCAATGGATGGGATCAACTACTATTTTTTATAAATATTCCATTCACATCTTCATTTGAATAGGAGAAAAACCCTTATTAATGCCATTACTTTCCTATAATCCTATCTCAAATATCAAATACTTAAATATTTCAAGAACTTTACCTTGTTTTATATAGATAGTGGGGTTTGATGTCATCATGCTCATCTACCTATCATCATATGTGTTAGAGCCTTATTAAAATTGTCTACTCTTCGTTTCTACAATTCTCTCTTGATCATCTCAGACATGTGATTTAAGTCATTTCCTTAATCACATATAACGTGGCTTGACATGCGATATGTACGTGACCCTTATATTTATAACTACACACTCATAGATACTTATGTCAAACTTATGTGTAGACGTTGTTCGGTTCAGCTTGGACTCCAAGCTGTGTTTTGATCATTCATTGTATGGTATGGTTTAAATGATACTCCCTAAGCCACTCGATATTGTTGTCACTCGAAGATTTACTTTTAGTTTGTGTTTGCAGCTTCTAACAGACCTATTGTGGTTTTAGACATGTTTTAAGGGTTTGTGCCTTCTTCCGGAATAATGGCACCTAATAGGTTGTTACATCTTAAATTTGAGACGTCATGGAACCCATTTTTGCTTGTTATTAATTTGTGACAATTTATAGCAAATCATTGGTTATGTCCTTGATACCACCTACAGTCCATACTAATTCATGTGGATAGTGGTTCAGTCATTGTTGTATCACAATAACAAGCATGGTTCGCATCCAGTTCACTTCATTATCAAACAGAATGGAACATGGCTATTTCGTTCGTCCGAGACTTCTAGAGGGGATGGAACATAGACGTTTCATCCTTGAGCACTTGAATCCCCTGAAGGCACTACAGGGATGGTTTTCTAGTCTTTTCAAGAAAATTTGTTCTTTCGTTTTAACACTGAGGACAAAATTGATTTTCTAACATGGAAAAACATCTTATGACCCAAAGTTTCAAGAATCTGATGAGAACTAACACGACTTAAGAAAATCGGAGCTAGACAGAGAAAGAGAGAACAAATATCTAGGCAGAATATTCATATTTTGATCCATGTCATCAATTAACGAGATTTGTAAACACTTTCTATCAAACGGTAGCAAATAGGCAGGGAACCAACTAAAATCTAGTACCATAAACATCACAAGAATGAAAATATAAATAGTAGAAAAAAGAACGAAATGGGTTTTCTACCTTTACACAAGATAGATCCAATCTTCTTCCTCTGATTTATCAGAAACTAAATCATTTTGAATTTGTTGCCTCCTTCTTATTGTTATAGATTCGTACAAAAATAACTCACAAGCACACGAGAGTGCCTTAGTATCTACAGAAAACTACACACAGAAAATTAAAGAACAAAAGAGAGTTAGAATTTCACTCGTTTTACCTCAAAAGCTAAGGCTAGGAAAAAAAAAATAAATAAAAGGAAAAGAAGAGAGCCTTTAATATCGATTCTCGATGTTTGATTGTTAGGGTTCGCTGAAGGTCATCCATGGTGCGTTTTCATAGTGCTATTTGTATGGGATTTGAAGTTGCAGGTTTCGGCCGGTTTGTACATCTTTATAGAAAGGTGACATGCTACGTAATATGCGAGAGTTGCTCTGTTATTGTATTTACTAGCTGAGGCTGGAGAGACCTAAATCTTTTGTTGGAAGATGATCTTAAAACTTGACCACCACCTAGAGTTTTGCTTTTGCTAATATATTTTGCAATATAACAATATATATTTTACCATGAATATTCGGCTGTTCTACTATTTGTGTCCTTAATCTTTTAAATTTTGAATATTACCATCCTCAATATTTTGAAGATCTTCTTATACTTAAATAGTATTTGGTTGTAAAGAATGATCTACACAAAGAGAACCAAACAGAGTAAGTATAAGAAGGATTGAACAGTACAAATTTACTGTAACATATTTGGTTTGTATAATACTGAATATAAAATTTATATTAAGAAATTAATTATTTATATTATAAAATAAATAATTTTTTATGATATTTAATAAAAATAATATTAATTAACTCAGTATTATAACATGGAGTGGTATATTGGAGAATAAAATATATCTTTTATTTTTGTCTAATAAATTTTATTTTTGTACCATAATGTAGATGTGATAAAATTTGAGCTATTTATTCAGTTTATCAACTTAATTTTTGTTCGGTCACCAAATAAAATTACAAACTAAATATAAAACAAAATTTTTTATTCAGTCCAATACCACAAAAATTACCTAACCAAACGTTACCTTAAAATTTTCCATCACCTCTACCAAAAATTTAGTTATAGTTTACCGCATCTTAACTCCTTATTAGCTCATAGAAACCAAATATATCCCTAAATTCATTTCATCAAATATAAAAATAAGAGTGGTACATATAGAATCTCCAACATCCATTGTTGGCTACCCAAAGATTGGGGCGCAAATTTATCCAAGTGGTGGTTGGTTGCTCCTAAGGTGTAGGACAAATCCAAACCGAAGACTTAGCTTAGAACCGGATCGGAGGGGCTAGAACCATAACCGGCTCCATGTGCACATGTTGGAACGCAAAAATGGGTCAGTGGTCTCAGGTGGCTCTAGACTTATTTGTGAAAAAAAAAAAAGGAATAAAGAAATGAAGAATAAAATGAAAAATAAAACTGAAAATCCATGTGAATAGGAATAAACATTTAGCTTGTTATTATTAACAATACAAGAAATAACTATGCATTAAGAACATGTTTGTTTCCGTATATATAGACTTTAATAAAACAAAAATCTCATTGTGAAACTAGCTTTTATTTTTTTGAATTTCTTTATAGTCTAGATATTTTTTGTCTCACTTTACTAATGTTTAAAATTAAGATTGACATAGTTATATATAAATAAGTGCATATCAGTTACTTCATAAAATAGATTACAAGTTATCTGGCTGTTGGATTCAATTTTTTTTAGTTTAAAATTTAACATAAAACAATGGGTGGTTCCAACACCCAGGCTGGTTGCAGTTCCGTGACCCAGCAAGTTTGGTCTAAATTTTAGGCCAAATTGGACATGGGTCTACTTAGGCCTTTGATGGTCAACACACCCTTGATTGAAAAGTCACAAGATTCACCTATAATATGGTATGCGGTTTCCCATCTCCAATTTATTTAGATTAGCAATTCATAGATACATCTCCTTTAGTACCGTCACCTCTTTGTATTATGTAGCTCAATGCCTTCTTTGAAATGACTAGATCTTATCTAACCCCGGGTATAAAATCAAATGCCATTCAACATTTTAACCACTTGCATAAATGTAAGCCTAAATAAGTACTTAATATACAAAAAGAAAAAAAAAAAAAACAACCCAAAGGGTACTTTGTGCTGGTTAAGGCACCATAAGACCTAAGATGGTAGGCCATCACTTATAGGAGGTTGTGTTGCTTATCTTAAGTGATTGGACAGTATTTTTAATTTTTATTTGATGGATAATGGGTAGGATAGTACTTTCAATTAATATTTTAAAAATTAAAGACTTAAATTATAAAAAAAAGAAGTTATGAAAGTTGAGGATCCAAATAAAATAGTAACAAATGTGGATAATCAAATTCGTACTATTCTCTTATAAATGAATGAATTTTCAATTAATCGATGCCTTGCACGATAACTTCCTTGTGCAGCAGGTGGCCACGGTACTAGTCTCACAACCAGGGCATGATTATTAGACTGATCTAAGAAAATTCATGCACGAAGAGCGAAAGTCAACCTCAAATTTCATTGATATCAAACTACATAATAATCTTGTTTGCAATAATGTGGCTTCTATATTAATAATATATAAGAAGCTTATTACAATGAACTGATGATGAAAGAGGTGAAGTTTGCAGGAGACAATGATGTGACAACATAGAATTTTTTATGAACCTAAGGCGTCATGGGAGTTCTTTGATTTGTAACTTTCCTATAAGACAGAAAGAAAAATCCTTTTTAGATCGAAAATTTCTTGTGAGAATAAAATTCCGAAGGATTTGGTGTATCTTAATTTGAACCTGTTTAAAATGACATCGTTTTAAGAGGTTGAAATTATTGTCCACAACCTTCGCTGGTCCTTTTTCAATTAGTTTTTTCTCGGTTTGATCACCGGTGCTCAGCAGAGAAAACTGAGCTGTTGACTATTATTAATATCGACAGTGGATAAAAAAAAAAAAAAAGATTGAGATATGTATTGAATAAGTATTAATGATTTCAATATATAAATTAGTGATTATAGGTCTATATTTTTATATGTTAGAAATCTATTAATATTTATTTATAATTCGTCAAAACACATGAATGTGTTAATAAATCCATTTCTGAGAGCAAAAATAAAACCATAAAACTTTCCATTAATGATGCACATACATCTTTTTACCGAAGTAAAACCGATGTATGTTATATCATATACATGCGGTATATCATCATTGGCGGTAACAGCTCATCAATGAGTAATGACATAATATCGTATAACTTTTCCTTGTTTGCTAGCATTGTTTGTTTTTTTTTTTTTTCCTTCCTAAAAGTTAAAAAGCATTTCAGTCAAGATTGAATAAAAAATAGGAAATGGAGTTCATTGAATGGTTTGATCGATCGAATGGGGAACTGAAGACTCAAGGGCGATAGCTTAGTCATCGGAAGGGCAAATGTTATGCATGTCTGAGGTCAGTGCCGTTCCGTAGCAACGGATGAAAATAGAGCTATGGTATGATATTTTCAAGAAGCGACGGCGGTGAATTAAGCGTCCTCGTATGGTCAATGGCAAACTTGACGGCTTCATGCTCAACGAAATTGCGTGCAATAAACCATTTCCCCCCTTAGAGTAACGATATTCCAAATTTCATTCCCAAATTATTATCGATATAATTTTTTTTTTTACCCCTACTCCGATAACCGCCGACCGTTAGGATATCTATCTAAAGTCACAGATTACTCACAAAGGTACTTATAAATTGTCTACCAACATAATCTTATTATAAATAATGAGATTCGAATCATACTTTTTTAATAAGCGATGATAAATCTTTACCAACTAAGTTAACTTGCGTTGGCTCCACTTAATTGTTATGTACCTTATTTAACTACATCTTTTACATTTTATTTTGGAACACTCACTTTTACTTTACCAGTTTAATCTGTTTTAATATTTGAAATAACGTTTCTTAACAAGAATCATTTTCCTTTTTCATTTTTTTCTCTTCTTCTATTTTTTCCAATTTATAGGTGGACGGGTAAGTGCCAACATACTCATTGAGTAGTCTGGAAGCACATGTTGAGACGTATATATCCATTCTAAATACAGGATGTAAAAGATGTGTTAGTTTCATTTTGGAAATGTCTGCAGGATCACATTCCTACGTGCCTATATATATATACACATGCACACATACTTTTGGCTGTAACAGATACAGAAGTTTTTATTCACTAGGTTCAGATATTAATTAAAATTTAATTACGAGCTTGTAGAAAAGAATCAGAAAGCAATACATAAACCTTTTAGTATTTTTTTTATCCAAAAAAAATAAAAACCATTTTAGAATCTTCGCCAAAAAAATATACATTCAAAGAAATTCAAATTGACAATTACGAGTACATCAAATCTATTGCAGCATTCTCCCACCAACCCGTGAAACAACTTCAGTACACCATTTCCTATTTTTATTACCGGCAACTGTCCGCGATTTCTTGGCAAATACTTGTATCAAACTTTCGAATGACTAATTTAATATATTAATTATTAAGCGAGATAAGAAATCAATAAATTTGATCAGTGAATATGACACAACAAAGTTCCTTTCCACTTGGAAAAATAAAACTATATATATAGTAAGAGTTCTCCATACAGAGATGCTCAGAATTTCTATACAACTTCAATTTATGACCTTAATTTTATTTTTAGGGTCAATGGCAATTTACAGTGGACAATGCACCCGTCTAAAATAAAACAAGTAAAACATAATATGAAATATCCTAAATTATATTTATTTCTTCTTATGTTAAAGTATTGCATAAATATTTACTTAATATTTCATATTATGGGTATTCTCATAAATTTTACCTTATGTTCAAAGCCTAAGTTTAGAGTGGGAAAAAAAACTGACTGATCATAACTAATCCACAAACTAGACCAAACTAAATCGAAAATATGTTTTTTTTTTTTTATTTTATAATTTAGTTTGAAAAATTTCTAAATTGAATATTTGTGATTGGTTTGGAAAGATAAATTAGACTAATATATAAAATAAAACCAAATCCTTTCCAAAAAAAAAAAAATAGTATTATTTACTCAACTAAGAAAAGTTTTTTATTGTGAAATAGTACTTGGAGTAATTTTTAATTTATACTTATTGAAATATATATGTATTTAAGTTTTAATAAGAGTGAAGGATATAGAATGGATAGGGTATGAGGTGTTATTCATACAATACTTTGTGAGATACAATTTTCTAAATTTTGGAACTAAAACTTGCCTCATAGCACCATAGAATATATAGATAAGTTATTTTGGGAACTAGGCTTCTAAGGCCTATTCCGATCAATATGAATCATAGGCTGACCTATGTTTTGCTTAAGGCAAACCTAACAGAGTCAAAATTTGACTTGTTTCCTATGGTCTCCAACTTGAATTTGATCTTTGCCCTTCCATCTAAGTTATCCTTAGCTTGGAAGTCATATTTGGAGCATTGTTCTTCACTTGTGGCATTCATGCCCAGGGCCCCTCAAAGCTGGAGTTCTACCTACAAAGCTTAAGTGAAAGATTAAGAGGGGGATATGCCGATTGCTTCGACCTCCATGGGATTATAGACCTATCACATGCCACATCACACCTAGAAATCTTGGATCTTGTCTAAATTAGGAAGATATGCTTTCCCATTGGGGCGAGATTAGGGTAAATCCACTTTTTGGATAGATATCCATTCCCATTAATATAAGTAGGGGTTTATCCTTCTAGGTGAGGACGCATAGACTCATTCTCCATTTCTTGCATCACAGCCATCATTCTTATCCCATAGACTTGCTAATTTAAGTATCGGAGTAATCATGCTGGAAAACCATTCAGTATTCCTCACTAGTGTTTTCTTTTACAAGCTTTAGGTCATGTGATCCAAGGCTTATCCACCAATCTGTAATGATAAGAATCCTAATACAATGGTTGGTACTATATGTGGGAATTGGTTTCTTTGATTTCCACCACTCGTCACGTTTTGAACGTAGCTTCTAGAAGTTGGAATGACAAGAACTTTAAGATTAGCTAACCCTTTATTGTTAATCTAGCGTTTGGAGGAAGTTGTAACATGGACACTAACAAGCAACTTGATGTTAGCAAAGGGGCTGATATTAGCAGTAGTTAGGACTTTACTATGATTGACCCCTAATGCCCTATCGACTTGATGGCACTTTGCAATAAGTTCAAAGCCTAAAACAAGGAAAATAAGGCTTTGAATGAGGAAATTCAAAAGCAAACCTAAAAAGAGAAACTTAGGACTAGATTGGATGAATAGTAAAAGTTGCATTCCGTGAGATCGTGAAACTTAAGGACTAATAGCTCACATACAAGTAGTTCTCCATCAGAGTTTGTACTTGACTAAGCTCTTCCCCATCAAAAGAGTTGTTCTCATTTAGAATGTGAAAGGAGCCCATATGGGCTGGAAGCCATATTAAGTGATCTATTAAAGGCTGTATTAAGGGAAAAGTAGCTAACTCCTAAGGAGTAGCGACGTCATTAACCATTTTGTTGGTAACTTTGCACATTATAGGGGTAAGAAAACCAAGGAAGCCATGGATATGAACAAATTAATAGATATGATGAAAAAGCTCTCTGAAAAGCAAGAGAGCAAGAACATATATGTCACTAGCCCAAGTGCTAGTAGCAAGTCCTTGTTCACCCGTATGATTCAAGAAGTCCTCTTACCAATCACTAAACTATTGACATTAGACTCGTATGATAGTACCATTGATCTAGACAACCATATGATGCAGTATCGAACTTTGATGGACTTGTACAACCTTAGTGATTAGGTTAGATGTAAGGCCTTCTTAAGCACTTTGTAGAAGTTTGCTTTGACATGGTTTTACCACCTACTTGAAAACTCCATTTCAAGCTTTAAGGAGCTTGCGTGATGCTTCATAGTGCACTTTCAAGTGAGCAAACCTTATCTAAAGGACATTTTATCTCTCTACCTCATCCATTAAAAGGATATTGAAACACTTCAAGCTTTTGTAAATTGTTTTAATAAAGTAGTAGTGGAGATCCTTAGCTTAATGAGGCAATTGCTGTCCATGCCACTATTGTGGTTTATATCCTAATAGGGATTTCTTTAAGTCCTTGTCTAAAGGCAAGCCTACTAACCTTGCTGACTTATGGAAGAAAGCCTAGAAGTATATTAGCTTAGAAGATAACATCTACGAATAAGTGTGAAGCCAACAAAGAAATGTCAAAAAACAAAAAAAAAAAAGGAGAAAAGTTTTGGTATTAGATCTCTTAGGCCCCGAAGGTAAAGGGGATGTCTCAAAGGACTGGAAGCGATTTAACTTTATACCGACCTTCACATACCATACCCCCTTGAGCAACCCAATAAGAGACATATTTATGGAAGTTCGTGACAAGGGCTTCTTCCCCATCCTAAGAGAATGAAGACTAGACCTAACTGAACAAACAATGGCAAGTATTGTGACTTCTACTATGGTCGAAGGCATAACACCAACGAATGTTACCAACTAAAGGATGCCTTTGAACATGCAATTTCATGTAGATTTCTTTGAAAGTACATCCCCAAGTGATGCATCTCCAAGTTCAGATACATGAAGAGACACTACAGTGAAGCTAAAACCAAAGGAAACAAAGAAAAGCTAGCTAATTTTGGGTAGCTACCAATTAGATATGACACATTAATTGATCCTATTCAACCTATAATTCGCCAGACATGACTTATTGGTTTGAACTAAAGAGTCACTCGTTACTACTCTTTACTAAAATGAATAGATAAGAGTTAAAAAGGTAATGAGAACACTTGGGTTGCTCAAAGGAAAACTTAAGTAAACCTTGATATTGATGATAGGTGTTTGCGTACAATTAAGTGAGGGTTTATATACCTATCTATTAGGGTTATTTTATATATATGAAAAGATAAGGGTATTCTTACAATTAGGTTACATAATACATATTAGAAAAGGTAAAGGGTAAAAGAGATAAAGAATATTCTATACCGAAAGTACAGAATCCTTTTAAAATGTTGTACTAGAAAACATGTGTCATTTTGTGGTTAGACGTTAGGAATGGTACAAAGTGGACAAAAAGAAGAAAGAAGAGCTTGTAGTCAGGGGCTGACTTGATTTGGATCATGTTAGAGCTTAGTTAGCCATTTGTTGTAAAGTAATTAACTTGAGTTGGGGTCAAATGTCAATGGTTGGATTGGTCGCTCGGGAGTTTGGCTTGGACCATCTTGGGGTTATTTGTTTAGATATTCTATCATGGTGCAGCTATTTGGTTGGCTAGATACAAGTAACGGCTCGGTAGTTAGTAGTAGAGGAAGCAAAAAAGGAGGTTAGGATAGGAATTCTCGTCTTGGATGGGGATTTGAACTAGTATTATCTGGTAAGTCCCTAGAGTCCTCTAACTTGACTACGTGTGATTGGTTCAGGGAGCTTATTCTTATCATCTGCCTAGGGTTGGAAAGATTTGTCCTCAAATCCGAAGTGGTCTCTGCCTCTTACTCTTCTAGGGGCACTTGTGAGGTCTTCTTCTATTAATTGGTAAGGAATCGGGTCAGATATATTGAAAGTAGAGGAAACACCATAGTCATCAGGTAATTCAATCTAGTAGACATCGCGGTTGACTTTCTTCAAGACCTTGAATGAACCATTAGCTTAGAGAGATAGCTTACTTTTTCTTAAGTGTAGGAATCATTCTTGGCTGAGGTGTATCCATACTAAGTATCCTAATTGGAAAGAAACAGCTCAATCTCCTAATTGGCTAAACCAGGCTAGTAAACAATTTCCTTCAATAGATTGGCCATCTTGGTCTCTCCAAAGTGACCAGATAATCCACTACTATGAGCTTCCCTGACCAATAACTCACATGTAGAATAGTTCGGTATGGACAACCTTCTTTTCTTGAAGAGATAGCCATCTTGGAGATAATAGCCCCTAACAACAACTCCATCTCTACACTACTTTACAATAGGATTGAAATGAGGATCATGAGCATATTGCTTGGTGATAAGTGAAAATCTTAATAATTTTTTCTACAAAGTGGTCAGCAAGGTTTACTAATGTGACAAAGCATCAATGACTACATTTATGCTTCCTTTCTTGTACCAGATCACATACGAAAATCCTTCTATGAACTCTAACCACTTGGCTTGTCTCTTTAAGAATTTGTTTTGACTCTCAAGATGTTTTAGAGACTCATGGTCTGTGTAAATAACAAACTCTCATGATAGCAAATAGTGTTGCTAAACAATAAGAGCTTGAAAAAAAGAGTATAACTCTTTCTCGTACATAGAATAGTTTAGGGCAGCACCACTAAGTTTCTTACTGTAGTAGGCGATGAGTTGTTGTTCCTACGTTAAGGCGACAAGTTGTTGTTCCTACGTTAGGGCGACGAGTTGTTGTTCCTACATTAGGACGACGCCAATTCCAATGCTTGATGCATCATACTCCAATTCAAAGGGCTTGTCAAAATTTGGTAGTGATAGGACAAGGGTAGAGGTGAGCTTCTCTTTGATCTCTCTAAACCTCTGTTTAGCTCGGTCATTCCATCTAATCCCATCACTTTTCTTTGTTAGCTCGATCAAGGGGGTGGCTATGGTAATAAAGTTTTTAATGAATTTCCTATAAAAAGAACCAAGGCCATGAAAACTTTGAACTTCAATAACATTATTCGAAGTTAGCCATTCCAAAATAGCTTAGATCTTTTCCTGATCTGCTCGGATTCCTTCCCTTAATACCATATACTTAAGAAAAACCACTTCATTCTAACAAAACATACACTTCTTCAGGTTCCTAAACAACTTCTCGGCTTGTAATATTTCAAAAATAGCTTAGAGATGTTGAACGTAATTATCCAAGTCGGTATTGTACTCCAATATATCATCAAAGTACATGACCACACATCTTTCGACTAGAGGGCGCATCACATGTTTTATTAGTCTCATGAATGTACTCGGTACATTGGTAAGTCTGAACGGCATAACCAACCATTTATAGAGACTATGCCTAGTCTTAGAAGCAATCTTCCACTTATCACCCGGTCTCATGTGAATTTGGTGGTAGCCACTTTATAAGTTAATCTTTGAAAATATTTTGGTGTCGTGAAGCTCATCTAACATGTTATCGAGCTTCGGTATTGGGTGTTTGTACTCGATAGTGATACGATTGATTATTTGGCTATTAATGCACATATGTCATGAACCATCTTTCTTTAGGATGAGCAAAGTTGGTATAGCATAAGGGCTCATGCTTTCCTTCACATATCTTCACTCTATAAGCTCATCCACCTATCTTTTCAACTTGGCAGCTTACTTAGGGTTCATTCTGTATGTAGGTCAATTTGGCAGGGTGGCACCTGGATGTATATCAATATAGTGTTCTATGCCTTAGACTAGGGGTAGTCCTTTAGGTAGTTCCTTAAGAAACAGGTTAGAAAACTCATCAATTAGTCTTTAGATTTCATTTATGGCAACTTTCAGATCTCTCATCTCCAACAATCTCCTATCTAACAGGAACATAGGCTCTTTGACCTTTTCAACAATTTGGAGCTCTCTTAAGCTCATCACTAAGCCCTTCTTCTTACTTGATCAAGTGGGTTGATTATGGTTCTCATTTACTTAGGTCGATGTCATGGCTTGCAATACAGTCTTCTTTCCGTCCTTAACAAAGGCATAAGTGTTCTTGTAACCATCGTAAGCAATACATTAGTCTAACAACTAAGGTTATTCAAGTAACAAATGTGAAGCTCCCATGAGGATGATATCACACATTACTTTGTCCCTATACATACTCCCAACACTGAAGGTACAGTTACTTGTTTAGTCACATGTAAAGCGCCTTTATCATGAAGCTAATGTAGCTTATAATATTGGGGATGCTTAGAGGTTGGCAAACCTAACCTCTATATGAAGGACTGTACAACTATGTTAGTACAACTTCCTCCATCCACTATAATAGTGTATAATTATCCTTTGATGGTACACTTAGTATGGAACAAATTTTTCCTTTGGTCTTCCTTGGAGTTTGGTAGGGAACTCAGTATTCATCTTAGTATTAAAGTCATCACTTCTCCTTGGTTAGCATAGATATAGGTCTTCTCTTCCTCTTCGGCTTCGACTTGTCTAACATCATTCTCCTCTTTAGGCTTGCTTTTGTTAGTGCTATCGACTTCATCTCTTTGGAGCACCATGACACGTCGATTCAAACACTCAATAGTCATGTGTTTAAAGCCTAAGCATTTAAAGCACTTCACCTCGCTTGTCTTTTGTCAGTATGTTTGCCTTCTTTCATATGTCCTCAAGGTCGGTCTAGCCTTAGTTTGGCTTAGCTGGCCTACTCGATTATCGTTAGGTCGGTCATTCTTCTCCTTAGCTTAGTATGGCCTCTTTGACTTGGCTTAAACAGGTTGACATAGAATAGGGGCTCGGGAGAATATTGGTCTAGCTAGACTCGGAGCACTTTTTCTCTATTTTTCAACTCTCTATGCTATCTTAATTGCCTCCTCTAAGGTATAGAATCATTGCACCTCCACAATATTGCGAAACTCATATTTGAGTCTAAAAATGAACCTCGATACTGTATGAGCCTCTAGTTCTTCTATGTTGGCTCAAATGTGCTTCTACATCGACTATTCGGCCTCCTTAGTGAAGTTCTTGTAACTTTGCAAATGTACCCTGTAAATAGGTCTCAGGCACAAATCTACCCCTCAACAACCTCTTCATCTTATCTTAGGTTCTCATACCTCATCTTCCATCCCTTACTCTAGCTGCATTCATATTTTCCCACTATACAGTAGCATACTTAGAGAACTCAAGTGCAGTAAGTCAGACCTTTATAGTATCTATATATCTATAACAATCAAACACCTTCTCGACCCTCTCTTCCTACTCTAACTATTCATTGGCATCTTTACTTCTACTAAAAGGCATGATTTGGACCTTAACATTATCAAGTACTCAAGGAGCATGGCGTCCTTACTCTCTTGCTTGATAATATTCAACCTCTACTTCTTCCCCTCAGTCAATTTCCACATCTATTTCCTCATCATCTTCTTCTATCTCTTCCAACTCTAGCCTTCGTCTAGTAGTGTGGTCTACAACTCCTCTAACTCGTTGGAGTCAAACTAGGCAATTGGCTTGGCTACCTTAGCTATATCTTCTCTTTAGAACATTATTGAGTAGGTTATGCTATGGCATACCTTAGGGTTGTTGCCTATTAACTTGCATCGTGGTGACTAGACTCCCAATAAGGTTAGTAAGTCTATTAAGCTTGTCATCAATTGATCCAAGAGTGTTACTATCATTTTGACCATGACTTGGTTAAGTATTATTACTCTTACCATGACCTGGTTGAGCACTATTACTTTAGTCTCCAATAACATCTTGAACACTTGATTCCCACATGGTATAATACTTTTCAAACAGGACTAAAAACAAAATATATGAGAAGAGAATGTTACCTTACTACCCAAAATTTCAACTAATACACTAACAACTTTAACACCTAATAATCACTCAAACAGGACAAAAATGAATTTAATTTGTTTTTGTAGTATAAGATAGAGTAAGAACAGAATAGCAGAACCACACTTACTAACATACACAAACCTCCACTACAAAGCTCATAACTTTGAACTTACTCTACACGAACACATCGTAGTAGCTACGGAAGGAACACAACAACCACTAATAGTAAAGCGAACAAAAAATTCATTGCAACTTCACATACTTCCTCTCAAAACTGTACTTTAATACTAGCAAAGTTGATGTGTCTCTGGGGTCGGATACACAAAGAGACACCATAATGAAGATAAAACCAAAGAAAATAAACAAAAGCTAACAAGGTTAAGGTAGCTACCAACTGGATATGACATACCAATTGATCTTACTCGACCTACAATTCGTAGGATATGACTCACCGGTTTGAACCAAAGAGTTACTCACTTGTTTGAACTGAAGAGTTACTCACTTGTACTCCTTGTAAAGGGAATAGATAAGAGTTAAAAAGGGTAATGAGAACATTCGGGTTGCTTAAAGGAAACTTGAGTAAATTTTGATATTAATGATGGATGTCTGCATACAACTAAGTGAGGGTTTATATACCTATCTACTAGGATTACTTTACATGTATGAAAAGACAAGGGTATTCGTATAATTAAGTTACATAATACATACTAAAAAAGGGTAAAAGAGACAAGGAATATTCTATACAGAAAGTAAAGGATCCTTCTTGAATGTTTTGTTAGAAGATACATGTCGTTCTATGGCTAAACGTCAGGAATATGGTACAAAGTGGACAAAAAGAAGATAGGAGAGCTTGCAGTTAAGGGTTGACTTGATTTAGATGTGGTTAGAGCTCGATTAGCTATTCACTGTAAAGTAATTAACTTGAGATGGGGTCGAACGTTAGTGGTTGGTGTGGTTGGCTCGAGAGTTTGGTTTAGATAGTCTTAGGGCTATCAGTTCAGATATTCTATGATGGCGTAGTTATTTGGTAGGCTTGCTGTAGGTGATGGCTTGGTAGTTAGGTCGGCAGAGGAAGGAAACATGGAGGTCGAGATAGGAATTCTTGTCTTAGATGGGGATTCGAGTTAGTAATCTTTAGGTGAGTCCTTGGGGACCTTTGGCTTGGCTATGTGTGATTAGTCTGGGGGGTTGATTCTTATCATTGAGCTAGAAAATCGAGTATAACGACCCTCTTAAAGGCAACACATTGAGGAAGAGCATGAAGGAAGCAACAACAATGACGATTGATGTAGTTGAACTCCTAACAATGTCATTAACATGTATACAAGAGGCCATCACTCAGGAACCTAACCAAGTTCTAATGGTTTAGGCAATAACTTGACCAATTAGTAGGTGTTTTTTGAAGAGGACATGAATTGACACCTTTATGTCCTTTCCTTATGAAGACCTTTAAGGGATCGAGACCCCACACTAGGATGCCTTAGTGATGGATGCTCAGATTATGGATTTTAAGGTTTGTAAAGTAATGGTAGACAATAGAAGCTCAGCAAATATCTTTTTTAAATAATGACTTGATGAGAGAGAAGTTATCGTATCAGTTGAAGCCATACCATCATAAGCTCATAGGTATAACAACTAGCTTGTATGGCTTAAGGGGATTATTACCCTTAATAAGGAGCTTGAGGATGATAAGAACATCATCGCCCAACTTATGAAGATTGTTTCCCCATTCAACATAATTCTTGGGGGACTAAATATAAGTGCATTTAGTATATCACCTCACTTCTATACCTTAAGGCAAAGTTCCCTACACCAATTGGAGTGGGGCATATACAAAGGAGACTAAGAGCTGTCCCGAACCTTGTATGCAAAGGCACTATGAAGGGATAGAGATTTTATCTTGGAGATAGGACTACAAGAAAGCTTGGCTAATAGGGGAAGGCTGTTTGAGGAAATAGAAGAAGTCTTGCTTGATAGTGCTGATCTGTGTGTTGAGCGGCTTAGGTGAGTGTACCTATTAAGTAATAGTATAGAGGATATAGAAGTCTAAAGTTATTGATCCCATAAGGATTAAAGTTATTTAATGGAACAAGAACTACTTAAAAATTAATGACTAATAATGCAATTAACTAACAAAAATCCTAAATAACCACAAATAATGATATCTAGACTTTGGTCACCTAGAGATTAACATGTAATAGCCTAAGGTTTTTAATGTATTCCTTATTTTTATTAACTAGAAGAATTCAATTTCTAAACTAATAGGATTTGCTTCTTTATTAATTTATAATCCTAATTGCATTCTACTCAAATTGCTGCTACAATAGAACAAATTAGAACAACATTAAGAACAAAAATTCTATTACAAACAAACGATATACCACTATTAATTCTAGAAGAAATTTATAACTTATCCCTAAGCTTATAGAAAATCTCTTTGATTATGATAAATTTATTTATGTATTGGCTTCGCAATGTAAAATCTAATAATTAAGCTAAAACCCTAGAAATAATAACTTAATCAATACAAAACATGTAATTGAATTAATAAGAACAAGAGAATTTCACTGGAATAATAGTAATTCAAGTATGCTACGTGTTATCTCAAGGTTACAAGTTTAAGTATTGACAAATCTACACTATAAACATGATAAAGACAATAACTTTCATGATAAAAATGAATAAAACCCTAAAGAACACTTATATTCTATCATTATGGTGTCTTTTCTTCTCCTATTGTATACGTTTGACATCTATTTATATTATCAAGACAAAATAAACTTCAAATGGCAAGTCTTTTAAAATCATGGTAGGTTGACGGGTAAGAATATGACCATGGAGTCTAGGTGTGAGCTACTCCTTAAAATAATTCTTCAAGAAATTGACTTGGATTAGTTTATGTGAGGATCGTGATCATAGATCACAACTATGGAGTTGGATCGTTATCTTACACTTTGCTAAAAGTTATTCTTGCTTTTATTGGAAATTGAGGATGCAGGCGTCATGGCTAAGGAACACAGCCGTAGAGTGTAATTGTAGTGTTCCTCTTTGCTTAATTCATGGAAAAATTCTCTTTGACACTTGCTACCCCTAAGTCATCCTTCAAAATTGGTGAAATTTCCTTCAAAAATAGCTTAAATTCTCATCTTTTCACCTTATTGCTTCGTCTAAGCCCTAAAAACCAAGCAATTACTTAATTTAGTAGCAAAATCATTGAAATTGAATCAAAATAACTCAAAATATTCTAGAAAATAACTCAAAATATTCTAGAAAATAACACAAGAGATTAGTTTAAAATTACGCTCATCAAGTATCGAACAAATCAAGTGGATAAGAACATTACTACTCGTCAAATTAAAATGGAAGTTCGTTGGTTTTTCATGGTATAATGTAGATGTGTTCACCTAGTTACCATCTTTAATGTTGGGTATTTCCTTAGAAATTGCAACATACTAGCTTAGCATAGATGAAAATATTAAGCCGTTCAAGCAAAAGAAGAGGTACTTTACCTTGAAACAACAAGAAAGAGCATCACAAGGGAGAAGAAATATCTGACCTAGTTGGTGATGGTTTTGGTTAATAAATTCAGTAAGAAGTGGCATATATGTGTTGATTATACTGACCTAAATAAAACTTTCCTTAAGAGTTGTTTCCTATTTCGAGGATTGACTAGTTAGTGGATTTGACATTAGGATAGGCGTTCGTGAGTTTGATGGATGCCTTCTCTTACTATAACTAGATAAAGTTTGGCCTAAGGATGAAGTACATATGTCCTTCAACACTGAATTTGAAACATATTGTTATAAGTTTTTCCGACCTTAAGAATGGCTGG
This sequence comes from Lumnitzera littorea, assembly GCA_024138015.1. Taxonomy (NCBI): domain Eukaryota; kingdom Viridiplantae; phylum Streptophyta; class Magnoliopsida; order Myrtales; family Combretaceae; genus Lumnitzera; species Lumnitzera littorea. Next base: position 51,410,370 of record JAMXBB010000007.1, on the reverse strand, counting down.
GCGACTTATCGGCAGATGGTCACAACCATGTTCAAACCATAGCTTAAGGAAAACATGGAAGTATACTTAGATGATATGATTGTCAAGAGTAAGACACCTAAGGATCATCTACTGGACTTACAGGAGACCTTTGATTGCATGAGGAGACATAATATGAAACTTAATACACGGAAGAGCGTTTTTGGGATAGCCTCTAATAAGTTCCTCAATTATATGGTTTTAGATTCAATAGTGATCACTACTTAAACTGTGTAATTTTTTCAAACTTTAAAACCAGCATTTTTGCATAAATTTAGTAAAAACTAGTTAATTTTATGTAAAATTGAAGTTTATGCACAAAATGGACAAACTTGAGTAAAATTAATAAGAATGCTAAAAAAGGATTGAATTTAAATGAATTTTGTTAATTTCATATCTAAAAGTAGGTGCATGTAGGCTAACATGATCTTGGTGGGCCCCATTATTTGATTAAGGAGGCTAAAATTGATGAAGTTAGGAAATTTAGCCTACCAATAGATCGGTAGCCTTATTACCTTGCTACCATCGATTGGTATGGCCTGAAGCATCAAGGTTACTAGCGACCGATTGGAAGAGAGGATGGTATGGTAAATAGAAAGTGTAGGGATGGAATTATTTACACCAATTGATTGACACCATCTACACCGATCGATCAGTAGAAGGAAGTTGGATTAAAGTTTTTCTAACCTAAAACCCTAATCCTTTAATGTTTTCTTTCATAAAATACAGAGAAAACCTTAAGCTGACATGTGTTTACCAATTGATCGGTAGCTTAATTCTATAAATACTTGCAATTGTAGTAAAAATTGCAAGCTACAATTAGGGATTTGCTAGGTTTAAGTTTAGTTTTGCTTGCTCATTGCCTTGTTTAATATTTCTTTGCTTTGCTTATGTTATCTAGCACTTGTTTTTAAGATTTTGATGCACATTTCTTGATATTTGAGTTAGATTGAAGAATATCATCACCTTGTTCTTCATTTACTCACTTGTTCCTGTTTTGCCACCTTATTGGCTTGTTCATTCATGGAGTTTCCTACAATATTTATGAATGTTTAGGATTATTTTCAATACGGGTTTGTGACAATGTAGAAGATGTAATAGATGGAATGTTGCAGTTTGATATGGTTTTGTATATTTAGTTGAGATTTTGATATTTAATGCCTTATTTGATCTTGTTGAGGTGTTAGAAATTGATCCTTTTTAATAGGTTTTTCTTGTAACTATGAGACTAAGAGGAGATTGGTTTTAGGAAATCCTTTAAGAGTGAATGGACTTGCATGGTTATGAGATTGAGAGGAGATTAGTCATGTAATTTCCAACATGAGTCAACAAGTTTGTAGAGTATCGATAAACGAAACCTTACATCTATGAGACCGAGAGGAGATTAGGTGTAGCCTATTGAATTCATACTACTTTATGTGGTTGTAGTGAATTAGGATAGGTTATGAGACCTTAAGGAGATTGATGCCCTAATATTTAGACCCAAAGTACTTAATTTGAGATAAAAATTAAGTTTTTAGTTGATCGTGTAAGAAAATGAAACATAAAGAAAATTTTTTGCTATATAGTTGAGTGAGATGCCTTATCCGAGATTGAGCTTCAGTGAATTTCGTCAAAACCTAAGTAAAAACCATCCCTGGTATTAAAACAGCATAACTTCACCACTATATCAGAAACATGTCATGAGCATCCATCTTTAATATTGGTGTTAATTACTGATTTTTGTTCACGTCTTTCCTTCCAATTATGATTTACCACCTTTAGTTTGACTTACCTAGATTAGAGGAGTAGGTTAGGATTTGGTACTTAACTTAACCCTTTTCCTTAAATAATTTGACCTAGTGAATATTCACCAATATTATTACTGTAGACAATCTGGTATACTGGTCGGTTAAGAGATAACATTGTTTTGAAAACTTTCATTTATAAAATTTGGTGTGTACATGTCGCTTCTTGTCAGTTTTTGGTGCCACTATTAAGGACTGGCTTGTGTTTTCAAATTTATCATTTTTTATTAGTGCACTATGTTGTCATTAGTTTTTGGTGCCGTTACTAAGGATAAAAAAATTGTGCTAATATTAGATAAACTGAGGACTCTGGTCTTAAGTACTAGTGTAGTCATATTTGTTAGTTTTAGTTAGTAGCTTAGTGTAATTACTGTTAATTTTGAGTAATTTAGTCATTAAAGTTTTGATTTTCAATTATTTTCCTATTCAATTGAGTTGATCTTGCTATATTCTTGCTAATTTGAGGATAAAGTTTGAAACTTTACTATTGGGATTGCTAGACATGTTTTAAATTTGTCCTTAATTGATTTATGTCTAGTTAAGAAGAGTTTTGTTTATATTTTTGCATTGGTATTTGTAGGTTGTAGTCTGGAGGTTCTATTGGATTGCAAAGTAGTAGAGTTAAGAATCATTGATTTGTATGCGAAGAGGGGTAAGAAAATTAGTAGAGGAATTTGACCTTAAGATAGATCAAATATTTCATCGTAGGATTAGAGAAAGGAGGAAGAGCTAATAAAAATGGAAAATTAGTAAGTACCCGTTAATGGAGAAGATAGAAATGGAATTAGTGGGAATGGAAATAATGGACATGGAGGTAATGGAAATGGGAACTGTAGTAACCAAGGTTTATGGGAATCCCAAATTTGAATGAAGTTGCACCACCTATCACTTGGCCAACCATTCAAGCAAATAATTTTGAATTGAAACTAGCCTTGATTCAGATGGTGTAACTTAATCAATTTGGTGGATCACAATTTGAGGAGGCTTATGAACATCTTCAAAATTTTTTGCAATTATGTGCTACATAAATTCTCGACCACCTAATTCTATCACTACATGGGATGAGTTGGTTCAAAAGTCCCTATCATATTTCTTCTTACTGGGTAAAACAGTGAAAATGAGAAATGATATTACCATGTTTAGACAGTTTGATAGGGAGTCATTATTTGAAAGTTAGGAAAGGTTAAAGAGTTATTAAGAAGTAACCCCATCATTGTTTACCTATGTGGAGCATTGTAAATACATTTTATAATTGTTTGGGAAGTCAATTAAGGATGATAGTCAATGTTGCCACTAGAGGAAGTATAATGAACAAAAGTACTAAAGAGGCATATGAAATGTTTGAATAGATGGCACCATATGCTCATGGTTGGCATTATAAGAGAGTTCAACTAAAGAGGCTATGAGTGTAAGTACAAAAGAAGAATTAAGTCGACTCAAATAGCAAGATGCCTCGCTTGCTGTCTAACTCACTTAGATAGAAACAACCAACTAAGTCATTAGCTCTAGTAGTCGTAAGCAACCTTATGAATATTATAGTGCATGTGGTGGAATAGGCATGTTAGCAAAAGCCATCAGGCTGGAAACCCCTTTGCCCTATCCAATTGTAGTCAGGAGGAGCAAGTTAACATAGTGGGAAATTTCAATTAGGGATAGAGAAATTATAACCTTTACTCGAATATCTATAACCTAGGTTCGAGAGACCATCCTAACTTGTTGTGAGGAGGTAATCAAGGAAGAGAATTTAACAGACATTTTCAAGGACCTAGGACACAAGCTGACCAATGCCAACCAACACCTCTACCCCTACCTATACAAAATTCAAAGGGAGAATCTATTGAGCAAGTATTGGGAAATTTATTCAAAAGTGCAATATGAGAATGTTAATGGTTTTTGCTACTATAACCTTCTCGACAAGAGGCCACTTTGCAAGAAATACATAAATGGATGGTTTTGTACTATGAGAACACATAAGAGACTCCTTGGACAACTACCTAGCAATACCAAGCAAAACTTAAGAGATCAAGTTAGGACATCTAGTAGAAATGGTAAGGAAGTTAGTATAGGAGAAAATGAGTTAAACTTTAGTATGAAGCAAGTGTTTTAAGGAGAATATTTGAGGTTAGAGGACCTTATTAGGGAATAAGTTGAGCCTATGGATGAGGAGATGTTTACACCATCAAAAGAAGAGTTAATAACTGAACTTCAAGGGGATCTTGATAATGAAACCGATGAGGACTTTGAAGAAACCCCCAGTGATGATGATGTATGCAACATGCAGACAAATAGAACGACAAAAATGAGTGAAGAAGATGAACCAAGTGAAGGGGAAGTTGAAGAGGATCCTATTGAATATGAAGACATAGAAAGTGATGAACCTGAGGAAGGTCATCCTTAAAGAGATAAGTAGGATCTTGAGAAGTTTGCATTTAGGAAAGAGGGTGAAGTGAGTCTAGAAGAGAAACCTAAAGTTGATGAGTTCAAAATCTTAGGCGTAGTGCTTCAGGAGAAGAGTGCTACTGGTTTCCAGTTTACGTACAAGTTGGAGGATCCAAGGAAATTCACTGTGCCATGCATCATACTAGATAACTTTTTCCTAAAAATTCTCTTGGATATAGGTGCATTAGATAACTTTATATCAGGGAAAACAATGCAAGAATTAGGATTGAAAGATTTTATGAAGGGAAGCTCATATTATACACGAACCATTGATAGAGGTTGGACCATACCTTTAGGAGAACTCTACTTCATACCCGTTAGTGTAGGACCATGCGACTTTTTAGTTGACTTCATTGAGATGGATATGAAGGATGAAGATCAACCTCTAGTCTTTGGAAGATAGTTCTTAGCGACCTTTAGAGCTATATTGGATATGAAAGTAATGGTAATTATTCTAGAAAGTGGAGAAAGGAAGGTGATGCTCCAAGCTAAGGAATGAATTTAATAATTAAAGGAAGGAGAATGAGAGTTGGATCAAGAAAAAGAATTCGAGAAAGGTACTCGTATGAGAAAAAGAAGGATTCATGAGCAGGGAGAGTTGAGCATGAGCTATGGAGCTGAGGGATTTGAGCCCTAGAAGATGTATGAGAACCCACGATAAAGTAACTCTAAAAGCTAAGTTGAAGGGTTAAAAACAAGCGCTTGGTGGAAGGTAACTTGACCCACCATCTTTTCTTATCTTTTTATTTAATTTGTGAGTCTTTTAATTTCAAAGTCTTTATAGTTAATATTGCATAGGCGCATGTGAATAAATAAAGGAAATTTTGAATTCATCAAGTGAGAGACATCATCAATGGTTTCAAAAGGGAATTAAGAATTTAGAATACACCAAGAAACCAAGGGAGTCCCATTCTAACCATTTCCTCTTTTACCCCTTAAGCATGCATGAGTTGAATTGTTGAAATTGTTTTTTGAACTTAAAGTTAAGGGTAAGAAAGTTAGACATAGACATAATTGAATTTGTGATAAGTTATCCTTTCTATGCACCTATGAGATAGTTTCTTTCTAAAAAGTTGGATCCATTTTCTTTGATGCTCTATGTCTCTAAATTCAAGTATGTTATTATTTTATAAAGCTTGCTCGAAAGAAAGTAGTAGGAAGTGATTAGGACCTTATTTTTGAAAGAAGTCCCTTGTGAATAAGTCATGAGCACTTCTCAAAACTTTATAATCAATTCATGATATCATCACTTTATTTAGTTATGCTTAATTTAGGCATAGTTTAAAAGTTTGGAGTTAGGGAAATGTTTTGGCTTGGTGTTGACCTATATATATACATCATTCTTTTGAAGAGAAGTTGAAAAAGAAAATGATGGGAATCAAGGAATACAAATCGTTACAAATCAAAATTATGATCCCAACACAAAAGAGAAATGGAGTTGGAAAAAAAAAAAGGAAAGAAAGTGAAAAATTCAAAGAATCTAAAAAGAAAATAACAGGCAAGATATGAAAGTTATTCGGAAAGTTGAGAAGGTGAAGTAAGGTACAATTTAGTGGTTACTCCATTTTTGCATGGCATTAGCATATTTAAGATACCAATAAGGGAGAACAATATGCATGGGCAAACCAATTAAACACTAAAACCTCTAATTTAGTACAAAATGTTAAACACGACTCCAAATTTAATATGCTTAACCTAAATATGAGGTTAACTTTTCTAGGCATTGATTCTTGGATTAATTACATAGCCTTTGATTTGTGAGCACTCGATTTAGCATAAGTGGAACAATTTCAATGTCACTTCTAAAGATTTTTGTATTATGTCAAGTACATGAAAACTTTGAGCTTTCAACGATATAACATACTCTTAATTATATTTGAGCATAATGGAAATGCATGCTTGTTCTATTATTCTCTGAACGATTTGATTTCTTTTCAAGCTTGCTTAAGGACAAGCAAGGTTCTAAAGTTGGGGGTGGTGATTGCGACTCAAAATGCGTAAGTATTGTCAACTTCAAAACCTACATTTGTGCATAAAATTAGCAAAAACTAGTTAATTTTATATAAAATTGGAGTTTGAGCACAAAGTAGACTAGCTTGATGATCGCCTCTAATTAGAGTTTTCAAGTCTTACAATTTAAATTCCTATATTTTATCCTCTACTCGATTAAATAGGCAAGTGTACCTATTGTTTATTAGTATGAACAAGTATAGGGTCATCTTCACAGGGAAAAAGATTCAGACACTAATACTAAATATTCTTCCTATTAACTAGCTACCAAATGATTTAATGAAGTAATTTAATTAATCTCTACAACTAAACTGTATTAATTCTAAGATTACACCAAGAAAACACAACATATAAAATTATAACACGAAAACAACAAGTTACAAAGTAGGTTTACTCCATCATATTTAACATGGCTTATGAACTATCCATCTTAATAATTACTCATCTGTAGGAATTCTCTACTCATGAGTATTCTTCTCAGAATTACTCAATCCTAATCTTGATTGCGTTCCTTAGAATCTGTTCTCAAAGAATGGACAAGTCAAGACTGCATTAGAAGCTTACTAATCCTTAAATTCCCTAAACATTCAGTGAACTTTATAATAATATCTTTATTAACAAGAGTAGTTCGTTCTAGTGACTAAGATCTACTTAACGGAATCGTCTCTCAACGTATTCCATTGAGATCTACTGTAAAATTGTGTTGTGTACTATGCTATCTCAACTTATATGAAGTTCTAATCACTAAAAATTTGTAATTAGTAGGAATAATAACAGTTCATAATACATTATGTTAAAATGACTTCATAATACCTATTTTATCACTCACACATGATAGAAAAAGGATAAACATAGAGAAAAAAGAAAAAGGAATTAAAACACAACATAAAAGAAGAGAAAAGAATAAACCCCCTTTTGATTCACTTGAAGGATTCTGGTACAATGGTATACAAACACTATATTCTTCACAATTCTCATGAAGTTAGAAGAATGTTACACAAACTCATGTCATAGTATCACTATACTAGGAACATGAATAAGAAAAACTTAATGGTGTTAATTCTATGATCTCTTGTATTTCTTGATGGTATTCATTTTGATGGTATCTTCTCTTGATCTAGTTCTTTATCTCTATCTAATTTGCTGTTATCTCCCAAAAGTTGCCATATATTTATACTCTTCTTGTTAAGGACTCGAATATACCACTTCAAGACACCGCTTGATGTTAAAACGTTTTGATGTACTAGTTTGTGTGAAAAAGTTGAAGAAGAAAAGTTGTGTTAACTCTCATCATGCCTTTAACTCAAGGAGTGATAGTTTTGGAAAACAAGATCTTACACTAATCGTGGCCGTAAACTTCTCATTGCTTTATTACATTTCATCAAGCCAATGATTGAAGGCGTGATCACCCTCCTGCCATACAATTACGGTCATGATTGATAGAGGGATCATTAGTGCTTCTTCAATCACACCCATGATTAAGGGCGTAATCAGTGCTGGCCAATGAAATCATTATTCATCATGGGTGTGATTGAATAACTCTTGATTCTATTTCAAGGTCTTTTTCTCCTTATGGTTGTAATTGCCTTAAAAATCATTGTTCTTATGTAAATTTCATCCCATTGCTCGTGATTCATCTGAAATAAATACATTATACAATTAACTACCAAAAATTAAGAATTGAATCATAATTATGAACAATTTATGCCTAAATATGCCTTGAAAGTGTAAAGTAATTTACACTTATCAAACTTCCCCATACTTAACTTTGCTTGCCCTCAAGCAAACACTTAAAAACAATCAATTGCATAATCGACAAAGCATTCTTAGTGGATTAACTTTGTGCCTACCATATTGTGTCCTTAGAACACCTAAACCAATATTCTAAGACTAATCAAAGTAAAACATACTTTGCCCTTACTATTTAATGATAGCTTATAAAGGCATAAAGTTGGCACAAAGTCAAATAGATCAAACGAAAATTAGTTATACTCCATCCACTTCCTTAAGTGTATAAAAACCCTTTGATTACTTCTTAAGAACATTAATCTATAAGAAAAGTATAATGCATTCATCTTTCTCATGTATTTCTACTTTTTTTATTGAATCTCTCCAAGGAAACTTACACATTACATTCACATTTTTCTTGTCTTTTCTCTCTCTCTCTCTCTTTTTTTTTTCATTGAATAACCAAAGATTAGCAACGAAGTTAGACTTCGCTCTTCTGAGGGACCAAAGCCCGCTGTTACTAACTTAATCCTTATATATTCTTATTGTAATGGTATAAAGACAAAAATTAGCAGCGGGGTCAAACTTTGCTCTTCTACGGGACCAAAGCTCGCCCTTATTAATTCCATCCTTATACACTTCATTTTACTCTAACTTTTTTGAAGAGATTCTAAAGAAGTATTAGCAAGTGAATTACTTCATTTGCCCTTTTCATTCAAGATTAAATGAACTCCCACTAGTAATTGAAAAGTAGATATACTACTTAGAAAATTTAGAAGCATAATTGATTAACTTTGAACTAAAGACTCCGATTTACTTCTAACCTCTAAATTCATTCATTAAATAGCAAGTAAACGTGGTTCACTTAGATTTGATCTTAAAATTTTGATCATGCACACTAAGTCCACAAGAGTACTACTATGCCAAATTAACAATTTACTTAGTAAACTCACAACTTGAAAACAAACAGCTTAAGTGGAAGACTTTTGACAAATAAAGTTTACTCATCTTCGCACTTAATGAGAGACATTGTCCTTAATGTCTGAGGAAAGCAAACATAGAATCTTGGCTATATAAAAGGAACAACGAGAAAGATGAAAAACAACAATAAACAATGAGAACTAGACTTCCTTGAAACATGAAGTTCGACCAATTCATTGATTCTTAAACCATCATATAGTATAACCTCAAACATTATGTTAAATTGAACAATAAAAGACACCTAACCATCAAGACAAAACAAAAACCAAATACAACAAACTCATAATATGAGAGCCTTCATTAATAGTACATCGGTAAGATTAAGCTCTTAAACAAATAAGGAGTCTAAAACTAACAAAATACAACAAAAGAAGACAAAAGAAAGAAAATAAGGTAATCAGTCAGCTTCATCTCCTATCTCTTCATCTAAATCGTCTTCATCCTCCCTAGATGACTCTTCCTCACTCTCACCTTCAGCACCTTGTCTGACTGTTTCTTGTTGGGTCCCTTGAGTTTCTTCTTCATCATCATTGTTTTTCTCTTCTAACCCTTCCTCCTCCTCATCGGATCCTTCCTCTTTCGACTCTTTATTGTCTTCTTCTTCTTTTAGGGCACTTATAGGTGGGGGAACTAGAGGTTGACTAGGACTTGCATGATCCTGGGTTTGAGGACCAGAGAAACAAGAGGGAATAGTTACTCCTACATTCGTGGCAATATTCTTCAAAAGGTCAACAATTCCCCTCTATGTCTCTTTAACCTTAGCCACTTTGGTTTCCAATCTCTTTAAATTATTGATTGAGAAGCTCAATGTGGATGGTGCTAAATTAGGAGCACTAGAGTCCTCAATATTTAAATCAGGATTCGAAACTCTTATAATACCATATTGATTAAAAGGGGTTCTTGGTAGCAGTTTTGGATTGGCATAAGAGTCTCTTGGTGCTATAGACTTATGGATGAACTCACAAGCCTAATATCATGAGTAACCAAAGGGGGAGGGGGTAGGTTTGGACTGTGAGACGTTCTGAAAGATAAATGGCAATTGAAGGATGAGCAGGGGTTCCCATGCATCGATGATGGATAGGCGCACCAACGCCTCACACGAGTTCGAGTTACACTTGATATAACGTATAAGTATGGTCGAAGGGCACTTGCTACTAGTCTATGCTCAATGGGTTAGATAAGAGTAGCTCAAGAGCAAACAGAAAGGACACTTAGCCCAAAAGAGTGAAAAAGTTTGATGTATTCTCCGTCTATTGATCATGCTGCTATTATAAGTTGTAAGTATTTATAGTACCCAATTAGAGTAAGTCCTAAATTATAGAAAATTATAGAAACGAATCCCTACTAGCTAAAGAAAAGGTAGAATAATTTACAAGGGAGAATAATTTACAAGGGTGATACGTCCCTGGGCTTAAACATATGAAGTGGCACTACAACAAGGCGAATAAAAAACAAATAGGGAAAAAGTTAGTAAAGTTTGGGTAGCTACCAGATGGATATGACACACCACTCGATCCTATTCAGCCTACCATCTATTGGATATGACACACCGATCCGAACTAAAGGGTCACTTTCCACTACTCCTTGTTAAAGGGAATAAATAAGAGTTAAATGATAATGAGAACAATAAGGTTGCTCAAGTGAATAATTTTGTGTTGATTAGTTGATACTACGTACAAGAAAGTAGGGGTTTATATACCCATTCACTAGGATTACTTTACATATATGAAATATAAAAAAAGGTATTCTATAATTAGGTTACATGAAACTTACTAAAAGGTGGCAAAAGAGAAAGAATATTCAATGTGAAAAGTGAAGAATCCTTTTGGATAGATCATGCCAGAAGACATGTATCATGTGGTGATAGGAGTTAGGACTATGATACAAAGTAGATAAAACAGAAAGTGTTGGTAGTAGTTAGGGGCTAGCTTAATTTGGACCAAGTTGGGGTCCAATTAGTTCTTTCGAAGAGAAGTTAGCTCGAGTCAGGGTTAGAAGCCTATGGTCAGATTAGAAACTCGCTTCAGCTATTCTTAAGCCGTCTTCTAGGATAAGGCATCGCTACTTAATAGGGGTAGATCTAACATAAGTAAGGATTTGTTAGTCAAGTTGGCAGGAGACCAACTCGGGATAAGAATCCCTGTCTTGGCCATGGCCTAGAGCTTGTATCCTCTGAGCGACTCCATGGAGTCCTCTAGCTTGGTTATGCATGATCGGTCTATGGGGTTGATTCCTATCATTTTCTTAGGGGTCGAAAAGATTTGTCCTCAAATCTAGAGCAATCTTTGCCCTTTCTTCTAGGGTGCTTGCAGGGTGTTCTTTTGTTGGTTGGTGAGGAATCAGATCGGATATGTTAAAGGTAGAGGAAACCCCATAGTTATTAAGCAACTCGATTTGGTAGGCATTGCAATTGATCTTCTTTAGTACTTGAATGGGCCATCAACTTAAGGTGATAGTTTGCTCTGTCTCAAGTGTGGGAATTGCTCTCGGTTGAGGTGAATCCCTTTTAAGTCTCCTAGGTGGAAGGAAACAGTTTTATGGCTTTAGCTACCAATTTTGTGCTGACTCTAACTGAATTTGGTGATCTTCTTGGTTACAGATTGGTGTAGCTCATGCAATTCTCAAGCTCGGGCAACTCTGGATTGACTCTCTTTGGTAGTTGCTGGAATACTGATCATATTTAGGGGAATAGCAAGGTTAAGGCCATAAAAGACCTTGAGTAGGGTCTTCCCAGTAGTGTTATAGATAGTTTGGTTTTTTGTGAACTCTACAACTAGTAGGCACAAATCCTAATCCCTTAAATTCTTTTGCATGACAGCTCTGAGTAGATTGCTTAACATCCTATTCACCACTTTAGTTTAGCCATCAGTCTAAGAGTGGTTATTGGAGCTAAATACAAGTTTAGTTCCAAGTCTTCTCTAAAGAGTCTTCTATAAAAAGCTCAAAAATTTTGTGTCCCAATTTGAGAAAATAGTCTTCAGTACCCCATGTAGTCGGATAACCTCTTACAAAAACAAATCAGCAATATATAAAGCATTGTTAGTTCAATGGCATGGAATGAAGTATGCCATCTTGCTAAAGCAGTCCACTATAACAAAGATAGAATCTTTGCTTGAAGATGTTCGAGGCAACCTTAAGACAAAGTCCATGCTGAGGTCGGCCTAAGGTAAGGTTAGTGTTGGCAGCGGCATGTATTCTCTATAGGGTTCTCTCTTCCCCTCAGCTCATTTGCATGCTTTACAACTACTAACTACCTTATGGACATCTTTGGCCAAACCAGGCCAGTAAAAGTTCTCCCTCAATAGATTGGCTGTCTTGGTCTCCTCGAAATGACCAGATAATCCTTCGCTATGAGCTTCTCTGATCAATAGCTCACGCATAGAGTAGTTTGGAATACATAGCCTACGGTCCTTGAATAAATAGCCGTCCTTAAGATAATATCCTTCAACAACTACCCCTTCTCGGCACTATTCAATAATAGACCAAAGTGAGGGTTAGTAGCATATTGTTTAGTGATGAGTGAGAATCCAAATAGTTTTGTCTGCAAAGTAGTCAGCAAAGTTTGCTGCTGTGATAAAGTATTGGCGACCACATTTGCGCTTTCCTTCTTGTGCTGAATGACATACGAAAACCCTTCCATAAATTCCAACCACTTGGCTTATCTCTTTGAGAGTTTGTTTTGACTCCTAAGATGCTTCAATGATTTATAGTCAGTGTAAATGACAAACTCTCGTGGTAGCAGATAGTGTTGCCAAACAGTGAGGGCTTGAAAAAGGGAGTAAAACTCCTTCTCGTATATAGAATAGTTCAGGGTAGGACCATTAAGTTTCTCACTATAGTAGGCGATGGGTTATTGCTCTAGCATTAGAACAGCACCAATTCTAACTCCTGATGCATCACATTCTAATTTGAAGGGCTTGTCAAAATCTGGCAGTGATAGAATAGGTGCCAAGGTAAGTTTTTCCTTGATCTCTCTAAAGCTTTGTTTAGCCTGGTCGTTCCTCTTGAATCCTTCACTCTTCTTTATCAACTCTGTCAATAGGGCGGCTATTGTACTAAAGTCCTAAATAAATCGCCTATAGAAAGAAGCTAGGCTATGAAACTTTGGACCTCAATAGCATTCTTTGGCATCGGCCATTCTAGAACAGCTTAAATCTTTTCCTCATCTACTCGAATCCCTTCCCTTGACGCTATAAACCCTAGGAAAACCACCTCACTTTGGTAGAAGGTATACTTCTTCACATTTCCATACAACTTCTCAGTTTGCAAAACATTAAATACGTCATGGAGGTGTTGAACATGACTATTCAAGTCGGTAATATATACCAGTATGTCATTAAAATACATGACTACACACCTTTTGATTAGAAGTCACATCACATGGTTCATTAACCTCATGAATGTGCTCGGTGCATTAGTAAGTCCGAACAGCATAACCAACCATTTGTAAAGTCTGTACCTTGTCTTGAAGGTAGTCTTCTACTTATTGCTTGGTGTCATACAAATCTAGTGGTAGCTACTTCATAGATCAATCTTTGAAAATATCTTGGCACCATGAAGCTTATCCAATATATCATCGAGTCTCAGTATTGGATATCTGTATTTGATAGTAATCTGGTTGATTGTTTGGCTATCGATACACATATGCCATGAACTATCTTTCTTTGGAATGAGTAAAGCCAGTACCATGCAAGGGCTTATACTCTCCCTCACATATCCTTGATCTATAAGCTCATCTAATTGTTTCTTTAGCTCAATAGCTTGCTTAGGGTTCATCTTATATGTAGGTCTATTTGGTATGGTAGTGCGTGGCTGTAGGTCAATATAGTGCTCTATTCCTTGGACTGGAGGCAGTCCTTTAGGTAGTTCTTTTGGAAATAGGTTAGAAAACTCATTTAGCGAGCTTTGGATCTCTTCTGGAACATCCTCTAATTCCCTCATCTCCAATAGTCTTCTAATCAATAGGAACATGGGTTCTTCAGCCTTTTTAGCAACTCGAAACTTTCTTTAGCTCATTACTAAGGCTTTCTTTTTACTAGTTCAGGTGAGCTGGTTATGGGTTTTGTTTACTTGGGATGGGGTCATGGGTTGGAACACAATCTTCCTTTCGTCCTTAACAAAGGCATAGGTGTTCTTATGTCTATCGTGAGTAATACATTGATCGAATAACCAGGGTTGTCTAGACAATAGATGCAAGGCACCCTTATCATGAAGCTCCTATGGGGACAACATTGCAAACTACTTCATTCCTGTACACATTCCCAACATTGATTGGTACGATCACTTATTTGGTTACATACAAGGTACCCTTATCATGAAGTTAATGTACCATATAGGTTAGGAATGCTTTGAGGTCGGTAGATCAACCATTGCATAAAAGGACTATGCAATGACATTAGTACAACTTCCCTTATTTACAATGATCGTGCGCAATTAGCTTTTGACAGTACACTTGGTATGGAATAGATTCCCCCTCTAGTCCTCCTCCGAGTTCGGTAAGGAACTCAGTACTCATCTAAAGACTAGGGTCATTACTTCTTTTTGGTAGGCATAGACACAGGTCTTCTCTTCCTCTTCGACTTCGAGCTTTCTTACATCCTCTTATTTTTCGAGCTTGCTCTCATTGGTGTTATCTACTACATCTCCTTAAAGCACCATGACACATCGGTTTAGACACTCAATAGCTATGTGTCAGAAGCCTAAACATTTGAAGCACTTTACCTTACTAGTCTTTTGTTTAGACGTTTATCCTTTCTCATATATTCTTGGGATCGGCTTAACTTCGGCTTGGCCTGGTTGACCTGCTTGGTTCTATTGGCTTGTTCGGCTTTCATCAGATCGGTCATTCCTAACCTTGGCCTTATATGGCCTCATCGACTTTGCTTGAACAGGTCAGCGCAGAACTAGGGGTTGGGAGAATGTTAGCCCAGGTTAGCTCAAGCATTTCTCCTCTATTTTTTGACCCTATGTGCTATCTTTATCGCCTCTTCCAAGGTATAAAATCTCTATACTTCCATGATGTTGCGAATCTCGTACTTGAGCCCATAAATGAACCTTGACATTGTACAGGCCTCAAGTTCTTCCACGTCAACTTAGATCATTAGCATTTGGAACTCTCTGAGATAGTCATCAATAGATTGGCTTCCTTAGTAATGCTCCTATAACTTTGCAAACGTATCTTATAGTTAGGTCTTAGGTACAAATCTACCTATTAGTAACCTTTTTATCTCATCTCAAGTTCTAACACCTCATCTTCTATCCCATGCTTTAGCTACATTCAGATTCTTCTACCACATGGTTGCATACCCAGTAAATTCCAACACAATAAGTCGAACTTTGACATCATTTGTATATTGATAACATTCAAACACTTTCTTGACCTTCTCTTCTCACTCTAAGTATTCATTTGCATCTCTACTTCCACTGTAGGGTAGGATTTGAACCATGACATCATTTAGCCCTTGAGGAGCTTGACGTCCTCATCCCTATGCTTGGTAATAGCCAACTTCTCCTTCTTCCTCCCCAAACTCTTCAACATCCAACTCCTCATCATCTTCCTTAATCTCTTCTAACTCTAATCTTCGTTCAGTAGCTCTTCTAGCTCGAGGGGGTTGAGTGGGGGGATGGATTCGACCAGCTTAGCCATAACCCCTCTCTTAAATATTTTTAGGTAGACTTTGCAGTGGCATATCTTGGGGTTCTTACCTGTTAACTTGCATTGTTGTGACTAGACTCTCAATAAGGTTTGTAAGTTTGTCAAGTTTGTTGCTGATGAATCTTGGGGTGTTACTACCATTATGACTACGATTGGTTTTAGCACCACTACTCTAGTCAGCAATAATACCCTGAACACTCAAATCTGACATAGTACAATACTTCTCTAATAGATAAACAATTCACTAACAATTTTAGTACCTAATAGTCCCTCAAACAGAATAGAAACAAACTTGCTCTGTTTTCATAATGAGGAACATAATAAAAACATAGTAATATTGAAACCACACTTGTTGTCACACAAACACATTGTAGTAGCTATGGAAGGAACACAACAGCCAGTAACAGTAAAGCCAACCAAAACTTCACTGCAACTTCACACACTCTCTCTCAAAACTGTGCTCTAATACCAGTGAAGCTGTTGTGTCTCCGGGGTCAAACACACGGAGTGGCACTACAACAAAGTGAATAAAAAATAAACAAGAAAATGTTAGCAAAGTCCGAGTAGCTACTAAATGGATATGACATACCATTTGATTTTACTTGGCTTACAATCCATCGGATATGACATACTGGTTTGAACTGAAGGGTTACTCACCATTACTCCTTACTAAAGGGAATAGATAAGAGTTAAATGATAACAAGAATGCTAAGGTTACTTAAATGAATAATTCTATGTTGATTAGTTGGTACTGCATACAAGAAAATGGGGGTTTATATACCCATCCATTAAGGTTACTTTATATGCATCAAAAGACAAAAAAGGGTATTTTGCAATTAGGTTACATGAAACTTAATAAAAGGTGGCAGAAGAGACAAATATTCAATACAAAAAGCAATGAATCCTTTTGGAAAGATCGTACTGGAAGGTAGGTGTCATGTGGTGGATGGGAGTTAGGATTATGATACAAAATAAACGAAGTAGAAAATGTTGGCAGTAGTTAGGGGCTAGCTTGATTTGGACCAGGCCGAAGACCAATTAGTTCCTCTGAAGAGAAGTCAGCTTGAGTCGAGGTGGATGCTAATAAGTGTAAATTACTTAACACTTTTAAGGCATGCATAGAATTGATCAAAATTGTGACTTACATGTTAAGTTTTGGTACTTAATTTGTATAAAATATTGATTTTAGGTAAATCAAAAGCAAGGGGATGAATAGACACAAGAACAATGACTTTTTAGTCAATCACAACTGCAAGGAGAAGAAATCAGTGAAGTAGTATTAAGAAGTATCAATCACGAGTGTGATAATGAAGTAATGAAAAATCTAGCCTTGATCATGTCTTCAATCACGGCCGTGATTGAGGAAGTATTGACGATCCCCCCGTCAATCACGGCCATGATTGCATAGCAGGAGGATGATTACGTCCCTAATCACGAGTGTAATGATATGTAATTAAATAACGAGGAGTTTACAGCATTCATCATGGCTATGATTGGTGAAGAATATTGTTTTCCGTGACTATGATGCTTCGAGTCATGGGCGTGATGGAAGGGGCACAATCGTTCTTTTCGACCTTTTCACACAAACCAATATGTAGAAAACGTCAGGTGGTGCCTTGAAGAGGTAGATTCGAGTCCTTTAACGAGGAGAGTATAAATATGCTGCAACTTATGGAGAAAAGGGATCATTTAGAACATTAATTCACAAACAAACACCTAAATCATTAGTGTATGTACCATTGTGTTTTCATTTACAGTAGAGTTTGTTTAAGTATTGTATCAAACATTTCCCAAACAACTTGAGATGGACGACGTGATTCATTGTTGTTCGTTGTGAAGATTTATATAATGAATTTCAAACGGAGTTGAATTTCTTACTTATCTTATGTTAATTTCATTGTTATCTCTACATTGTATTATTACACCTTATTATTTCATCACGTGTGAGTTGTACATTATGATTTGCTACATCACTTAGTATGATCAATTGCATGGAATAGTAGTTTCTTGATAAATGTTATTTCCGATAAATTGCACTTAATGAATCTAAGTATGGTGTAGTACACGACATAGACTTAGGCTAGATTTCAATAGAATATGTCGCGAGACAATTCTATTGAATAGATCTAGTTTATTGGAACAACTTACTCTTGATAATAGAGATATTATTAGGAAAGTTGTTGCATCCTTAAGGGAATCGATACATTAACATGATATTAATGTGATCCGAGTTGGCTGTTAATTAGGAAGAGATTCCAATAGACACAATTAGGATTAGAAGTAACCGGTTCTGAGAAGAATACTTACATACTATAATTACCTGTAAATAACAATTATTAGGATAAAAATATTTTGATAATAATATGCTAAGTGGTGAAGTAAGTCTATATGTTAAGTGTATTGTTAATAATTGTTTTTTGTAATAATTGTGTTAGTAGCATTAGTTTGTGGATTAGTGAAGTTTAGTTAACAATTTAGACTCTTAATAATTGATCAATTGATAAATTAGATTACTAGATAATAGAAGAATAATGAGTACAAGTGTTTAAATCCTTTTTGCAGTAGAGACGACCCTATATTTATCCATATTATAAAACGATAAGTATACTTGCATGTTGAATTGAGTTAAGGATATAATATAAGAATTTAATTTGTAAAACTTTGAAGCTTTATTTAGAGGTGATCAAATTTTTGGTGCCGTTTTTGGGGAAATCCCTCTTTTTCTTTCGTTTTTCTATATGTTCCTAAACTTAATTCTTGTTTTAGGGTTTATATTTGTATGTTTGCCATGATCTGTACAAGTGTTATTTTAGTAATAGTAGTGTGTTTGTATTATCCTTAGACTTTGGATTTGCTTAAATTTGTGAAGGAAGTTGCATATTAAGATTAAACCCTATTTTCTATTAATAAAGGTAGAATTGGGGATTTATGCAATTTAAGCCTAAGTTGATGAATATGTCTCGTCTTAGTATTTATGTGTTGTTGTTATGTATGATTAAAGTATTAAGTTTATGTATAATGATGTGACGTTGGGTGTTGTATAGTTGAGGGAAGACACTAATCATTGGTTGATGCTAGGTTGTAAGTTGAGTCATTTTGAATTCATTTATAATACGCGCTTGGAAGTAGATTAAGGTTAATCATGTAGTAAGTAGATGCGTTAGTTTGGAACTTGAAAGAAGTTGAAATGGGTTTGCTTAGTTTAAAGTATACTTGAATTGTGCATGAGTTTGAACTAACACTAATATTTGTAGATGGCACCAAAAAGATCAACTACCTCTTAGCATAAGAGACACCAAGGGTTGATAAGTCTCCTTCTCCTACTCCTAGACATTCCGATGTAGTAAGTTCTAATAGGTCAGTTGCCCCACTAGTTGGTATGATTGAGGAGCAAAAAGATAGATTCAAGGAGATTACCACTAAGAAGATTATCAAACAACATTGTGTGGTAGATTGGGATATGCTAGGAGAGTATGGATTAAAAATAGCTATGCAGCGGTTATTAGGTAATGGACCATGGCTGAAGTTGTTTCCAGTTCAAGAGAAGACTTATAGGCAAACAACTTTAGCTTTTCTATCATCCTTCAAGATTACGCATGAGTATATTGGCACCAAGATGGATAATGAGGTGGAGTTCTTTGCATTTGGAAGAACTCACACCTTCAATATGTTAACATTCATTTAGGCGATGGGGTTGTATACTTGAGTTGAACTTGAAGATGAGGATTTTGTTGATCTGCCTATGAGTCTACATCGGGGGACTTTAGTAACTGAGTTTTAGAAAGAAATCTCCAATGAGAGCACCTTTAGGGCAAGCAAATCTAAAGCTTCCACTTTAAAGAAGACTAGTGCTCAAGTATTCCATTATATTCTGGTGGAGATGATTTATGGGAAGCACAAGAGCCCTGAAGCAATAGGAGAGCATGATCTATTACCCTTATATAGTGTATTAAAGGGGTTTCTGGTAAATGTGGGCATCTTAACTACATTTGGACTTTGTCATCAAACTTATGATAAGAGTAAGGGTATAGTTATAGGGGGGCTAATCACTAGGATCCTGAGGAATCTATCATTGTAGCCTACAAATAAGAGGCCGAATGACTCTTGTGTTGTTCTAGAACTGCTTCCGAGAAATACTTTTAATCAATGGGGTATTGCATGAGTCTTGGATCTTGATTTGGATAATGAGGACCTTGGTGCTCCTAATTTTGCACCATTAACATATAGCTTCTCAGTCAAGAATTCAAAGCCATTAGAAATTGAAGTGGTTGAGCTTAAGGAGACACAGAAGGGGATTGTCGAGCTTTGAAGAATATAGCTACAAAAGTAGGAGTGGCTATTCCTTCTTGTTTCTTTGGTCCTTTAACCTAGGAGGATGCGGGTCTTAGTCAACCTCCAGTTCCCCCATAAATATAAGCTCCCCAAGAAGAAGAAGTAGGAGATGAAGAGTTTGAAGAGGGAGGCTCTAGTAATGAAGAGGACAAGTCCAAAGAGGATGATAGTGATGATGAAGAGTATTTTGATAACAATTATTAGGATAAAAATTATTTTGATAATAACATGTTAAGTAGTGAAGCAAGTCTGCATGTTATGTATGTTGTTAGTAATTGTTTTTTGTAATCATTGTGTTAGTGGCATTAGTTTGTGAATTAGTGATAGTTAACAATTTAAAGTCTTAATAATTAATCACTTGATAAATTGGATTGCTAGATAATAGGAAGAATAATAAGTACAAGTGTTTGAATCCTTTTCCTAGTGGGGACGACCCTATACTCATCTATGCTATAAAACGATAAGTACACTTGCTTATTAAACCGAGTTAAGGATAGAATATAAGAATTTAATTTGTAAAACTTAGAAGCTCTATTTAGAGGTGATCAGATGCCTATGGTTAGATTAAGAGCTTGCCTTGGCTATTCTTAAGCTGCCTTTTGGGATAAAGCATTGCTATTGAATAAGGGTAGATTTGGTACAAGTAAGGATCTAATAATTAAGTTGATAGGAGATCAGCTCTGGATAAGAATCCCCGTCTCAGCCATAGCTTAGAGTTAATATCCTTTGAGTAAGTCCTTAGAGTCCTTTAGCTCAACTATGCATGATTGGTCTAAGGGCTTGATTCTTATCAAGGGGTAGCAATGTCATCATGCCAAAAGAATATCTTTTGTTAGAAAGGACAGTACGAATGTTAGAAAGGACAATGCATATGTAATTTTACTCATTTTGTGGTCCCAATAATACTGCGAACCAAGTAAGGGTAGGCCTTGATTAGGTTTGATCGATGTTGGTAGTTTGACAACTTTGATTGCTGGGATTAGTCAAAGGTTAGTTCAGGGATGACTTTCAATGGGGTTGACCTTGGATGGTCAGCTCCTAACAATTGTTAGCTCGGCTTTGAAACTGTGGAGTTGGCTGTATCTTGATTTAGGGCTTAGAGTGGTGTGTTGCGAAGGGGTTGGCTTAGCATGTTAGTTGATCACTTCGGTAGTTCCCTAGATGGTGTAGAGAGCTAAGTAGTTTGGTAGGTCAAACTAAGGTAAGCATTACTCCTCGATATTGAACTTACCTCGGATAGCTCAGCGAATCATTTGAGCTAGCCCACGGGTTTGGGAGTGCATGATTGATCCTTGATCCATTTCATCCCCTTCGAGTTCTTTGAGATTTAAGATCAAATCTAGTTTAGCTCTAAGTTGCTCGTCCACTAGAGTGTAAGGTTAGAGATCAGCAATGTTGAAGGAGTCCGAGACTCTATATCCTTCAAGTAGTTCAATCTCGTAGACATTAGGATTGATCTTTTCAAGTACTTTGAAAGGTCTATTGGCTCTAGGAGACAACTTGCTCTTCCTCAAGTTTAGGAATCGTTCCTTGCTAAGATGTATCTAAACTAGATCACCTGCTGAAATTCTCTCTTCTTCTGTCCTCGGCTTTGCTTAGTAGTAACTCAGCTCAATTGCTTTACAACCTTTTGGTGCATGGCTTTGATGGCCTCAACTCTTTCTGCAGTTGGCTGGTCATCATCAGGTCTTGGCTGAGGTGCTTGGTCCATCGAGAGCTTGGGGTTAAACCCATAGGTAACCTCGAATGGGGACATGTTTGTTATGCTGTGGGCAGTCTTATTGTATGCAAACTCAATGATTGGTAGACATAAATCCTAATTGGCCGTATTTCATCTGACAACAACCCACAGCAAAGTTCCTATAGTTCTATTAACAACCTTAGTCTATAGATGGCAGGACGTGCAATACAATAGCTGGGTTCCCATTTGCCTCCGTAGCATCCTCCAAAAGTGACTCATGAACTTCAAGTCTCAGTTCGAAACATTAATTTTGGGCACTCCATAAAGTTTGATCACTTCCTATAAGAAAAGAAAAGAGATAGCTGAAGCGTCATCAGTTTTGGAATAAGGCATGAAATGTGCCATCTTGCTAAATTGATCTACGACCACCATAATGGAGTCCTTCTCTCGAGACGTCCTTAGTACTCGTAACATGAAAACTAGACTTAGCTCGGACTACAGTTTGGTTGGGATAGGCAAGGGTAGATAATGTCCTTGTTCAACTTGGCTTTTCGTTTTTTGGCAGGTCGCACATCTTTCTAGTATGGATTGGCCATCTCTCTTCCTCCTTGGCCAAAAGAATCTAGAGGATAGTACCTCATGGGTTTCGATGCTGGCCAAAGTGTCCCATTAATCCTCCTATATTCACTTTGTGCACTAGTCATTTTGTCATGGAATAGGTTGGGATACATAGCCTTCTCTTCCTGAATAAGTATCCGTCTTCCCTGTGATAGTTATCTAGCATTTGTCCTTCCTTACATCGGGAATAGATAAGACTAAAGTGTGGATCCTTAGCATATAAATTCTTTATAGTTGAAAAACCAGGTAGCTTTGTTTACAGTTTGGTCAAGAGGGTATGATGTCTCGATAAGGCGCTAGTTACTACATTGTTCTTTCCATTCTTGTATTTTACGACATAAGGAAAACTCTCAAAGAACTTGACCCATTTGGCCTATCTCTAGGATAACTTGGGTTGGCTCTTTAAATATCTCAGGGATTCATGATTAGTGTAGATTACAAATTCCTTAGGTAGTAGATAGTCTTACCATATCGTTAGGGCTTGGATTAAGGTATAGAACTCCTTATCATAGATAGAATAGTTTAATGTAGCTCCACGAAGTTTCTCGCTATAATAAGCAATAGGTCAACCTTTTTGCATCAATATGGCACCTATGCCTAGTTTAAACACATCATACTCTACTTTAAACACTTTGCCAAAGCTTGGAAAAGCTAAGACGAGGGATGTGGTAAGCCTATCTTTTACTTCCTCAAAACTCCTTTACTGCTTCTCTCCCCATCTGAATTCAACACTCTTCTTTGAGATTTTGATGAGTAGGACCACAATCGTAATGAAATTCTTTATAAATTTGCGATTGAATGATGTTAGGCCATGAAAACTTCTTACATTGGCTGGAGTTATCGGTACTGGCAATTTGGTGATTTCTTTGATCTTCTCTTTATCGACTTGTATGCCATCACTACTTACAACAAATCCTAAGAATATCACCTCAGATCAACAAAATTCGCACTTCTTCAAATTGATGTAGAGCTGTTTAGGTCGGAGTTTCATAAAGACACTTCAGAGATGTTGCTAGTGAGTCTTTAGGTCGGGACTGTACATAAAGATGTTGTCAAAATAAACTACAACAAACTTCCCTAACAAGTCTTAAAGCACATGATTCATCAGGCGCATAAATGTGCTTGACAAGTTGGATAGTCTAAATGGCATTACAAGCCATTTACATAATCCATGGCACGTTTTGAATCCAATCTTCTACTTGTCACCTTTATGTATTTGGATCTAATGGTATCTAGATTTGAGGTTGATCTTGGATAACACTCTTGCTTTGCTTACTTTGTCTAGTATGTCATCATGCCTAGGTATGGGATACCTATACTTGATGGTGATTCGATTGATTGCTCAATTATCTACATACATCCTCTAAGAACCATCTTTCTTTGGCACTAACAAGGCTGGCACTGTATAGGGACTAAGGGACTTGTACACATACCCCTTCTTCATCAGCTCATCTACTTACTTCTACAGCTTGGTAGCCTGTTCAGGATTTAGCTTATAGGCAAGCTTGTTTACCAGTGTAACTCCTGACTGCAGGTTGATTGCATGCTCAATGCTTTGGATCGAGGGTAAACCTTTCAGTAGCTCCTCTAGAAATAGGTTAGTAAATTCCTCTAGTAATGTTTTTACCTCAGTAGGCAGCTCTTCCTCCTCAGGTCTCAACTCTAGAATGCTTCGGACCAATAGATAGGTCGGTCCTTCGAGCTCCATCTCTCTTTTCAGTTTAGTTCGGGTCAATACCAAAGCCTCTTTCTTCAGGATTTGACTCAGTTAGGACTGCATGATCTTTACTTGCTCAGTAGTCATAGGACTTAATTTCACCCTCTTGCCTTCATACTTTAAGGAACAAGTATTCCTCTTTCCATTATATATCACTGCTTGATTGAACATCCATAGTTGTCTAAGTAGAATGTGGGATGCACTCATGGGTAACACATCATAAGGTAGTTCATCTCGATATTTACTAATGTAGATAGGCATAGAAACTTGTTTATTCACCTGTAGGGCTCCCTTATTACTGAGACAATGAAGCTTATAAGATTTTGGGTAAGGCTTGGTCGACAATTTCAATTGCTGGACCATAAATGCAAAGGTTACATTGGTGCAACTACTACTATCAACTATCTGGATGTATGGTGACTTATTCACCTTGCATCCGATATGGAAGAGATTTTCTCTCCATTTGTCTTCGGGTACAAGATTGACACTCATTGTCTTCCTCAACACTAGAATAGTCGACAAAAAGTCACCTTCTTCAATGTAGATAACTTCCTCTTTAGACAGCTTGGTTTGTCTATCCTCCTTTAGCTCCTTTACTTCCTTATCAGTGCTATCTACTTCGAGAGTCGACATCTTGCCTTGGATTACCATAGTCTTATTTGGATACTGGGCAACCATATGTCCAAATCTTTGGCATTTGAAGCACTTGATCTCATTTATCTTCCTACCCGAATTCTAGCCTTTCTCAAACTTCCTTGGGACTTCCTTCTCTTCTACTTAGGTAGTTTGAGCAGGTTGGGTTTCAGCAACCTTACTTGGTTCCGTTCTTACAGGTCTACTCGGAATAATTTGGCTATTATTGGGTCAGCTAACTGGTGGTCGAAACCTTCTTGTTCGGTGCCTTTCTGTCCTTTGGGCAACTCGAATTGCATTGTCAAGGGATCTAATTTCCATGGTTTCCAAGATATCTCCGATCTCATACTTCAGCCCACTGATGAATTGAGATACTATTCGATCTTCTGGCTTACTAACTTCGTATTGGATCATCAACATCTAGAATTCCTTAACATAAGCTTCAACAGTTGATCCTCCTTGCCTCAGTTCCTATAACCTTTTGGAGGCATCCTAAAGATAGTAGCTTAGCACAAACCTTCTCCTCATAACCTTCTTCATTTCATCCCATCTCTTGATTTCTTGTTCTACTTCTCTTTGTCAGGTGGCTTACAAGTTTTTCCACTACAGGGCGGCATAACCAGTGAATTCTAACACAACAAGTCTAACCTTTGCATTGTTGGGCACTTCGTGGCATTCAAATTGCTTTTCAATCTTATTTACCTAATCTAAGTAGTCCTCCACATCATCACTTCTAGAAAAACTTGGAATATGCATGCTCAATCCTTTAACTCTAGGGGCTCGCACATTTCTTTCTTAGCCTCGTAGTACTCCTTTGCGTCATAATCTCCTTTCGCTTCTTCCTCAATCTCTTCAAGCACTAGCCTTCATTTAGCATCCTTACTAACTCCTTTAACTCGGGGTGGTTAAGCTAAGGTATTAACTTGGCTAAACTGACCATTGCCTCGCTTTTGCTACTCATGTTCTCTAGTGGGGCTATTTCTAGCTCGTTGCCTATCTTCTTAGATAACAGTCACTAAATTAGCTACCAAGTTGGTAAGTCTATCCAAGCGATCACCCACTAACTGAGGTGTGAAACTTCCTTCTTACCCTTAGCCATGTCGAGTACCACTTTCTTGGTTTCCCAAAGTTCCTTAAACATTTGAATTTGACATTGATGGTTACTTTACAAAATTGATGTCTAATCATACCACTTGAAGTTCTTTCCGTGAGTAATAACAGTAGATCAATAACCAATACTTCCAACATTACGATAATTACACAACAAACAAGCAATCAACTACACTCTATTTTGTATATCGGAAACAAAGGAAAATAGAGTATAGAATGCTTCTTAACTACCGAACTCCATTGTTAACAATAGAACCTCTATCATACAAGAGCAGTAACAAACCAATCAAAGAACATAGTAGCAGAATCCAGCTTTGAATGTAGCTAAGCTCTAATACTAGGATGATACAGACTTATAGATGAACACACAAGCTTAATATCGAACGTAACTGGAGGGGAAGGGGGGGGGGGGGGGGGGTTTTGGACTACGAGATGGTCTAAAAGATAAATGGTAGTCGAAGGATGAACAGGGGTTCACGTACACCAACGATGGATATGAAGCACTAATACTTCACTTGAGCTCAGGTTACACTTGATATGACTTGTGAGTATGGCCGAAGGGTACTTGCCACCAATCTACGCTCAATGGGCTAGATAAGAGTAACTTAAGAGCAAGTAGAAAGGACGCTTAGCTCTAGAGAGTGAGAAAGTTTGGTGTATTCTTTGTATATTGATCATGCAGCTATTATAATATGCAAGTATTTATAGTACCCATTTCAAGTAAGTCTTAAATTACAGAAAATTATAGAAAAGAATCCTTACTAGCTAAAGAAAAGGGGGAATAATTTATAGGGGTAACAATGTAATTATGCCAAAAGAATACCCTTTGTTAGAAAGGATAGTATAGATTTTAGAAAGGACAGTACAGATGTCAGAAAGGACAGCACGCGCTTAATTTTACTCATTCTATGGTCTTAATAACACTACCGACTGAATAGGGAAGGGCCTTGATTAGGTTTGATCGGCATTGACAGTTTGATAACTCTGATTGCTAGACTGGTCAAGGGTTAGTTTAGGGATGACTCTTAATGGTTGGCTCCTGACCATTGTTAGCTTGGCTTCGAAACTGTAGGGTAGGTTGCATTCTAATTTGGTGCTTGGACTGGTGTGTTGTAGAGGGGTCAGCTCGGTATGTTGGCTGATCATTTTGATAATTCCCTGGATGGTGTAGAGAGTGAAGTAGCTTAGTAGGTCAAATTAAGGTAAGCACTGCTCCTCGGTACTTAACTTACCTCAGACAGCTCGATAAATCATCTGAGCTAGCCTTTAGGTTCGGAAGCGCATAATCGATCCTTGATCCCCATCACTTGGCTTGTCACTTGTAGGCTACAACCTTAAATTGCCGAGGATTCTCGTAATCAACCTTCCAATGAAAATATCTTTACTTTTATCAAATGTTTACTGGTAAAGTCCAAATGTGGTTAAGATGCCCACATTCATTGGAAACCCCTTTAGTATATTGTATACGGGCAAAAAATCATGCTTTCCCACTGCCCAAAGGTTCTCGTGCTTCCGATAAATCATCTTCACAAGAATATAGTGGAAGACTTGAGCATTAGTCTTCTTCAAAGTGGAAGCCTTGGATTTTTTTGTCCTAAAACTACTTTCATTGGAGATTTCTCTCCAAAACTCATTCATTGAAGTTCCTTGAAGAAGACTCACTGGCAGATCAGCAAACTCCTCATCCTCAAGCTTAGCTTGGGTATACATCCCCATCACCCATACGAATGTTAACATATCGAACATATGAGTTCGTCCAAATGTAAAGAACTCTACCTCATTTTCCATTTTTGAGCCAATATATTTGTACTTAATCTTGAACGATGATAGGAAAGCTAAAGTTGTTTTTTTATATGTCTTCTCTTAAACCATGAGTAGTTTCAGCCATGGCCCATTTCCCAACAATCTTTACATGGCTATCTTCAAGCCATATTTCCCCAATACATCCTAATCTATGACATAGTATCGCTTAATAATCTTCTTAGTAGCAAATTCCTTGAATCTCTCTTTCTGCTCTGTAGTCATATTAGCTGGTGGAGCGATTTTGCTACTGGAACTTGTTGCATCGGATTGTCTAGGAGGAGGAGAAGGATACTGATCAGCCTTTGGTCTCTTGTGTTAAGAAGTGGTTGATTTTTTTGATGCCATCTGCAAAAATCAGTGTTAGTTCAAACTCATGTGTAATTCAAGTACAATTTAGACAAAGCAAACCCATTCCAATTTCTTTCAACTTATAAACATAAAGTATCTATCGACTAATCATGATCAACCTTAACCAACTTCCAAGCATGCATTATACAAGTGAATTCATAATGAGTCAACTTGTAATCCGAGCTTCAACTAAGGATTAGTATCTCCCATCAACCATATAATACTCTACTTCACAACATTAACACAAACACAACACAATTCTCGATTGTCTTACAACACTATAACATATAGAAAACCAACTATCAACACCATTTTATATAACATTTAATCACTATGATTAAATTACACCACCAAACTAGGCTTAATTTACAAAAATCTCCAATTCGATGATTATAAATAGAAATTAGGGTTTAAGCTTGATTCGATAACTTTTAGTACAAAACCATGCAAATCAAAGTCTAATTATGATATAAACACAACTACTAGTACTATAACAACACATCTACTAATCATAATAAACACACATATATAAACCCTAAAGTAACAAGAATCAAATATGTGGAAATATAGAAGAACGAAAGAAAAAGAGGAAGATCATACCTTAGAAGAGTGTAAGGGTGATGAAAAATGACTGTATAAGTGTTAGAAGTGGGTAGAATAAGGATTGATGTGAAGAAAATAGGGGTAAAGGTTAGTAGGAAACCAACATGGTGAAAGTATCATGGGGTGGATTTTCAAAATGTGAGAAATAAGGAGAGAGAGAGAGAGAGAGATTGCTTATATAGTGGGATACTAAGGACATGATCATGGCCATGATTTGGGCCATGATGCCCTTTTTGAGCTTGATTACGAGCATGATGAGTCTCGTGATTAACTCTATGCCTAAAATTTTTTTAACTATCATGGCCTACACCTTTTAATAATCATGGGTGTAAACAAACCCGTGACTAGTATTGTGGTAAAAAAATTTTATACGTAGCTCATTTTATCATGGCCATGATTGAATTGAAAAGCTCTCAAGGTAGTGATCATGGCCATGATGGAGGTGTAAAATTTTCCAAGGAAGTGATCACGGCTATGGTGGATAGGTGGATTAACCTTGTTAATTTATTATAGTCGTAACAGATCCTGTAATAGATTCTATGCTTGAAAAATTAAATACTTACCTTTGTCACGATTGTGATTGCAATGTTTACCTTCCATCCTCCAAACAGTTCTCTTGGGCTCGGGATTAAAGTTTACTAATCCAGTTAAGCAACTTTAAGTCATAAACTGAAAATTAGCAAATAAGCTAATGTGAGCATAAAGATTTTAACTAAACTAATAACAAATTCAAAAGAAAACAAATGCTGGAAGAACAAGAATCTTAATTTTCCTAATGATGATGCTATTTTCCTTAGCAACAATGCCAAAAGCTTGATCGCCTTTAATTAGAGCTTCTGAGTTTTACAATTTAAATTCCTATATTTTATCCTCTACTCGATTAAATAGGTAAGTGCACCTATCGTTTATTAGTATGAACAAGTATAGGGTCATCTCCGGAGAGAAAATGATTCAAACACTAATACTAAATATTCTTCCTATTAACTAGCTACCAAATGATTTAATGAAGTAATTTAATTAATCTCTACAACTAAACTGTATTAATTCTAAGATTAGACCAAGAATACACAACAGATAGAATTATAACACGAAAGCAACAAGTTATAAAGTAGGTTTACTCCATCATATTTAATCCATCCTAATAATTACTCATTTGTAGGAATTCTCTACTCATGAGTATTCTTCTCAAAATTACTCAATCCTAATCTCGATTGCATTCCTTAGAATCTCTTCTCAAAGAATGGACAAGTCAAGTTTGCATTAGAAGCTTACTAATCCTTGAATTCCCTAAACATGCAGCGAACTTTCTAATAATATCTCTATTAATAAAAGTAGTTTGTTCTAGTGATTATGATCTACACAACAAAATTGGCTCTTAACATGTTCCATTGAGATCTACTATAAAATTGTGTTGTATACTACACTATCTCGACTTATATAAAGTTCTAATCACTAAAAATTAGTAATTATTAGGAATAATAACAGTTCACAATACATTCATGTTAAAATGACTTCATAAACCCTATTTTATCACTCATACATGATAGAAAAAGCACAAACATAGAGAAATAAAAAAAAAAAAAGGAATTAAAACACAACATAAAAGAAGAGAGAAAACTAAAACCCCTTTTGATTTACTTGAAGGATTCTGGTACAACGGTATACAGACACTAGATTCGTCACAATTCTCTCGAAGTTAATGAAGAATGTTATACAAACTCATGTCACAGTATCACTACACTAGGAAAACGAATAAGAAAAACTTAATGGTGTTAATTCTATGATCTCTTGTGTTTCTTGATGGTATTCGATCTGATTTTATCCTCTCTTGATTTGGTTCTCTATCTTTATTTGATCTATTGTTATCTCCCAAAAGTCACGGTATATTTATACTCTTCTCATCAAGGACTCGAATATATCACTTCAAGACACCACCTAATGTTAAAATGTTTTCTATATACTGGTTTGTGTGAAAAAGTTGAAGAAGAATAGTTGTGTTCACTTCCATCATACCCACAACTCAGAGAGTAGTAGTCTTGGAAAATAAGATTTTACACTAATCACGGCTGTGATAGTGGGTGTGAACTCCTCGTCACTTTATTATATTTCATCACACCCGTGATTGAGAGCATGATCACCTTCCTGCTATACAATTACGGTCGTACTTGACAAAGAGACCATCAGTGCTTCCTCAATCATGCTTGTGATGAAGGGTGTGATTAGTGTTGGCCAATGAAATCTTTCTTTATTATGGGTGGGATTGAATAAATCTTGATTCTATTTCAAGGTCGTCTTCTCCTTACGACTGATGATTACTTAAGAAATCATTGTTCATGTGTAAATTTCATCCCATTGCTCGTGATTCATTTGAAATCAACACTTTATACAATTAAGTACTAAAAATTAAGAATTGAATCACAATTATGAACAATTTATGCCTAAATATACCTTGAAAGTGTAAAGTAATTTACACTTGTCAATTAAGTATAATTAATAGAAATGCTAAATGAGGATTAATTTAAATGAATTTTATTAATTTTATATCGTAGGTACAAGTGCACGAGGGTTACCATGATCTTGCTAGACCTTACCATTTGAACAAGGAGGTTGAAATTGATGAAGTCAGCAAATTTAGCCTTGCTACCGATCGATTAGTATACTTTGAAACATTAGGTCTACCCCATTGAACCTCACAACCAATTTGAAGAGAGGGTAGTGTGGTGAACAGAAAGTGCAAGGATGGAATCACTTACATCGACTGATCAATACCATCTACATTGATCGATTTGTAAGAGGAATTAGGGTTAGGGTATTTCTAACCTAAAGCCCTAATCACTAAACATCGCATTTCATAAAATATGGGGACAACCTTAAGTTAACATGTGTCTACCGATTAATCAGTAGACCTTCTTATCAATTGATTAGTAGCTCAATTTAATAAAAAATCACAACTATAGTAAAAATTGCAAGTTGCAATTAGGGATTTGCTAGGTTTTAGTTTAGTTTTGCATGCTCATTGCATTGTGTACTATTTCTTTACTTTGTTTATGTTATTTATCACTTGTTTTTAAGATTTCAATGTAGATTTCTTGATATTTGAGTTAGATTGAAGAATATCATCATCTTTTTCTTCATTTACTCACTTGTTCTTATGTTGTTACCTTGTTGCATTGTTTCACTCATGGAGTTTGCCGCAATATTTATCAAGAATCTTGCTATTATTTTTAATACCATGTGTAGCTAAATTAGTTTTAGTAGGTTTGTGACAATATAGAAGACATAGTAGGTAGAATGTTGTGGTTTTGATATGGGTTTGTGTATTTAGTTGAGATTTTGATGTTTAATGCCCTATTTTAATGGGTTTTTATTGCAACTATAAGATCGAAAGGAGATTAATCATGTAATTTCCAACATAAGTCAACAAGTTTGTAGAGTATTGATAAATAAAACCTTACATCTATGAGACTAGGAGGAGATTAGGTATGGCCCATTGAACTCATACTACTTTATGTGGTTTTAGTGAATTAGGATAAGTTATGAGATTGAGAGGAGATTAACTTCCTAATTTGTAGAACCAAAGCACTTAATTCATGATTGGAATTAATTGTTTAGCTAATCTGTAGGAAAATGAGACCTAGAGGAAACTTTTCACTACATAATTGAGTGAGATGCCCTACCTAAGGTTGAACTAAAGTGAATTTTTTCAAAACGTATGTAAAAATTGTCCTTAGTATCAAAACAACATAATTTCGCCACTTTATTAAAAACATGTCATGAGCCCCCGTCTTTAACATTTGTGATAGTTGTTAATTTTTGTTCACGTCTTTCCTTCCAATTATGATTTACCACCTAGAATAGGGTAGTAGGTCAGGATTTAGTACTTAGCCGAGCC
The DNA here is from genome assembly GCA_024138015.1 of Lumnitzera littorea. Classification (NCBI taxonomy): domain Eukaryota; kingdom Viridiplantae; phylum Streptophyta; class Magnoliopsida; order Myrtales; family Combretaceae; genus Lumnitzera; species Lumnitzera littorea. The sequence continues at coordinate 51,378,015 of JAMXBB010000007.1, read as the reverse complement.
ATTTTCCCTATGGAATTCGACTTGGTGAATATTCTCCAGTATTATTATTATAAACGATACGGCATATTAATTGATTAAGAGACAACACTGTTTTGAAAATGTTCATTTATAAAATTTTGTGTATGTGTTACTTCTCATTAGTTTTTGATGCCATTGCTAGTGACTGACTTGTGATTTCAAATCTATCATTTGTTTTTTATTAATGCACCTATAGACATCCTATTTTTACCTCCATATAATTTTAGATTTTCTTTTAGAATAATGAAAAAAAGGGTCCTAATTTAGAAAAACATAAAAAAAAAAGAAAATTTGAATATACAAAATATATATATATATATAATTTAGAAAAATAAAAAAATTGAAAATAAAAGAAGCTTAGGGTCTTGGATCCTTTTAGGGTTTTGAAGTCACACGGATAGGGTCATTTTGTTTTTAGGGTTAGATAGAGTCAAAGTACACGTATGTAATTTAATAGTTCTATATTATATTGGAGGATGTTAATTTTTTCTAAAAAATTTAATATTTAGACCATGGTTTATATTAAGTGTTTCTATTGTAGAAATGAAATTAATTTAAGTTAATCGTAGCTTTAAACGATACTTTGATTGGACTTAAATTAGTTTATTTATGAGAAAATCAATATTGGAGCTTATAAAATAGTTAAATTGATTTTGAGAACTATTTATCTATTTTATTTTATGTGTACTAGATTTAATTATGGAATGTCAGTTGTTTTAGGTTTGTTTTGGGTCTTAATTGGTTTTGGGTTGGAAAACTCGGTTTGAGCGATTGAAAAAGGAAAAATATTAATGGCTTGTATGCCTTGATGAGAAAAACCAATAGCCTGCTTAGTAAGGACATGTGCGGGACAAGTTGAGATCTTGGGTTCGATCCATGCGTAAGGTGCTTTGTACCTTTTAATTTTTTGCTAAGATAGGGACACGTTTCAGCTTATTATTGGTTGACCATGTCCACTTTCCCTTATCTTCTCCAACATTTCCTAAAATTTCCTTCTTGGATAGCTCAGTTTATGTTCAATTTTAATCTTCTTCTTTTTTTTTTGTGATTTCACCAAATCAATGGTGAAATCGTGAAATACACATAGAATACTTTGCATTGATATTAAGAACACATTCAAGTACAATCTTTTAATGGGTCAAATTGAGCCTTGAAAATCAAAGAAAATCTTAAATGCCCAGATTTTCTTTCTTCTTAAATCTCCATCATTTAAGTTATGCAATGATTTTTGAAGCTTCTAGAACTTGTTTTAGGCAAAAACAAACATCCATAAAGCATGTCTGATAACTCATTTCACCTTAAATCAAGCAAAATTGAATATAAAAAAAAAAAAGAGCAAGGCCCATTAAATTTGGTTTGTAATTTAATGCAATTTTGATGTTTTCCTTATATGTTTTGAGCTCAAACTAGCATAAAAAGGATTCAAAAGTGCTTAAATGATAAGGAATTCACATTTGAACACTCTCTATCACATTGCACACACATACTCTCTCTTTAGTTTACCCCCAATTTCTCTCTATAAATTTCCTCTCTCTCTTTAATCGTTATCGAAGGTGGTTACCACTACCAATAGGTGCACCTTGCTCCCAGCTTTTAGCTTATACCACCTATGACACTAACCATGCCTCCAAACTTCTTCAACTACTTCTTAAGGTTTGAAGTTGCGGTTGCCCCCCTTCAAAACACCACCATTGGTAGTTTTCTCCACAAAACATCACTATGGCTGCTCTCGCAATCATCCTAAAACGCTTAACTTAAGCATCCATCACCTCTTGCAACCAACACTACAACCACCCAATAATGACACTGGCCACCACATTCGACAACCTTCAAATCACCTCTAAACCCTACAATACCTTTACTAAACCACCCCTTTCTAATAAGAAACTCATGAATCCAATCTTTTCCAATCATTTTGGTGCTTAGAACAGCTTGAGTTGAAGACACATATAAGACACATGCGTAACCTAACTCAATCTGACCATTGACTCGAAGTCTTACCCAACACCCATTGACTGACTCGAGTACACGTTTCCTTAGTCCAGCTTTCTTTATTTTATTTATTTATTTATTAATTTTTGTATTGTGTTTTATCTTAGTTTGTAATTTTTTTCTTCTTTTTCTCTTTCTTAATTGTAATAAAGAAAATCTAAAAAAATAGAGAAGAAAAAAAATCCAAAGAGATGAAAGAAAAAAAGAAAAAAGGAGGAAAAAAAGAAAGAAAGAAAAGAGATAGGAAAGCTTTGGTACTTTATTTTATTTTATGTTTTCATTTTTTTGCTTCAATATAAAAAAGAGAAAATGAATAAAATATATATATGATAAAAAAATAAAAAAATGTTTCATCACTTAGAAAAATCTTTTTTCCAAATAAATGAAAATAAATCAATCATTTTCAAAATCAGGACTTCTATTAGATTCTTCTAAAAAATGAAAATACCAATTTAAACCCTTTCTTAGAATTCTATTTTAAAAAATGAAAAAAAAAATGTAAACTTAAATGTTTTTAGAACTAAAAGAGACTAATACATTAAAGTTTTATTGATGAATTACAGAAAATTTGATTCCGAATAATGAGTACATAGGTACTCATAGAAAATTATGAGATGACTTAAATAAAATAGGAAATTTTTTTATTTTCCCTTTTTGTAAATAAAATTATTTTTTTAAAATTAATTTTTTTGTAATTGTGGATGTAGAATTAGCTAAATGGGTAATTGAAAAATAAAATTACTCTCGAAAAGTTAAGGTAGTACCTGTTATGGTTTAATAAGTTATCTCCCAAATCTAAAACTTTAGTTTTTCAAAAACTGTTTTTAAAGTTGGTTTTTCCATAGACTAGTGGCTAAGTTATAGTTAATCTACCCATTAGTTATGACTTAACTATTTTCTAAACTCAAGTTAAAGAGCAACTCGAAAAGTATTTTTTGTATTTAAAAAGAAAACCAAATTTTTCTTAATCTATAGTCGAAGGTCTATATTAAATTTGTATCAGGTTCAATATTGGTCAAGTTAATAAAAATATTGAAAACCAGGAAAAATTTAGACTCAATAACTTGATGACTCCACTGGAGACCATCAAGAAGGTTAGCTACTTAAACCTTTCGAAATAAATTTATCTTTCAAAGTACCTATGTTATTTTTGTGATGATTCTTTTCTTATAGATATTTTTTTTTTGTTTTAAATTACTATATTCATTTTGCATGCAACATACTCGAGATATTGAGGGGAATGATTGCATCAAGGATGCTTAGTAGATACAATTAGACCTAGGTTGTCTTAGGACCTTAGAATAGGGGGCAATTATGTAGGTTTTGGATATTGTAGGGTAACGACCACTCAAAGTAGATTACGTTACCTTACTTAAGCTTCAGTGTAACTAATAAGTTGTTTCCTTGGAAATGCATAAAGTCATAGAGCTTAAGGATCTTTACAACTCACTCTAATTTCATATACTTCCCTTCAACCTTGAGTTAATGCACTAGTCCTAAAAGTTGCAATTCTACTAATATTGCAGTGTTTTAGAAACATAATCCTTTTTTTTTTTCAACAGTAGGGTTATAACTTAAGGAATAATGTATTAACCTAATGTAACTAGCATATGCATGTTTCTACGTATATTCTTTTGTTTCATCAATAAATGATTCTTGTCCATCAAATGTTTAGGCCTAAAGACAATGGCAGGTGACCAAGTGAACAATTAGAGAATCAATGGGCTACAAGACCTCAATAGGATTTGTGAACAACTGTTGGAAGTTGAAATTGCCTATCTAAGAGAGAACTTGAATGTTTTAAGGCTCATAATCGGGCCTTAAAATCCCTTCTTGGACAAGTCTTAGAGAAACCTATGTAATGCTTGAAGAGCTTAAAACTAGTCTATGAGAGTTATATTAGGGTTTTTCATATTATAGCTAAGGGGCTTGGAATAAATGTTAAGTTTCATTGAATGATAATCTAGAATAAATGTTAGGCTCTTTATCTTTGTTTTTCTATGCTCTAATTTTTTAAAATAGTAAAATTTCCCTTTATCTTATTGTTCTTCATTCTTTAGTATTTCCTTTTTGTAAATAGTTCTTCAATAGAATTCATCTAACCATTATTTTCTCTACCTTAGGGAAATGTAAATAAATTTCATGAGCTTGTAAATAGAACTCCAAAAATCCTTACCCTTATTTAGATCACTTGGTTTTTAAGAAATAAAAGACCTATTTTTCTCTCTCATAAAAAAAGAAAAAAAAAAGAGGAGAAAAAAAAGAAGAAATTTGCTAACGGTTGCAATTCTTATGGGCTTAACATAAACATGAATCCTCAACCTATTAAGGTAGCCAACCCAAAACCCAAACACTAACCCTTAGCTCATTAAGGTAGCCAACCTAAACACCCAAACATGAACACTTGGTTCATTCAGGTAGCCAACCTAACAACTAACCCTTGGCCCATAAGGTAGCTAACCTAAACACAAACCTTGACCCATCAAAGTAGCTGAACTAACTCAAAACCTCCAATCCATTGAGAAAACCAAATCCTACCATAAATTGAGTCAAAACACAAAGTCAGATACAACTTCAGTCTCTTTAAAATGCAATGAGACCCTATAGTAAGCTTAACCTATGGTCCATAGGCAATTCACAATCCCTTCCATCTCAGAAGATACTGACCCATTTGACTCTAAAGAACCAGGCATGAAATCGCGTGCAAGCTGAAGTGATACAGTCTGACATGGATGAACACACGATGTTTGATATTGCACGAACTAAGGGGATGGGTTTGAACCTTGGGACAATTCAAAGGATAAATAATAGTCAAAGGCTAAGTAAGGATCCTTATATACCAACGATGGATATAACGCACCAATGCCTTACATAAGCTCTAGTCACACTTGATATAACGCACAAGTGTAATTAAAGGTCACTCACTATTAGTCTACACTCAATGGCCTAGGTAAGAGTAGTTAATAGTAAGTAAGATACACTTAGCTTACGCATGAAGAACAATGTCTAAAAGTTGATTTTATTGACTGTTGTGGCTATTACAATACATGAGTATTTATATGACCCAATTAGGATAAGTTCTAGGTTAGTGTAAATTACAAAAAGGATTCTTACTAGTAAAGGAAAAGGAATAATTTATAAGGGTAATGTTGTAAATAGGCAAAAAGAATATCCGATGACAAAAAAGGAAAGTACAGATGTCAAGAAAAGACAGTATGCATCTCAATTGTTCACTTTGTGGTCCTAATGACACTACTAGTGAAGCAAAGTAGGTTTTGAACATGTCAAGTTGGTATCGGTAGCTCTAATATCCAAGAATGGGAAAGGGTTGGCTTAGGCGGTGGCTTATTATCAAGTTAGCCTCTAGAGAGTTGTTAGCTTGGCCTTAACATAGATTAGGTTAGCGGTACTCTAGTTTGATACTTAGGCAAATGTGTTGTTGAGAGGTTGGCTCGACATGTCTACTGGTCACCTTGGTAGCTTCTTGGATGATATGGAGAGCAAAGTAATTCAACAGTTTTGATTGGGGAATGCATAACTCTTTAACATCCAACTCACCTTAGATAACTCAACGAACCATCTGAGCAAGTCCTCGAGCTTAGGAGTATGTAATTGGTCTACGATCTCTATCATGAGGGGCATTAAAATCTATAAGTTTGGGGCAGTTATCTACTTAAGCCATCAAGAACACGAAAGGTCTTAAGAATTTGGTCTTTTTCTAAAAGGGCATGTTTCAAGAAATTAGGAGGCAAGTTAATTTCTACCCTAGGGCAAATCAAGATCGACTCTTACTCAGGAAAAGGGTCACTCACTTTTAAAAGTTTTAGAATGAAAAGAGGAAAACTAGATCCCATAACTGACCCTTAAACACTTTGAGAGTTGAGTAACATCATAGTAAGGATATTTTGGACTCATTTCTCAAACGAGGTTCATTTTGAATTAGATATACAGATCGAAATGAAGTTAAGCATCCATTTTCTAATGTCCCCACATACAAGTATCCTTTGTTAACCTCGTTTAGCTTATTTAAGGAATATTCTAAAAGTAAACCCTATAAAGAACCACCTTATATAAGGGCAATTAGGAGGTTAGGGTCATTAATTAGGAGAAAAGGATAAAACTAATTTATGCTTACCTTAGTAATAACAATTCAAGGATAATTTTTGTTTTCGATATTTTGTTTTCTTTGAGATGAAGAAGAGCCAATACTTTTTCAAACATCTCAAGCCTACACATACTTCACCTAAGCCCATACACTCAGAATCCTTGGATTTAGGGCCTTCAATCTCTTAAAGACCAAGACTTGGTGTAATTACATTGGAAGAGAAAAAAAGGAGCAAAATGATGAGGCAAAATAATAAAAAAGGAGGAAAAAAAAAAAGAGAAGAAAGAAAAAGAAAAGAAAAGAAAAAAAGGAGAGTTCTAAAAATCAGGCTTGTATGCAAGAAAAGACCCTTATCTATCTCAACAAGAAAGTAGGCTTGAATATAATTGCTATAAAGAAGGCCTAGACTTAAAGCCTAAATAGCTCCAACAACACAAAGCCTTAAATCACATTCCCAACCCCAAAAACATAGAGCCTCCATATTCTTTCTTAATCATGCTCCAAATCACCAACACAAAACCTTCTTACCTAACTTGAATCACATAAGGTATACCTACCCATAATACCTCCCATACTCAATGAAAGCTCTTCTAATCTTAAAGGATAATTTTTCTTTAATAATTTTTTTTTTTGAAACTGGGCAAGCACACTTCTAGTTTTTCTTAAGGGTTCTTGACTTGTACACTAGGTTGGATAAATGTATTTCTTTCAAAGTAGTCTCTCTCATTGATCCCCTCTTGAAATTATTTGATCAAAAACCTAAATTCACAATGTTGAACTGAAAAAGACCTAACAGATTGACTAAGGCATGTTACTTGCAAATTGAATCATAAGTTTTGGAATAGTAGTTAAGAGTGAAATCTAAACTAAGAGTATGTAGGGAATTCCTCTTCGATTAGACTAATCATGAGTTACATCTTCTTTAGGAAAGGGATAACAAGGCCTCACTAGGAACTCAACATCAAGGTCTGGAGACATTTCAAAGACTACGAAGAATATGAGATGCTTTACATGGATAGCAAGGAAGGGGATGGTTACAACATTTGCTTCTTGAATAAGAATTTATATCCGTTAACAAACTTTCATTAAAAAAAGAAAAAAAAAAAGAAAGAGACAAAAGAAGAAAAAAGAGAGAGAGAAATTAAAGGCTTATTACAAGTTTTTTTCTATCCATTTTCAAATTCATGTTGACTCGAGTGGCCAAGCTTTTAATTCATGTCATCTACTTCCTTTTCAATGTAGTCACACCTTTTAAGTTAACCAAAATAGTCTAAGTTATTATCCCTAATGCTTTTTTTTCTTCATAAATGGTTTTTACTAGATTCCTTGTTCGTAAATTTTTCAAGTCAAAAGGTTACATCCCCCAATTTTGCTTCTTAGGGTTCTAACTAACTCAAGGAGCAATTTCCCATCTTACTTTCTCTTGGGGTTCTAGCCAGCTCAAGGAGCACTGTCCTATCTTACATTCTCTTTTAGGTTCTTGCTAGCTCAAGGAATGTTGTCCCGTCTTCTATTCTTTCTTATGGCTCTAGCTAGCTTAAGGAGCACTATCTCGTCTTACATTTCTTTAAGGTTTTAGCCAGCTCAAGGAGAGTTTTACCCATTTGCCTATGTTATTCAGCTTAGAAGGGCACAACCAGGTTTTAATTTCTCATTTAGGGTATTAGCCAGCTCAAATAGTACTTTACCCATTTGCCTAGGTTAGTCAACTTAGAAAGGCATTGCTAGGTTTTCTAAAATCGATTCTTAGTTAAGATTGCTAGTCCCCTAAAGACATTCTCACCTAGGTTAGTCAGCTTAGACGGGCACAATTTGGTTACAAATCAATTTTCCATTTTAGGTTACTAGTCCCCTAGAGATGCTCTTACCTATGTTAGTAAGCTTAGAGGAGCACGGGTAGGCTTTATAAATCCATTATCATTTAGGGTTTCTAGTCCCTCAAAGATGCTCTTACCTAGGTTAGTCAACTTAAAGAAGTATGATTGGGTTTCAAATTGATTCTCCATTTTGGCTTAGTAATCCCCTAAAGACACTTCTACCTAGGTTAGTCAGCTCAAAAGAGCATGATCAGGTTTCAATTCAATTCTTATTTAGGGTTTTAGCTAGCTTAAGGAGTGCTTTACCCATTTTCTTAGATTAATTAGCTTAGAGGAGCACTATCGAGTTTCAAATCAATTTCCCTAGCCAGAACACTACCTCTATGTCACTTCTAAGGTTCTTACTAGTCCATAAGGGTACTACTCACTTTTCAATATTATTTTAGGGTTCTTTCTAGTCCATAAGGGGCATCACCCTCCATTCAATATCTTTTAGGGTTCTTACTAACTTATAGGAGTGCTACCTGCTTTTCAATATCATTTTAGGGTTCTTACTAGCCTACAAGAACTTTACCCTCCATTCAAAATCATTTAGGTTTCTTGCTAGCCTATAAGGGCGCTACCTATTTTTCAATATCGTTTTAAGATACTTGCTAGCCCATAGGGGCCTTACCCTCCATTCAGTATCTTTTGTTCGTAAAAATGAAATCAAAGTTAATTGTAACTTCAAATATGCTTCGATTAGACTTAAATTAGTTGTTTTATGAGAAAATTAATATTGGATTAACTACATATTAGAACATGTAAAACCGTTAAATGAATTTTGAGAATTAATTATATATTTTATTTTATGTGTACTAAATTTAATTATGGAATGCTAGATGATTTGGGTTTGATTTCTCTCTTAATTGATTTTTGGTTGGAAAACTCGATTCAAGCCATTGAAAAAGGACAAATATTAATGGCTTGCATACTTTAATGAGAAAAACCAATAGCCTACTTTATAAGGATGTATATGGGATAAGCAGAGATCCTAGGTTCGATCCATGAGCATGGTGCTTAGCACCTTTTCTTTTTTGGCAAGGACAGGGACATGTTTTAGCCTATTATTGGTTGGCTGTGTCCACTTTCCCTTGTCTTCCCTAACATTTCCTACACTTTCCTTTTTAGACAACTCGGTTTGTGATCAATTTTGATTTCTTTTTTCTTGTCATGATTTCACCAAATCAATGGTGAAATCGTGAAATACACATGGAATACTTTGCATTGATATTAAGAACATGTCTAAATACAATTTTTTAATGGGTCAAATTGATCCTCGAAAATCAAAGAAAATCTTAAATGCTTAGATTTTCTTTTGCCTTGAATCTCTATGATTCAAATTATGCAATGATTTTCGAAGCTTCTAACATTTGTTTAAGACAAAAAAAAAGTCCATAAAGCATGTTTGATTTCTCATATCACCTCAAATTAAGCAAAATTGGATAAAAAAAGAGTAAGACCCATTAAATTTGATTTGCAATTTCGATGCTTTCCTTATATGTTTTGAGTTTGAACTAGTATAAAAAGGATTTAGAAGTGCTTGAATGATTAGGAATTCACAATCAAATACTCTCTATCATGTTGTATATACACTCTCTCTCTAGTTTGTGCCCAGTTTCTTTCTTTAAATTTCCTCTCTCTTTTTCTAGCTATTATTAAAGGTGGTTACTACCCCTGGTAAAGTCCCTTGCTCCTAGCTTTCAGCTTACAGTATCCATGAAGACAACCGTGCCTTTAAGCTCCTTCAACTGCTTCCTAGGGTTAGAAGTTACAGCCGCCCCTTCTTAGACCAGCACTACGACTACACTTGCGACCATCCAAGACCCTTAACCTAAGCATCTACTCACCTCTAGCAACTACCATTATGACTACCCATTAATCATTGCTAGCCACCACATTCAACAACCTTCAAACTACCTCTAAACCCCATAACATCTTCACTAAACCCCAACACACCCCCACCCCCCAATAAGAAACCTATGAATATGATCTTCCCCGGTCATTTTAGCACCTAGAACAACCTGAATTGTGCATCTTTGATTGCCTACATCACCCCCTACATGACACACGTGGGTTACATGTGCAACCTAACTCGAACTAACCATAGAGCCAAAGTCTAACCTAGCACTAACTGATTAACTTGTACATGTGTTTCCCTAGTTAGGTTCTTTCTTTTTATTTTATTTATTTATTTATTTTAGTGTATTTTATCTCAGTTTGTAATTTTTTTTTCTTCTTTTTTTCTTCTTTTTCTCTTTCTTAATTGTAATACAAAAGAAGAGAAGAAAAAAAAATCTAAAGAGATGAAAAAGAAAGAAAAATGGAAAGAAGGGAAGGAAAAAAAAAAGAAAAAAGATAGGAAAGCTTTGGTACTTTATTTTATTTTGTTTATTTATTTATTTATTTATTTTTGCTTCAATCCAAATAAAAAAAAAAAGAAAAATTAATAAGAAATATATATGATAAAAAAAATTAAACATGTTTTATCACTTAGAAAAATCTTTTTTCCAAATGAATGAAAATAAATCAACCCTTTTCAAAATTAGGACTCCTCTTAGATTTCTCCAAAAAAATGAAAACAACAATTAGGACCCTTTCTTAGAATTCTTTTCTAAAAAAATAAAACCAAGATGAAAAGAGAAATGTAAACTTAAATGTTTTCAAAATTAAAAGAGACCAACACATTAAAGTTTTGTTGAATGAATTATAGAAAGTCTAATCCTAAATAATGGGTATATAGATACTCGTAGAAAATTATGGGGCGACTTAAAATAGGGAATTTTTTTTATTTTCCCTTTTTTTATATAAAATTATTTTTTTAATTAATTTTCTTTAATTATGAAAGTAGTATTAGTTAAACGGGTAATTAAATGAAACTTATAAGTAGCTCACTCGAGCTAATAAGAAAATGACCTTAATCATGAGCAAAAGAGAGCTCCAATCTATTAAGAAGGTTAGTAAACAAATGTTCTTGTTGGTTAGACGATTGATGGAGATGAAGGAATTATATGAAGTTCCGGAAGAAATCGGATGCTTACTAAATGAGTTTTCCAGCCTATTTCCAGAAGAACTGCCTAGAAGACTACCATTAGTCTAAGGCATTAAGCACTATATTGATCTACAGTCAGGTGCTGCCCTACCTAACCAACCTACATATAGGATGAACCTTGAGCAGGCTGCTAAGCTGAAAAGATAGGTGAACGAACTCATCAAGTGAGGATATGTGAAGGAGAGCATGAGTTGTACCAGCTTTGCTTGTTTCGAAGAAAGATGGTTCATGGTGCATGTATATTGACAGTCGAGCGATAAATTGAATTACTATTAAGTATAGATACTCGATACCGAAGGTCAATGATATGTTAGATGAGCTTCATGGTGTAAAGATATTTTCAAAGATAGATTTGCGAAGTGGCTAACACCAAATTTACATGAGACTAGGCGATGAATAGAAGATTGCCTCAAAGACTAGGCACGGACTCTACGAATGGTTAGTTTTGCCATTTCGACTTACTAATGCGCCGAGCACATTCATGAAGTTAATGAACCATGTGATGTGCTCTCTTCTTGGAAGATTTGTGGTAGTGTACTTTGATGAGATATTAGTGTATAGTGCCTACCTGAACAACCATGTTCAACATCTTTATGAAGTATTTAGAATTATGCAAGCTGTGAAGTTGTATGGGAATGTAAAGAAACGCATGTTTTGCCAGAAGGAGGTGATGTTCTTAGGGTTTGTAGTGTCAAGAGAAGGAATTTGAGTGGATGAGGAGAAGATCCAAGTTGTTTTAGAATGGCCAATGTCGAAGAATATCACTGAAGTCTAAAGTTTCCATAGCCTTGCTTCTTTCTATAGGCAATTTATTAAGGACTTTAGCACAATAGCTACCCAATTGACTAAGATGATAAAGAAATCTGAAGGGTTCAGGTGAAATGATCAAGCTAAATGAAGCTTTAGGGAGATTAAGAAGAAGCTCACTTGGGCACCTATCCTTTCATAAGGAGATCAAGAAGAAGCTCACTTAGGCACCTATCCTTTCACTACCAGATTTTGACGAGCCCTTTAAATTGGAATGTAACGCATCAGGAGTTGGAATTGGTGCTGCACTGATGTAAGAACGATGGCCTATCACTTACCACAATGAGAAACTGAGTGGCCCAGCTATGAACTATACTGTGTATGAGAAGGAGTTGTACTCCCTTTTTTTAGCTCTTACCATTTAGCAACACTACCTACTGCTACGAGAGTTTGTTATTTACACTAACCACGAATCATTGAAGCATCTTGGGAGTCAAAACAAGCTTTTGAAGAGACAAGCTAAGTGGTTAGAGTTCATGGAAGGTTTCTCATATGTCATTTAGCATAAGAAGGGAAGTGCAAATGTGGTCGTTGATACTTTGTCACGACGAAAAACCTTACTGACTACTTTGCAAACAAAACTATTAAGATTCTCACTCATCACTAAGCAATATGCTAATGACCTTCACTTTGGTTTCGTTGTTGAATAGTGTCGTAAAGGACTAATTGTATTCCAAACTGCTCTACATGTGAATTGTTGATCCAAGAAGCTCACAGCGGTGGAATTTTAGGCTACTTTAGGGAGGTCAAGATAGCTAATCTATTAAAAGAGAATTTTTACTTGTCAGGTTTGGCCAAGGATGTCTATAAGGTAGTTAGTCGTTGTAAAGTGTGTATGACCCTAAAGACGCATTAGCTTAACTAGTATCAAAGTATGGTTTTGAGAGGGAGTATATGAAGCTGTAGTGAAGTTTTGGTTCATGTTTACTATTAGTGGCTGATGTGTTCCTTTCGTGGCTGTTATGTTCCTTTCGTGGCTACAGCAGTGTGTTTAAGTGATGTAAGTTTTGAAGTTGTAAGCTGTATAGTGAGGTTCGTGGATTGTTAAGAGTAGTTTCTAGTGTCACTCTACTTTACTATGTTTCCTACTATGAAAGCAAAGCAAGTTCATTTTTGTAATATTCAAGTGAGTGTTAGGTGTTGAAGTTTTTAGAGTGTGTTAGTAATGTTTGGAGTAGTAAGTAGAAGTGCTTGTTGTGTATTATGTTGCTAATCTGTTAGAGAAGTATTACACTATATCGGATTCAAGTGTTCAAGGTGTTATTTGTAACTTGAGTAGTAGTGGTCATGCTAGTTGATGTTAAAATGGTAGTAACACCCTTAGGTCAACTGACGATAAACTTAATCGGCTCATTAATCTTGTCTAGAGTCTAGTTACTGTGATGCAAGTCAATAGGCATCAACCATAGGGTACACCTCATTATAACCCACTTGAGAATGTTCTTGAGAGATGATATGGCCATGATGGCCTAGCTACTCACCCAGTTCGACCCCATTAAGTTGGATGAGTTGCAGACTAAGCTGTTAGATGAAGGCTAAAGTTAGAAGAGATTGACGAAGATATTAAGGATTTGGATTTAGAAAAAAGTAAAGAAGAAGAAGAAGAAGAGGTTGACTATTACCAGGCACAAGAGCAAGGACACTAAGCTCCTTGAAGGCTTGACAATGTTAAGGTCTAAATCTTACCCTTCAATGGAAGTAGAGATGCAGATGGATATTTAGAGTAGGAAGAGAAGGTAGAGAAAGTGTTTGGTTGCTATGGGTATATTGATGTCGTTAAGGTACGACTTGCTGCACTTGAGTTCTCTAGATATGCTACCATGTGATGGAAACAAAGAGGTGTACAAACTTGGGAAGAGATGAAGAGATTGTTGAAGTAAAGATTTGTGCTTGAGACCTATTTGTAGGACATGTTTGTAAAGTTACAAGAACTTCATTAAGGAAATTGATCTATTGATGACTATGTAAGAGAATTTCAGATTCTGATGATTTGAGCAAAAGTAGATGAATTGGAGGTTCGCATAGTATCGAGGTTCATTTTTAGATTCAAGTATATGATTCACAAAATTGTAGAAGTATAAAGGTTCCATACATTGGATGAGGCCAATAAAGTAGCATAGAGGGTTGAAAAGCAGAGGAGAAATGCTTCAAGCCAACCTGGCTTGACTTTTCCTTGAGCTCTCACTCTGTGCTAACTTACTCATTTTGAGTAGAGGAAAAACATGATCGACCTGATGATAGTTGAGTAAGGAAAAAGAGCCGAGCTAAGCTAACCCTAAGGACATATGAGAAGGGACAAACCTCTAGAGATAAGATAAGTGAGGTGACGTGCTTCAAATGCTTAGGTTTTAGAAACATGGCTATAAGTGTCCGAATTGACATGCCATGTTGCTCCGAGGAGATATAGTGAATAGCATCGATGAAAGTGAACCAGAGGAAGAGAAGAATGCTAAGAAAGTTGAAGCTAAGGAGGAGATATAGTGAATAGCATCGACGAAAATAAAATAATGTGATCTTTTGAATGTAAAGTATCAATTGTCTTATGATTATTGTAGAATGCATATTTTTATTATCTTGAATCTATATGAGATATCACTATGGGAATGACATAATGTTATAGGTAAAATGTGATGAGCTTATGATATATAGGTATAGGTGTGATATATGAATATATTGTTGCTTATATAGGAATGGAGTATTACAAGTCTTGTGTTGATTAAGATCCTTGATAAGGAAACCTGTAGTTATGTATTGTTAATGTAGAGAGTAATTAATTTATATGTGAATACAAATTATTTAGGTTAGATATTGATCTCTGGTACACATATTATGTTGTATACATGAAAATAATTAAAGAACATATCCTAAAAATAAAAGATATGTTAAAAACTTAATAATACGAGTATAGTTAGATACTATATGTGATATATATATTCAATATATATACTTATTCATTAATAAATAACTAAATCTTAATATGTAATATCCATATTTAAGCAATTATCTAACAAAACTTATCCAAATGCATTGAAGTTTGCTGGAATTGGTTAGAAAGTTGTTGGATTTACTGTAGCATGTTGTGGATTCAGGATCATTAGTTGAAATGGTCCTTTCTCCATCCTTAACTGAACTAAGTGGCAGGCAAAGAGGTCGCGGTAAGGGTGAGGGTCATGGTTCGTAGTTAGTCATGTAAAGAGGGTGTTCTCTATTACATAAGCCCGATTTTGGTCTGACTAGAGTTGCGATGAAACTCTTCAATTCAGGTTAGAGCAGATGTAATTTTTCTAACGTCACAATGGACTGAATAACATTATGCGATGTTTCATTTAATTGATTGCATTTCATTTCATCATAATTAATAACTTTGCTTGTGATTGTATGGTACTCTTCTGACTCAATCCTATTTACTAAGCTAGTTGTGCTCAAATCCCCATAGACTTTTTTGCAAGTACTGAATGAGGATCAAGATATTCTGATACCACCACTTTCAGGTTAATGTATTGTTGTTTGGGAAAGTATGGAATGAGGAATCGACTAAACTTAGACTTTTTTTTTTTTTTTTGAGTTCTGAGGAAACTAATTGAGAATTTCTTAGGACGTCCACTAGTTTCCTAACTTTTGTAAATAGTCTGCAAAACTTATAGCTTTTTTATAGCAGTTGTTAAGTCAGCTTCTATCTTAGGTTAATTTATACGGTGGGACTGTTATGACTCCTCCTGTTTGGGGCATGATAGTATATATACACATATGCATATATTGAAATAAATATATTTAGTAGTACACATACATGTATATGCACATAAAAAAATGTGTAAATAAGAAGAAAGGTTGTATATGTAAATTAATATAAAACTCTTATTCTACTTAGTATGTACAAATCAAATTCATTTACACAGCACTGTCACTATTATATTCCTAATACAAGAAATATAAACAAATACATATCAACATCAAAAGAATATAAAAAAACTTGTATTTCAAAAGAAAAACTAATATAACATAAAGTAATCTTTTTTTACTCTTGGTCTTGAAGCTTTTGAGGGTAGTCTTCATATTCCTTTTTGAAATCCTTAACTCCTTTGAAGTGATGATAGTATAATAGGCTATAAAATGAAGATGGTAAATGATTGAGTGATAGGAAGGAAAATAAGGAATTTAGAAGGCTTAGGAGGAAGGAGAGTTGTCAACCAAAGAAGAGGAAAAAGAAAACTTAAATTTACATTTGAAAGTTGTGAAAGAAAACGAAGTGAAAATATGTGTGTATGGTTGAGACTACCATTGGCCATGAAAAGGAAAAAGAAAAAGAAAATAATTAAGCTTGCTTTTATTATCTTAACTTATTTGATCACATGGGATAATGCCAAGTTACTTTATCTTATACTAAATTTGACTTTTGACATGGATAAAGTTGTGCCAATTTATTGCAACCAAAAGTTAGGGAAAGAAAAGAAGAAAGAAAGAAAAGAAAAGAGGAAAGAAAGAAAGAAAAAAAAAATTTAATCCCTTGCTTTTTGACTTTGAAAAAATTTTCCCACTTTTTAAATTAAGATATTCTAAGAATAGATAAATGGGTAATTTCAAGAATAGAGTTAGGAAAAAGTATGATATAACTATAAGAGAAATATATGGTATAAAATTAATGTGTACTTCATAGTACATAAACATAAAGTATATAGTTAAAATAAATCAATAGAATGACTAACATATATATATATACTTGTAAATACATGGGACGCTACAATGGACATAGATAGTATTTGTAATCTTATTAATTCATTTAATTACTTTGTTATTCTTTTTTTTTTATTTATTAGTATTAAGAAATTATCTCTATCTATTTGTCAACGATTTTATGTGATTATGTATGTGTATCAATAATTTTATCAAATTAGGGTTTTATCATCATTAGGGAAAATTTATATGTTTTATAAGCTTAGGGTCTTTGTTTTAAGGATTTTGTCAGGTTCGGGTTCAATCTCTTGTAT
Organism: Lumnitzera littorea; assembly: GCA_024138015.1. Taxonomy (NCBI): domain Eukaryota; kingdom Viridiplantae; phylum Streptophyta; class Magnoliopsida; order Myrtales; family Combretaceae; genus Lumnitzera; species Lumnitzera littorea. Next base: position 51,361,200 of record JAMXBB010000007.1, on the reverse strand, counting down.
TTTTGCATACATAGGGTTTATAGTTTTTGTTCACAATTAAGGTTTTGATTAATATATTAGAGTTTTTTTTTTTCATCTTAAATCTAGGTTTACAATTTAGTGAAATTTTTAATTTATTTGGCCTTATTAACTCAAGAGATTATTTTAGGCACTTGATCTAGTTTAAGGTCTAACCTAAAAATTTATAGGGTTTATAAGGAAGAAGTGGTTTGTATTGTCATCCTTATGGAAGTTTTACATTTACTACTTAGACAACTTTGGTTATTCGACCGATGTGTTACTCATGATAGATATAAGAATACCTATGCCTTGGTTAAGGATGGAAAGAAGATTGTGTTGTAACTCATAACACCAACCCTGGTGAACGAAACCCATAACTAGCTCACTCAAGCTAATAAGAAGAAAGCTTTAATGATGAGCCAAAGAGAGCTTTGAGCTACTGAGAAGGCTAGTGAACCTTTGCTTCTATTGATTAGAAGATTGTTAGAGATGAGAAATTTGGAAGAAGTATGTGATGAGATTCGAAGGTTAATTGTTGAGTTTTTCAACTTATTTCCTGAAGAGTTTCTAGAGTGACTACTTTAGTCTGAAGCATAGAACATTGTATTGATTTATAGCCAGGCGTAGCCCTATTGAACCAACCTCCCTATAGAATGAATCTTGAGTAGGCTGTCAAATTGAAAAGGTAAGTTGATGAGTTGATAGAACAAGGATATATAAGGGAGAGCAAGAGTCCTTATGTTGTACTGGCTCTATTTGTCCCAAAGAAGGATGGTTTGTGGTGCATGTGCATCAACAGCTAAGCTATCAACTGTATTACTGTCAAGTACAAATATCCAATATTGAGGCTTGATGACATATTAGATAAGTTGTATGGTGCTCAAACGTTCATAAAGATTGATTTGCGAAGTGGCTATTACCAAATTCGCTGATTGGAAGATGTGTAGTCGTATACTTCGCTGAATAACCATGTTCAACATCTCTAAGATATTTTTGACATTTTGCGAGCTAAGAAGTTGTATGGGAACTTAAAGAAGTGTATGTTCTATCAAAGTGAAGTGATCTTTCTTAGGTATGTAGTATTTGGAAAAGGAATCCAAGTAGATGACGAAAAGATCTGAGCTGCCTTGCAATGGCCAATGTTGAAGATGTCACTGAAGTTTGACATTGCCTTACTTCTTTTTATAGGAGATTTATTAAAAACTTTAGTACAATTGCAACCCCCTTGATCGAGCTGATGAAAAAAAGTGATGGATTCCGATGGAATAATCAAGCTAAGTAGAGCTTTAGGGAAATCAAGAAGAAGTTGACTACTACCCTTATCTTATCCCTACCAGATTTTAATAAGCTATTTGGATTGGAATGCAATGCATCAAGCGTTGTAATTGGTGCTGTCCTGATGTAAGAATGATGGCTAATTGCTTACCATAGTGAGAGGCTCAATGGTGCTATACTAAACTACTTTGTGTGTGAGAAAGAATTGTACTCATTATTTGAGCTCTTACTATGTAACAACATTATTTATTACCACAAGAGTTTGCAATTTAAAATGACCATGAATCTTTGAGGCATCTTAGGAGTTAGAATAAACTTTCAAAAAGGCAAGTGAAGTGGTTATAATTTATGAAAGGTCTTTCTTATGTGATCCAATACAAGAAAGGTAGTGCTAATGTAGTTACAGATCCCTTATTACGTCGACAAACCTTGCTAACCACTCCATAGATAAAATTACTAGGATTTTCACTTATCATTGAGCAGTATGCCTATGAACCCCATTTTGGTCCTATTTTTAAGTAGTGTAGAGAAGGAGTTACTGTTGGAGGATATTCCATAAAGGATGGATATCTGTTTAGAGAAATAAGACTATGTATACTAAGTTGTTCCACTCACGAGCTGTTGGTTAAGGAAGCACATAGTGGTAGATTATTAGGTCATTTTAGAGAGACTAAAATGACTAACCTATTGAAAGAGAAGTTTTAGTAGCTTGGTCTTGCCAAGGATATCCATAAGGTAGTTGGTAGTTACAAAGTATGCAAGAGGGCCAAGTGAAAGAGAGAGCTACATGGATAGTATATGCCTTTACCTACATTAACCTCACCTTGGGCTGGCCATAGTATAAACTTTGTCTTAGAGTTGCCCCAAACATTCAGAGGAAAAGATTCAATCTTTGTTGTAGTGGATTGCTTCAATAAAATGGTACCGTTCTTCCCATGCCATCAGACTAACGACGTTTTATATATTGTTGACTTGTTGTGTAGGAAGTTGTTTGACTACATGGAGTGTTGAAGACCATTGTTTCAGATTGAAATACAAAATTATTGAGCTATTTTTAGAAGACTCTTTGGAGAAGACTTAAAACTAAACTTGTGTTCAACTTTAGTAGCCACCCTCAGACTAATGGCCAAAATGAAGTGGTGAATAGAATGCTAGGAAATCTACTCTAAGTTGTCATGGGAAAAAACTTAAAAGATTAGCATCTATAACTACTAGTTATGGAGTTGACATATAACTGAGTTATCCATAGCACCACTAAGAAGACTCCATTTGAGGTTGTCTATGGCCTCAATTGCACTATTCCCCTAGATTTGATCAATACGCCTACAATTAATGAAGAAAGTTAATTTAAAGTGGCTTAAGCCCAAGAATTGCAAGAATTATGTCAGTCCGTGGCAAGGAAGATTGCTAAGTTCAACCAGAGACAATAAGAGATTGGTAGTCATGGCCATCGAACTATTCCTTTTAAACCAGGAAACTTAGTATGGATTTACCTCAACAAAGAGAAATTTCTACACCTACAATAAAGCAAGCTATCACCATAAGTTGATGGTTCATTCAAGGTCCTAAAGAAGATCAACCGCAATGCCTATAAGATTGAATTGCCTGAGAACTATAGTATTTCCTCCACCTTCAATGTATCTAACTTGATTCCCCATCGACTATAAGAAGATCCAACAGATGCCAAGACAGAACAAGAGCTTAAGATCACTTCAGATTTGAAGGTAAATCTTTCTGAACCTTAGGCAGATAATAGGAATCAACTGGTTAAACCAGTCATACGCAGTTAAGCTAGAGGACTATAAGGACTTACACGAAGAATGATAACTTAAAATCCCATTTAAGACAAGGACTCCTACCCTAACATCCACCTTGCACATTTCTACCGACCTAAATACCGAGCTCTAGTATGAACTGACACAATTCTTGAGCTTTCAAGCAAAAGTGTTGACTTGCTAAGCAACCCCCTCCTTACCAAGCTTGTATCATGATCTAGTTAGTTTTCGAGCTTATTAGGGTCAAACCTCTATTCAGGCAAAGTTGTGAGATACCTAACCTAAAGAAGATTTGAACATCTTTTAGTGACTAAGCTTTGACTTGAACCAGATCAGGTTTGCTCTAATCGCTAGCTCTTTTCATCACTTCATCCAAATTATATTATATTCTAGCTAACCAACCACCATGTGACACATGTCTTCTGGCACAATGTTCCAAAAGGATTCCTTACTTTTTCTGTATAGAATATTCTTTGTCTCTTTTACCCTTTTTAGTTTATTTCATGTATTCCAATTGTAAATTACCCTTTTTGTCTTTTCTATGTATGCTATATAACTCTAATAGGGCTAATATATAAACCTCATTTACTTATATGTAAACAAAACTCATTACATTAGATTATTACAAGTTTCATTTGTGAGCAACCCTAGTTTTCTTATTTTCTCTCTAACTCTTATCTATTCCTTTTAGTAAGGAGTAGTGGAAAGTGACCTTATAGTTCGAACCAATGAGTCATATTTAGGGAATTGTAAGTCGAGTAGGATTAATCGGTACATCATATCCAATTGGTAGTTGCTCGGATTTGCTAAACCCCTTTATTTTATTTTCATTCCCATTCGTTGTGGTGCTTCTCCATGTATATGACCTTAGAGACACATCACTTGGGATGGATTTCATCTCTTGTACCTTCTACTTTCACTCCATCATCCCTTTCTTCTATTGTTTCACTGATTTCTTCATTCATGCTATATACTTCAAAACCCTTACATTTGAAGCACTTTATCTTGCTCATTTTCCTTCTAAAGGTCAACTCCTTTTCAAATTCTTGCCCTTTTCATCCTTATTACAACCTCACTCCTTCACTATATGACTATTGTCCTTCCTTCTTGCTCAGTATTGAGGTAAAGGCTTCTTGTTACTTCTATGAAGAGGTTGATTTATTTGAATAGGTTAGGAATTATAAGTACAGTAAGGTCAGTTCCTCCTCTATCGTTCAACTCATTGGGTCACCTTAATAAGTTCCTCAAAGGTATGAATAAATAGCACTTAAACAACTTCTCTAAGCTCATCTCTTAGCCTAGTGACAAACTTGTAAACAATTCAGACTTTGAGTTCTTCTACTTCATACCTAATCATTAACATTTGGAAATTTGATGAGTTCCTAATTGCATATATTTTAATTGGTGATTTTTCATGATTTTCCCTTAATATTTGAGTTTATTTTTAGCGGACAATACTGAATTGAGTAACATTTTGTTTTCTAGGTTTTGAGATCATCTACATGAGAAAATGGGAAGATAGAAACAAATTCCACTCAAATCAGAGCTAATATGAGCAAGTTATAAAGATTTGAGAATTGATTTAGTTGAATGACATGACTATGTCGTTTCCTGGCAAAATTGGAGCTAATTTTCAACTGTTACAACTTAAGACACAACCATGTCATCGGTTGTGTCATTTCCTTTTTTTAAAAAAAAAAAAGAAAAGAAAAGAAAAGATACAATGTATAGCACAGTAAAGGAAATGACCAAAAGACACAATTGTATCTTTTCCAGTAGACTTATTTTTTTTATTCACTTTCTATATAAGGCATTATTAGGGTTTGTTTTAAAAAGAACTCGTTAGAAACACATTAGAGAAAGCTTTTCAAGAGAAAAACACTTAAAGTGTGAGAAGTTTATCAAGAATTTGAGATTTGATCTTTTCTCCTCTTTGATTTTAGATCCTTATTTTGCAATGTATAGTGAGTAGATCTTTGATATTTAGGTCTTGTAGAACCTAGACCTATTCATGTAATATGATTAGTATTTGATTAATTTAATTCTTTAGTCTTTTCTTAATTCAACTTTGTTTGCTTCATGATTTAGGTTATTATTTTCATTGGTAATAATCTAGAGTTTGATATCTTATAAGAAAATTGAGAGATTTCTTATAAGACTAGATTTCAACATAGTTGATGAGAATTATTGCAAGATTAGAGATAATTTGCAAGATTCTTTCAAAGTTTTATATTGAAGCATAGAGAATTCATTATTTAATAATGCAATCTTAGATCATGTTATTGTAAAGAGATTCTAATAAGTGATTTTAGGGTTAGGGTTAATTGGCTTGAGAAAGTGATTAACTTTAGTAAAGAATTCTCTCGGTTAAGAAAGATTAAAAAATAAATTAGATTGTCTTTAGGAAAATCACATGTTAGATTTAAGGAAAGGAAAATCTAGGTACAAGATTGAATCTTGAATTAATTTCCAATTGAATTGCTCTCTTGTTAATTCTTGAATTGCATCTTAGCTAATCTTTAAATTAGTTTTAGCAGTAATTTAGGTTTACTTCTTTAAGTTTCTTGAAATTTAATTTGTCGATTAGATAATAGAGACCTAGTGAGTATTAGTAGTCAAAGTCTCTATTGGATTGACATTGAAACTCATATCCGCTTTATTATAAACTAATAGGTGTACTTGCCTAACACATCAAGTTTTTGGCACCATTATTAGGGACTTTTGATATTAAGAAAGCTAGTAGATTTATTAATCTAACAATTTTTATCTTTTCTTGATTTCTTTCCTTTTCTTGGATTCTTTTATTTCTATGTGCTATCTTTAACTAATTTTCTGTTTTCTTTTGTGTAATGCATGACAAGAAGTCGGTCAAAGGATTTGATTAAAATCGATCCTGAGATTTAGAGGACAACTTTATGCAATTTGAGAGAATTATATGTCAAAGAAACAGTGGAGGTGATAAACTAAGGTTCTCCTATTAGATTGAAAGGTGAAGTGGAGTTGTTAGAAGGCGAAGTTAAGGATCAAGTAGTGGAATAAGAATTTAATCACAAGAGCTTACCTAATGACATCATAGCCAACAATTGGGAATAGAATTGGACTATGTCGGACTACTTCTAACCATCATTAATTGGTAGCCAGTCTTGCATCAACTGATCAATTGTTGTAGCCAATAACTTTGAGATCAAGTTAAACATTATTTAGATGGTTTAGCAATTTATCCAATTTAACGGCCTCCAAGATAAAGATCTTAATGCACATATTTCTAGTTTTTTTGGAAATATGTGTTACTTTTAAGATTAATGGGGCAACTAATGATGCTATCCGACTATGCCTCTTTCCGTTTTCTTTACATAATCAAGTTAAGCAGTAGTTGAATTCCTTAGCAAGGAATTCAATCACAACCTAGAATGAATTGGCAAAGAAGTTCATAGAAATGTATTTTCCGCCTGCAAAAATTGCATAACTTAGAGCGAACATCTCTACTTTTGCTTAAGTAGAGGGTGAGACCCTATATGATACTTAGGAGTACTTTCAGACTTGTTAAGGTAGTGTCCACACCACAGCCTCCCTCTTTAGATGGAAATGCAAACCTTTTACAATGGTCTCAATCCTTCTATAAGTTAAATGATAGATGCATCAGCTGCAGGTACACTTAATACCAAGATGCATGAGGAAGTCCAAGCTTTGAGAGAAGGTATGGCTATAAATAATTACCAATGGGAGAACCCTAGGGGGAAGCAAAAAGTCACAGGTGTATTTGAGCTAAATGCTATACAGTCTCTAACACTCAGGTGGAGATGTTAAGTAAGAAAATTAAATCCCTCTCGACTAGTTCGCAATAACCATAGATTAGCCCCAACAACTTCAACCAAGAGGGGATTGTAGGCTATGTGTAGACATAATAGGTTGATTTTCTAGGGAAACTTGCAAGACCCCAATATAATCCTTACAGCAACACTTACAACCCAGGATGGAGAGATCACCCTAATCTTTCATGGGGAGGTCAAAATCAAGGTTAAGGCCAATAATAAGAAGTAAGGAATCAACCTTAGCAAAGACTAAATTCACCTCCACCCCAATTTCAACAATTAGCAGTACTCCCACTTGCTCCAAAGAAGAAGTTAGAAAGCCTCTTCAAAAAATATATTCAATCTAATGAGGCTTGAATGCAATAAATAGAGGCCTCTTTAAGGAACCAAGAAGCCTCCATCTACAATCTAGAGAATCAAATTGGATAACTTACAAGGATGCTGAATGAAGGACCATAAGGGTCTTTGCTTAGAAACACTAAAACAAACCTTAGGGAACATGTCAATGTAGTAACCTTAAGAAGTGGTAGAGAGATACAAGTTGAAAACAAGGAGGATAAGGAAATAGTTGAGAAAAAAGTGGAGGCTAAGGGTAAGGAAAGTTCATAACCGCTGAGATCAAAAGAGAGTGTAAAGCCTCCACAAGTGAAGGAGTATAAGCTAACCACTCTGTATTCGCAACGCCTTAAGTAAGACTACCCTGATCTAACCAAGCAATTTGAAAAAGTCCTTAATCTTTTTAAACAACTTCACATAAACTTACCTCTTGTTAATATTTTATTGTAGATGCCAAAGTATGTAAAGTTCCTTAAGGATCTTCTATCAAACAAGAGGAAACTGGATGATCGTCTCACATTAAACAAGAAATGCTCCACACTACTACAAAAAAAGCTACCAAAGAAATTACAAGATCCAGGGAGTTTTACTCTTCCTAGTGTGCTTCGAAAGTTATCAATAAATAATGCTTTAGCAGATTTAGGAACTAGTATAAACTTGATGCCATTTAAGTTGTTTAAAAAGCTAGGGTTAGGAGAACCTAAACCAATGCGCATAAGCGTTCAATTAGCTGATAGGTCCATCACATACCCTAGAGGCATCATAGAAGATGTTCTAGTATGAGTTAATAAATTCACTTTCCTTGTAGATTTTGTTATCATCGACATAGATGAGAATCTTAAGGTACAATTGATTCTAGGTAGACCCTTCTTAGCTACTACTAGGGTTGTGTTTGATGTTAGTGAACGTAAGCTCATCTTAAGGGTCAGAGATGAGAAAATTGTTTTCTATAATCTAGATTCAATGCATAAGTCCTTTGACTCAAAGCACACAAGCTATGATCGTGATACTTCTAATGCTATTGCTACTAAATGAGTGTGGTAAACACTTATCAAAGAACCTATGAACGATTGCTTATAAATGGGCGATGGAGGAATGCTGAGAACCCTTAATCAATCATAAATTATAGTTTAGTTGGGAGCTAATGAACCCAATGTGGTAAAGATAGGGATTGAATCATTTTGTAGACTAAACGAAGGAAAGTTAGAGCCTCATAAAGTAAAACCACTAGTCTTGCAGCGGAAACACTTAGAAGATTGTTTGGAATATACTTTTGCAGTGAGGAGCTCAAAGGTATCGACAACCACTCCATTTAAGTGAAAAGTAGACAAAAAGAAGAAACTCGAGCAACATGAGTTTAATGAGTGGCATGATAAGTAGAAACTCGGTAGAAGTTATGCAAATAGATAAGAGAATTTGCTATACCAATGGAAAAGGGGTAATTCTAACCTTGTTTGGAGGGTTCGAAAGTGAGGTAAGGATGGATATTCATCTCCACTTAGATGAAGGAAAATAAACCATGCATTTCATCTTGCTATTGACGTTAAACATAGTGCTCTTAGGGTGCAACCCAAACCGATAGGTTATGTTAGCAATTTTTACTATTTATTTTACTACTTTAATACATTTACTTTTCATTTTAGGGTTAAATTTGCTTTTATGTTGCGCTATACATATGACAGTCCCACTAGGTAGTTTGTAGGCAAGGGTCAAGGGGATAGCATCACTTGTGGGGTTTTTAGGGCAATGCCCTAGAAGCTAAAAAAAAAAATTCAAAATTGGTAAGCGCAACATTATAAGTTTTTCTTTTAGGTTAATTTTTGCATTAGATTTGTTTGGTTTATTTTAATTCTTCCCTCACTTCTTCTTTTACACAAACATACACATGGTTTTATTTCCTTTTCGTCTACTCTCTCGCTTATACCTAAACACACAAAAGAATACACTTACTACCATCTTTGATTCACAATCCATCACTTACACTGATTCAATCTTTCCTAAGTGCACTTTATTTCAAGTACTTTGGTAAGTTCTTGATATCTCTCATTTTTCTTGATTTTTTTTTCATGGAAGAACTCATTAGATTTCGCTTTCTCTTAAGGCTTTTGCATGATTCTATTTAGTGAATGTAGGTTATGATGGATATTTTTTGTTTTAGTATTTCGGTAGTGATGTGCATGATGAACATGACCATGTCCTTGAATTGGTGCTAATCTTTTGGTTTGAAAGATACGGGTTATCACACAATCATATCACTTACAATACATTCCTATAAGTGTACGATTCTTGATTGTTTGAGTTGAAGTGCTAAATTTCTTTGCTTTATATGCTTTATTCTTCATTTTGGCACTTAGGGCTTTAGTGTTTAATCAACATATAAGTGCTATTAATTCATGTCATTAAAGAATTAGGAGTTTAAGCATGCTTGGAATCTCTTTTGTAACAATAGTCGTGAGGATTATTTGAAAATTGGTAACTTCCATTGAATTGAATATATTTGAATACTTGATCCTTAATGTTTGAGTTACACTTTGCTAGAATTGGTAGGTAAAATCTATGTGGAGTAAAGTTATGGATTATTTAGCTTAGGATTTTAAGGACTTAGGATTAGAGCAACATCACTGATTAGGAGTTAGTCATAACTATTTTTGAAGCTTACTTTGTTGTATACTTTCCACTTAGATGACTTTTGAGCCTTATAATTCTTAGTAAACAAACAAATGAAGTTTATCTTTTGAAAAACCCATATAAACTTGAAATAATTGGAGGTAGAAAGTGATATAAATAAATGAATAATCAATAAATAACAAAAAGGAAAAATTGGTAAGAATTCACCTTGGTCCCTTAAAAGAGTGAGATTGAATTCTACTGCCAATGCCAAAGTAAACTTAAAGAATAAGTTGGTATGGATCGGCCTTGGTCTCTTAGATGAGCAAGGTTATTTCTTGCTACCAATATGAGGGCTAGGTTGGTATGGATCGGTCTTGGTCGGTCAAAAGAGTATGATCCTTTCCCACTACCAATATAATTGTCCTTAAATAATGTGCTTAATTAATAACATAAATTCAGTGAATTTGAAGCCTTCCTAATGAAAGCATGTATTAAGGGGATGATCAGAAGATGAGTTGGTGTAGTATGTGTTTACTCTAAATTATGGCACTTAGTGAGATTGAAGAGAGGGTTATATACATTTTAATTAAGTAGGTTTAAAATTTTTATGACTCTTTCCTAATTGGTGAGATGTTAAATCTGATCTTAAGTATGGGAATCCTTAACTAAATGACCTAGTTAAACTTTAATTTATATAGATTAGTTTGTGGGCTCTAGTACTTTGTGTCCTTTGATTATTAGAAAAAAGATTGAGTATAAGAGTTAAGGAAATATTTAAAGAAAATTAATTGGATTTTCAAGTTGAATCTTTTCGAGTTAAGTGTAAATTTTGGTCGGTTTCTTAGTTACTAATGGTTTTTAACTTAAGAATTCTTGTCCTAATTTTTCTTTGATTTATTTTCTTTAAGAAAAGTAAATTCATTCTTAAGTGTGGGGAAGTTTGATGAGTTCCTAATTGTACATATTTTAATTAGTGATTTTTCATTATTTTCCCTTGATATTTGATTTTATTTTTAGATAATAATGCTTAATTATGTAAAAAATTTTTTTAGGTTTTAAAACAATTTATGTAAGAAAAAAAGAAAATTAAAACAAATTTCACTTAAATCGGGGTTAAAATGAATAAGCTATGAATATTTGAATATCAACATAGCCGAACGACATGACTGTGTCATGTCCAGGCAAAATTGGAGCTAATTTTCAACTATTACAGCTTATGATATGACCAAAAGACATGACCATGTCCCAGGTCGTGTCGTTTCCAATTTTTTTTTTTTTTTTAAAAAGAAGAAAAGATACAACATATAGTATAGTTAAGTATAAAACCAAAATATACGATTGTATCCCCAATCATGTCTTTTCCAACCGACTTATTTTTTTTATTCACTTTCTATATAATGCCTTGTTTAGGTTTGTTTTAAAAAGAACTTGTTAGACACGAATTGTAGAGAGCTTTTCAAGAGAAGAACACTTAGGGAGTGAGAGGATTATCAAGAATTCGAGATTTGATCTTATTTAAACTTCATGACTTTCTTTTTTATAATTTCTCTGCTCTTTGATTTTAGATTCTTATTTTACAATGTATTGTGAGTAGATTTTTGATATTTAGGAGTTGTAGAACCTAGATCTATTCATGTGATATGATTAGTATTTGATTAATATAATTCTTTAGTTTTTTCTTGATCTAACTATGTTTGCTTTCATGATTTAGGTTATTATTTCCATCAGTAATAAACTAGAGTTTGATATCTTATAAGAGAATTAAGAGATTTCTTATAAGATTAGATCTAGGTATAGTTGATGAGGATTATTGCAAGATTAGAGATAATTTGCAAGATTCTTTTAGAATTTTAAATTAAAGCGTAGAGAATTCATTGTTTAATAATGTAATCTAAGATCATGCTATTGAGAAAAGATTCTAATAGGTAATTCTATAGTTTGGGTTAATTGGCTTGAGAAAGTGATTAACTTTAGTAGAAAATTCTCCAAATCAACAAAGATTAAAGAATAAATTAGATTATTTTTAGAAAAATCATATGTTAGATCTAGGGGAAGCAAGATCTACAATATTGAATCTAAATTAATTTCCAATTGAATTGCTTTCTTGTTAATTCTTGAATTGTGTCTTAGTTAATCTTTAAATTAGTTTTAGCAGTAATTTAGATTTACTTCTTTAGGTTTCTTGAAATTTAATATTTCGGTTAGATAATAGAGACATAGTGAGTACTAGTAGCTAGAGTCCTTGTGGGATCGACATTCGGACTCATATTTGCTATATTATAAACTAATATGTGCACTTGCCTAATACATAAAGAAACTTCACATAATCATCAGCAATTCAATTCCCTTGCTTAAGCTCCTATAACTTTGCGAAGGTATCCTGATAGTATGATTCAAGAGTAAATTTATTGTGCATGACTCTTTTCATCTCTTCTTAAGTTCTTACTCCTCATTGTTCCCCTTTCTCTCTCTTTATGTAAAGCTTCTTTCACCACATGTAGGCATAACCAACGAACTCTAGGGCAATATGTTTAACCTTATCACCTTCAGTATAATAATAACACTCAAACAACTTCTTGACTCACTCTTCCTAGTCTATATATTTATTGGCATTTCTAATTCTTAAAATGCTTGAAATTTGGATTTTTAAATTTTTTAATCCTTTAGGAGCTCGCACATTCCATTCCTCCTTAAAATATTCTTCTTAGAGCTCTCTTTCTTCCAAATTTTCTTCATAGTTCATTGTTTGGTGAGCTAGTTATTCAACTCCATTTTGAAAGTGTCAAGCAAGGTAAGGTATTCGATTAAGTCAATTCTCATGCTGTGTAGCACTAGGAGCTCGAACCATTCTTTCCTCATCCTCATAAAGCTCTTCTACGTCACTTTCATCCTTTTCTATCAGCTCTAATATTCGGTTCTCTAACTCATTGATGATGAGTTAGGGAATTTACTCCTTGACACGGAAAGCCATAAGCTTGGTGAGCTTCTTGATTAGCTTGGTTTTCAACTGGAGTGATTTCTTCATCATGGTCGTTGGTTTGATGAACCTCATTCGCTCTCGTGGTCACTATCCATTACATTAACAACATCATATTTTCCATCATTTCCATAATACGATCTAGCCGTTCATGTATAAACTGAGGTGTCTACTTTACCCATCGGCTTTTTCCTAAAGTGTCACTATCATTATCACCAACAACTGCATTCATGTTGGGGCTAATAATTTATTTAACCTCAATAACTACTATGCTACCATAACTCAATAGCTAATAATCACTACCTAGAAACACCACTAATCCAAATCACAACTACTACCCTACTTCACAAAATGGAAATAGAGCACAATAGAATCTCCACCAATGTATTCAATCTATGGTCGAGCAAAATACCCAAAAGTTACAATCAATATGACTCCAAACATTGAGTAATAGACCTTCTTCAAGACCCATAACTCATCAACTTAACAACAATACAAAAATTGTAGATAAGTATGACAAAACACAAATTTTCCAGCGTAACCACTTTTTTATTGCCATAACCAACACTTGAACTTTTGCCCCTGTTCAGAACCTTGAGCTCTAATACCAAGATGATGTGTACTTATAGAGGGAGGTCTTACTAAATGCTTGGATGGATCATCTAGAGAAATCTACCGAAGAAAGGAAAGGTTGAGTTTAGGTAAAATAACATAAAAAGGAAAAGAAAGTTACACTTTGTGAGCTACTCGTGGATATGACTCACCTCTTAAGTACTCACATACCAGCACATCACTGGATGTGATTCTTTGGTCCCATGTGCTAGGCTTCTCATTGGTATAACTTTGCTCAAGAGTTGCTATGAGCTTAGTTATTAAGATTCTCAATCTCATAAGAAGGGTGGAGCAAACTAAAAGGAAATTCATTAATATAAGAGGGTAATAAGTTTAATTACAATAACTATCTAAATAGGGTATTTATACCCCATTTGGTAGGGTTATAATACCATAACTAAATTACTAAAAATGGCAAGAAATTATAAAAAGTACAAATGCAAATGTAGAAGGACAATTATGTAATCCTTTTAAAAATAGAATGTTTTGCTTTCAAGGCGTGATATGATCATCATGGCAGAGTCTAGGGCACATTCTACTAACAAATTATGACACTCAAAGATTTGGTTAGCACTTATTGGGCACTCATGTAGCTTAATAAGGAGGGTTGGTGATGAGAGTTAGTCTTTAGAATAGGTCAAAAGGGTTGACTCTTGAGTTAGCCTAGAGAGATTAGAATCAATCAAGGCTATACACCAACCAGCTTAGGAACAAGGAAGGTCTTATAGGTCAGCATCGTCCTTTAAGTCAGCATGAATAGAAATAACTCAACAACTGAGGTTCGAGAGGCTATGTTGTTTAGGTCTCTACTCTTGCTCGAATGAGAGGTTTATGTACCAGATTCCTATCAACACATCCTGTAACTTCTCTCTTTATCTCTTATCTCTTGGCATGCTTCCAAAAAAAGGGGATGGAAATAATGAACAAAATAATTTACAAGTGTGAAGAATTAAATAAAACTTAAAAACATAGTATCAACTAAAGCAAAATTAGAAACTAATTAATTTTAACTAAGCATAAAATCAAAACCAATTAGTTTCTAGTTTCATAGTATTAGTGTGTCAAAACAACATGAAAGAAGTCAAGTGAGGGCCCAAGCAAATTTTGACTCGACATGTTCACATTACAAAAAGACATGAAAGAACACTTAGAAAGTGTAAAAATTCGTAAAAATTTTAAGACTATGAAACTTGTAAATGAATGTTATGCTAAGTTTCATACATCAAACCATGTCCAAAAAAATGAGTAATTGTTTGTGTTTATGGATGAAAATAACCATTCAAAACCAAAAATAGTCATCTATGATATGCCAAGAAGTAAATCTATCTTTTCAATTGCAAATCCTAAATATGAATGAAAGGATAGAAAAACAAACATGCATGAAAGAATAGATGAAGAGAAAATTAAGAGAGACAAAGTAAATGAGCATACTTGATTTTTGAAATAACAAAATCACTAAAAGCTCAAGAATCTAAAGGAAACTCCTCATGAATTCTCTTTGCATCCTATAAAAGATTATTTTCACTATGCATCAAAAAAATTAATTTCAAGTTGTTAACTTCAAAATAATATAGGTGGATTCTTTTTTGTATGAAAAGAAGTTAAAAACTAAGTAACTAAAATTGGATAGAAACTAAAAAAAATTAGTTGAATTGCATTCCACCATTCCATGGGAAGATGTTCAATTCCCATAATGCTAAAGAAAATAGGGGGAACTCTTTTATCCTTAACCTATAGCTCTTCTTTAATTTGATTACCCATAGTGGGTCTACAATAAGGAGAAGTGTTTATAATAGGTGCTTGCTCAAATTCAATACCATATCTTAGAAGTTCTAAGCACTTCATCTTAGGTTTTGCTTTAAAGAGAGTTAAAAAAACATTTAATTTCGATTATAGGTTAGCTTCTTCAACTTTCTCCTATAGGGTTAAGAAATTTACACTTTCTTTAATTTTTACAAGAAGCTCTTTTGAATGACCATTATTAAAAATCATATCAATATTCTCTTCTATCACCTGTTTCTCTAAATTTACTTTTGCTTCCATCTTTTGGCTAGCAGTATCCCCTCTAACTTCTAACTACTTTTCTCACTCTACCACCAACTGACTCTCTTTATTTTTCACAAGCCCTTTTGTATATTTAGAATAATTATCATTTGCAACATAATTGGAGGAGATATATAAAGTAGAATTTGGCAAAAGGAGAAAGATGTTTATATCCAAAGTACCATACCCCTCTAGATGCTCATTAGCCAATTCCAATACAATCTTACCTTTTGATTGCCCATTTTCTTATGTATGTAGTGAACATAACGAGGTGGTTGGAATAAGTGCTGATTTATTAAAAGTGCGAAAATTTTTTGCTAAATGTTTTTTCACAACCCTTATGATAGCTTTAGCTTCCTATTGAAGTTTCTCTCTTTCTTGAAAATAAAGATGATATGGTATGGAATGAGATTTAGGCATCCAATAAGAACAATAGGAGTATCTACAATATAAACATCTATTCCAAAAATTCATGGATATAGGTTCCTCATACTTGTTACTAATGTATGCACTCCAGTTGTTATTTTCCTTATTCCACTTATCATATTCCATCTCAATCTCCCAGTTAATATAATTCAAATCAACAACCTGAAAAAATTCTCAAACCTAAAATTAAAAATAATAAAATCTACAAAAAATAAACTAAGATGCACAATCAAGAAACAAGCAATGTAAACAAAAAGAAATAATAATTTTTGTTTCAATTTTTTTAAATCATAAGAGTGGGTAAGGTATTAAATTTAGGGCATTCCTAATATCGTAACCATAGTTCTCAGCATGAGTGCCAAAAACATGATGAGTAGGCATAAGGATGGATGTAGTACCATATGAATGGAGGGGTCGAATTTATTCTAATTAAGTTAATATTAGAATCATCTATAAGAAAATATTTGCTTGTTATTACAATTATATTGCATCTTATATGCACATATGATTTTGTTGATGACTCTACACGAAATATATTATAAATTTTATAGAACAAAAAAGTTCTTTTAAAAAATTACTCGATGCATTTCATAAGAAACTAAAATTATAAACCTTTTACCTTTTCTTTTAATATATGTACTAATTGAAATATAACTATCAATTTATCAAGAAAAATACAATTAATATATAAAACTTGTGTAAATTTTGTTTTCAATAAAAATATATTAGAAAAATATCTGCATATGAAATTGCAAATAGAGCCAAAATATCAATTAGGCATAAATATTAGTTCTTCAATTTCTTTTCATGGTAAATTTATAATTTTTTTTTGTTATGTTATAAAAAAAAGTCCTTCTAAATATAAGTTATTATATAATCAATCATTCAACACTTTACATTCATTTCCATAATATTAGTTATAAAAGAAATGTTACTAACTGAAGTTATAATTGATATTATTTGTTAATAATTTGTGTGATAAGATTAGAACAATTATAATATGAGTAAAGTAATGATTATTTATGGTGTACTATTTATAAAAAATTACATTTCAAGAGAATTTATTTAGTTTGCATAATTTTATAGTAATGAATTGAATGCTATTAGTTATTGCAAGAAAAATAGGTTAGAAGAAAATAAAAACAGAATGTCATTTATGTAATAAATGCATATTGAAAAAATAAATTGCTATGCATAAATTTGAATCCATGACCTTCTATTTAAGAAATATGCATTTAACCACTTAACCGCATTCAATATTATGAAAGAATTGCTCTTTAAAAAATATATATAATTTATAACAGTTTTCTTTTTAAAAAATTAAAAAAAAAAACTTTTTCCAAGGGATGAGGGGGTTGGGGCCCCTTTCGGTCCTTCCTAAATTCGTCCATTGGTAGGCAAGAGCATCTAGTCAAATTATAATATAGTAAAATGGATTGAATTTAAGTATCAATCCCTTAAGGACTACCTATATTTGCTAATACTAGTATTTATCCTTTTCTTAATATCTAACGTAACAAATAAATTTAATTAATTAGGGACAACTATTAAAACAAAACAAATAATAAATAATAAATTAATAGGTAAACTCAATTATTAAAGATAACAAAACTAAATTATTCTAATAAAATAAAGAACAATTAATAAAATAACGAAATACGAAACAATTAAAATTAACTATAAACACATAAACTTAGTATTCAATTAATGATCCACTTAAAATATCTATGCAAGTTATCGATCTCATTCTTATTATTAGACCATGAAAATGCTTAATATGAATTAACTAGACCGGTGCTATTGGATTAGATTGTCTTAATTTAGAGAAATCTAATACATAATCGCTTAGCCTACTCAATTCCTTCTAATCAAATACCTAATTACTATTAGGTTGCCCTAATCTAGAGAATTCAAATACCTAAGAGTTCGGTCACTGACTAACAAATATAAATATAGGACTTCTCCATCAATAGGCTTAGAAAGTATTGGGGGTGTGGTAAGGAATTTCTTCAACTCTTGAAATGCATCTTTACGTTGTTCTAACTGCTTGAATTCAAAAGGATTTTGCAATACTTGGAAAAATTCAATGCATTTCTTTTCACTTTGAGACACAAATCGGTTTAAGGTTGAAATTTGGCTTATTAACCTCTACAATTCCTTAATTGTCTTTGGTAGCTCTATATCTATCGAGGTTAGCTTCTATACCCTACCACATCACCTTAAAGCCTAAGAATTTCCCTGGTGAAGCCTCAAACACATACTTCTAAGGGTTCAACATTGTGTTGTAATACCTCAGAGTATCAAAATTTTCCTCAAGTTAGAGAGATGATCACTACAAGACTTTCTCTTCATAATCAAATCATCTATGTAAACTTCAATGTTCCTATATATCTAGGGCTTAAACATCTTCATTACCAATCTCTAGTATGTAACTCTCGTATTCTTCAGTCTAAAAGGCATGAACTTAAAACAATAAGTTCCAAAATTGGTGATGAACGGGGTATGTACTTGGTTAGATGCATGCATCTTGACTTGATCATATCAGGAAAAGGGATCTATAAAGCTTAATAATGCATGACCTGATGTAGAATCAACCAGCTAATCTATTCTAAGAAAAGGAAACTAATCCTTTAGACATGCCTTATTAAGGTTAGTAAAGTCTATACATATTTGCCATTTCCTGTTCGCCTTTTTAATCAACATGCAATTGGCCAACCAAGTTAGGTATGGCTCCTCCTTGATAAAACTTGCCCTCATTAGTTTCTACACCTCTTCCTTGATGATGGCTTACCTTTCTGGGGCAAAATGCCTCTTCTTTCACTGGATTACCTTGGTGTTCAAATAAATCTTGAGCTTGTGTGTTATTAAATGCTCATGAATGCTAAGTATGTCTGACAAAGACCATACGAATATATCTTTATTAGCTTAAAGGAAGTCTATTACATGATCTTTTGGGTTAGGAGCCATACTTGCTTCGACCTTAGTAGGTTTGCTTAAGGTAGTCACTTAATTGAATAGTTAAGGTCTCTTTTGTTAGCTTACCTTTAATCTATAAACAATGATTTGATACTCATTCAATTTGGTACACTTGGTCCGTCTTCAAAGCTTTCATATATAAAGCCTTTGCCAATTGCTGATCTTCAAAACATGTGCCGATCTTGGTCAAGGTAGAGAACGTCGCTTTCTGATGTGTGGTAGAGACAACCATCTTAAACATGTTAAGATTTGGTCAACCTATAATTCTATTATGAGGTGAAAGGAAATCGACCTCTTTCTCCACTACATTCTTGTTGTTGCTAATCTATAAGGTCAAAGTGGCAACTCCTTAAACCTTCACTGACTAGTTATTAAAGCCATATAAGTTGTACTTGTAGGAATGTATTCTATAATTTTCTAGTTTCGACCATGTTTGATAAAAAGCATGTTGAAAATAATATCAGTGGAGCTTCCTATATCCACCATTTGTTCCTTACTTCAAACTTAGGGACTCTAGTCCTTTTGAGGAAATTTTATCCCTTACGTATCCTTCTTTGAAAAAGTAATCATCTCGTTAACCTTTTGCTTCCTACTATGAACACTTAGCACTTAATCTCTTATAGTGCTCACTGAACTTAAAGTGGCCGGTGTGCTCCCTCCTCATGGTTCCCCAAAAATCACATTTATTACTCCCCTTGGAGCTTAGTTATTAATTTGGTTACTATTCCAAACTGCCAATTCACAATTGTCATTCCTACCTTCATTGTTGTTAGGTTACTAATCTAACCTCCTTCTTTGAGTAAGGCACTATGTCCTCTCTTCCTTGTTAGTGATGAACATTCTTAGATACCCCCTCTGAACAGCATCCTTGTGTATATTTTTCAACTAAATGTAGTCATCAATGTTGTGCCCATGGTCACCACAAAAATCACAATACATGTTTGAATTTTTTTTTAAGGGGTTACCTTTCATCCTTTCTAGCCAAGCGAGAAAGCCTTGATTCTAAACTTCCATTAAGATATCCAACATAGGTCGGTTCAATGGCGTATGAGCAACATAGGTTAGAATTGGGCATTTTTTATCTCCTTGGGGTCTCCTTAGTTGATCTCACTTATCAATCCTTCTTCCTAAACAAGCTTTTACAAAATCTTTCTCTTTCTCCGACCTCTAGTCATATTTTTCTTTTTCAAGCTTCCTACAAGCTTGTATTTAGTCTTTTTGTTGTATAAACGTTTATGATGTAGTGGTAAATTTGTCCAATGAGATCGGTGAATGCTTGGCTAAGGATTTGAAGAAATTTGATTTTTCCTTGACTCCTTAACAGATAGGATGGAGAGCAACACTCTTATCACGGTTCGCAATTTCAATCATCAATTGATTGAAATGATGCACATAGTCGCTTATGCTCTCATTAGCCTTTTGTCGGATGTAAGTCAATAATGAAGAATCCTTCACAGGTGGCTTACTAGCTAGAAATCAATGTCGAAACTTGTCAAAAAGTTGATCAAAAGAGGATATGGAGGTTTCTTTTAGGAAATGCAACCTGTTGCTTGCTAATTTCCTCAATGTAGAAGGAAATACTTTGCAGGTTGTTGCATCCAAGAGCCCATACAATTCCTTTGATGCTCAAAATGTATTGAGGTGATCATATGGATCCTTTATCCCATCAAAAGTGTCAAATTGAGGTAATATGACACTTAAGGGAAGCCCTTCCTCCATGATTTTACGTATAAAAGGTCTCAACTTTCTCCTCTTTTAGCTCAATTTCTCTTTTTAAACTTCCTTCTGCCACCGATTTCTTGATGTAGTCCTTCAAATCTTGCAAACTTATGTTTGCAATAGCTTTTTTTTTCCAGTATGTGAGTAACTACATGCTCAATCTTTCCTTCCTTTTAAGTAAGGATATGACCATAAAATAAAGCTTGTAATGATGTCTGCTTGAAACTTTTCTCAACAAGAGCATCAGATCGTGCTTATTGATCATTATCATCTATCATTATAGGTTTTCCTCATACACAACGGCGATAATCTTCCTTAGTAATTAAGCTCACTTCTTCACCTACTACTTCCAAAGGTGGCATTGAGGAAGATGTAGTGTCACAATCTTGGAATATTTTCCTTAACTTCATGTTTTACATTTTGACGTCTTTCAATTCTTTTGCAAATTGTTCACATGAAGCCTTTAGTTGGGAAATGCATATAAATTCAACTTGTTGAGTCTGTTATGGTTGCATTAAGGGTCATTTGACTATATAGGAAGCACCTCTAGAGTTGGTTGGTCTATAGGTTACTCATCCTAAACCATGTAAGGGGCATCACTCCCTTCTGCAATATTGTCATCTTTGCTTTTAGTTAAGGTCACCGTATTGGGTTAGTAACAAATGGCACCAAACTGTTGACAATCGAATTTGGTGGATAGCTGATTAGCTTGACAAATTGATAAAAGGCTTACAAAAAATAAAAAATAAATGAATGAATTAAGCTATGGAGGTGCCAAGGTAACTACGACATTGTCATTTCGATGCCTAAGTAAGATATTGGGTTATGAAAGTAGGTGTAAGTAAGAGGTGATAGTGAGAGAGTAAGGGTTTAGAAGAAGACTACCCATTGGTAACCAAACTCTATTTATTGATGGTGACTAGTAAATGATCTTAGGAACTGTTGTCTTCATGTTTATCATGTGGTAATATCCTTCATCTCACTTACTACTTTGTGATTGCTAGGAACGTAGGCTAGTTTCAGACAAGTAATGGTAGTTGCTATTAATAATCCCCAACTGTTTGCACTTGTTTTTGAATTTGAACTCTTAGCAGCTGTACCAAGCTCTTAGCCACTTTCCCAACCTGCTTGCAACTTCCCCAAGCTCCTTTCTAAATTTTTACCATAATTCAAGCTACCTAGCCATCTAAGCTATGTAACTTCCAAGACTGTTTCAAATGTGTTTAGCACATGTCAGATTTCATGCCCTTGAGGTCAAGTAACAACCTTCTTAATTCACTAGGAGGTCTTCCAAACTTTAGGTTCAAAATCCCTATCAACAAATATGTTGACATTTAATCTTGATTAACAAGTAAGTTCAAAGTTTGCATGTTTTTTAGTTGTATTTTCCTGTAAATTTAAAGATGGAATTGAATGTAGATTGAATACTCATAACATGTTCTTACTAATATTCAATGTGTTTGAATGATAACAAAAACATATGTACTTAATGTTACTATTAAGATACTAAGTTTGCAAAAACAATAAATGAATATTTGGTGGTAAAATGACTAATTAAAATCTAAGATGTTTAGAACATGAATAACATAAGGGGATCAGAACCAGAAACGAATATATGATCAAAACCATATTAGCGAAAATACTTTAGAAGAAACAAACATAATGAAGAAAGAAAAGAAAAATTTGAACAAATAGAAGAGGACTTCTGAAGACAAGAGAAGAATGAAAATTCGAAAGTTACATAAGCTTAGAAGTACATAAGCTAAAGAAGTTCAAAACCTATAAGAATTCAAGAGCAATAAAAGTTCGAAAGCTAACAAGAAATAAGATTGATAGTAGAAGCTAAATGATTGTTTAGAAGCTTAAGAAACACAATAGAAGCTAACGGTCAAAATAAAAGTTGAACAATAAGGAGAGAAATATCTATGGAAATTATAGATCAAGACTCAGCATTAAAGTGAATATATATTTGAGTAATATATCGAATCAAGTTATGGATTCTAATCAAATAAAATGATAAATATTGACAAGACGAGAAAGAAGAAGACACAATAACAATAAGAAATAAATTTATTAAATCGTGTTTAAAAGTATTATCAACACTACTCCATAGAGTTATTACACGAAATTATAGAGAAATCATACCATCATTACTATTTGAGAGAATAGTGAGGGAGACTCTATGGACTTATGTAATCTTGAGGTATGAATCATAAGGTAAGGTAAATTCAAGGAAATTGATATCTTGTGGCAAAGCTTGTACAGCTCATCATGATGTTCTTAAATAGTGGATGAGCTAGTGTAGAACACTAGGTCCTTAGCATTAGTTCTTGGAAGAGAGGGCTAACTTATAAAGAGAATCCTTGGTAAAACGTTGCCTAATTTTTACCTCCTAATCTTTTGATTTTGCTGCATATCTACTTCATTACTTGTGTTTACTTGACACATTCATGCATTAAGAAGCATGAATAGTTTTAGGATAAAAAACTTTATACTTTAAATAATTAAGTATCAATGTAAGTTAAGAACCTAAAAGAACTTATAAGAGGTCAAATTAAAAAAAAAAAAAAACTAAAGAGTTAAAAAACAAAAAGATTGGATTGAAAATAATCAAGGCTTTAAATTGTAAATCTTTGATCTAAATTTATCAATTTTTGATACATGAGAAAGTAAGAACAGGTTCATTGACAGTAGTAATTTTAAATAATCAGAAGTGGGAAAATGTTGAGGTGTTTGACAATATTGGTAACAATCAATTCAACTCCTTAACCCCCTTCTCCCCTTCTTGTTGATTCTTTGCTAAGACTAATAAAAATTAATATTTTACGAACATTAATTATTAAGAAAATATAATAAAATAATAGAGTATGAATATCATAAAAGAAAATTTTAAAAAAGGACAAAAAGGGATATTAGATCATTCCTTTAAACTAAACTAGTTCAACATGAACTAACCAATTCAATTAGTTCAAACTAGAAGAATCTAAAAATATTTCATAAAATATGTTCTTTCTTATAATTAAATAAATGAATTTAAGGTAGACTGGCTTAATTTTAAAATTAAATTAGGCTTTAATTTTAGACCAAACTTCAACCAAAGCATCAAGTACACTACATAAACATGCGGTTTTCATAATTTGATTTATTTAATAAATACTAAGTATTGAGATAATTATAAAACTAAGAAAATGATCTTTTATAATCTTAAGTCAATCAAGTATTAATGATTACTTCTTATTGCATAATGATATGGTTTAAGAGTTTTGTAGTTTGACTTACATCTTATTCATGATTGCAAGAACTTCTAGATAGAAATAGCTGCTATGATTTAATTGTACTACGATGAGTTTGGTTGCAATTTATCTCATATATTGGGATGATAATGTTTATAAACTTTCGCTGTTCCATTTTTAGTTGAACTCAAGTCTAGACATAGATTATTAGACCTTTACTATTTAAACATTTACTACTTTTAGTGGATTATACTCAAACATTGTGAACGATGGACATTATGTTAGACGTTTATTACTTTTAGTTCTATGAGCTTTAGACCCTTTTATGAACTATTTTACTTGATATGCTATTGATGGACTTTTAATAAATATTCTTGTCAATTAGAAATCGATGAATGTTTTCTAAATATTAAAATTGACTAAGATTTGACAAATTGTTATTCTACAAATGTTTTCATACGTAATGAATAATTTCTAAATGTCAAAAGTGGTTCAAGTTAATGAATATAGTTTAGTGAAACTTGGCATGTTTTACTTAAATATGATACATATGGATATTATTCCCTTTTAGGTTTTAGGGCATAACACCTTATCTTAATACATGATGTAAAAGCCAACTTGGGAGAGTGTAGAAATATCTAGGATAGTAATGACATGTATTGATTTGTGTTGCTACTTTCACAAGTCATACACTAATAAAATTAGTCCTCATTTAAGTAGTGAAAATGATATATAACTAATTGATCAGGCTTGTAATTTGAGAATAAAGATAGTTGTCTAATGCATGAAGAATCTAACAAGTATACTAGTCGATTAGTAGTGTAAGGTGAGCTATAAGATCATATTTTATAGGGAATGGTATGCTAGCTCTCAGCTACTTTAGTTCTATTCATAGCTAGGTGAATCGATAAAGTTTTGAGTTTTATTAAACTAAATCTAACAACTATCCTAGTCTAAATAAACATGAGATTTTACAATAAGATAAATATAATTAAGAACCAATTGCATAAATTACTAAAGACCCATTGTTTGAACTATCGAATTGCTCATGTACAAATGAGTCAATGGTTGAATGCAAGAATGAAATCTTAACCAAATGAAAGTTTTTTAAAAATTAATCTTAGTTAAATAGGCATGGAAATTATTAGAATTCATGCAAAGAAACACAACCCTAATCTACATATATTCCTACACATTCGAAATATGTACTCAATGCCTAAAACCCGTAATCCACATAACATATAATTACAAAGAACAACACAAGCACCAAATGATATTCCATTAACAACAAATGATTCTTAATCTTCATTAACTCAACAAGATTACAAGGAAAAATAGCATTCCAAACAACAAGAAATTTGTAATGAGACCTTATAAGAGGAGTTCCAATCCTCAATTCATGTAAGGTTGATTTTTACCAGCAATCCTGTGTTGGAATCCACTAGAAAAAAAAAAAAAAAGCTAAAAAATAAACCAAAACTAACCTAAAAAGGTTTAAAAAATGAAACCGTAGTAAAGCTATATGAAGAAAGAAAAAAAGGGAAAAAAAAGTGAATCTTCCTATGTTTTTTCACCCCCTAAGCTTACCATCTAGATGGTAAGGGAAAAATTTGTAATGCTTCTATCCTCAACATGACATCTAGTTGGTGCTCTAAATGTGCTTACTACCTAAATGATAATAGAGTTATCGTTTGGCCAGTGGGTTTTGTTCATTACTTTTCTTCTTTTATTCTTGGACAATGACACGATGAGGGGCTACTAGCCCTTGTACTTGTAAAAAATCATCACAAAATTACGTTTATGGTTTAAGGTTTGAATCTTTATATGCTAAATTGATCAAAAACACGATTTTCGTTTGTGTTAATCAATTATATGTGATTTCCACACTAATTTTGTGCAATTAACTTTATTTTCAACTCAAATCATATATAATTTAAAGAGAATTAGGATAAATGCATAGTTTTACATAGTTATGGTGGATCTAAGATTGACTTTGAATTACTCTAATAATTATTTTTGGGTTTTTGGTTTTATAGGAAATAAAAGAGATTTTTAAGGGCTTTGCAAAGAATATGTACTAAAGGATATTAGATTTATTATAGGTGTAAATAGGTGAAAAAAAAAAAAAGAATCTGATATAGGAAATATAAGAGTTAAGTGAATGATATATAAGTGAAGAAGACCCATTACCTATTACCTTAAATTATTAGGTTGGATATATTGTCAAGTCTACAAATCTATTCCTTCATAGGTTTTCTCCCTGTTATTGAAGGTTTCCCTTCTCTTAACATGATTTAACTCATTAATACAAAAACTGAATTGGATTGTAATCAAATCACAAGTTGATATCACATGATTCTCAAAACTCTCGCATGTTATAGAAGAAACTAATATAATTTCAAACCTTAGTTAACAAGGTTTACAACAATTGATAATAGTGCGATATGAATAAAAATAAATTTTGAATATCAATAAAAGAGAATAGCCTCATAATGACCAAATTTTCACTAACCATACTATTACATAAAAGGCTTATTTATAAGCTTAGATAAAATCCTAAAAGCTATAATATAATAGGAAACTATAAAAGAGGAAATGGCACAAAACAAATAACATTAAAAAATTAGAGAGAAATTGCAAATAATCTCCCTAAACTTTAACTTAAGTGCGGATTAACTTCCTAAATTTTCAATGTGTTTTAAAACCCCATAAACTTTAATATATTGGTAATATAAAGGATATTTTATTTTTTAGTTAGAAAAAATCACACTATTGTAAAAGTTTAAAGGGTCTTAATGCACATTTTGATAAGTTTAGGTAATATTTGTATATCAAAATCAAAGTTTAAGATAGTTATTTTCAATATAGAGAGGTTATTTACTAATTTATCAAAGTTTAAGAGATATTAGAGTATATTTTAAAAGTTTAAGAGGTTGATTTACATCTAAGTCAAAGTTTAGGAGAGTTATTTATATTTTTACCTTAGAATTAAATAACTTAAATAGATATAGACATGGAAATAAAAAGAGAGTAGCCTAAAAAACTAAATAAAGGAAACAAGTATGTGAAGCCCTTAATAAAACTAGCTTGTGGCTTATTTGACTTCAACTGGATCAAACTTAGGTCAATTGCTTAGTTGATCTTGCCAAGATTGTACCCTTGAGTTTCCATAGGCATAGATCTACCTTTGAACTCGACCTGAATTATCTCACTTAATTCTAATTATCTTATTTCTCATTCTAAGATTCATATCAAGGTATTTTTACTTTAACAATCATTTTAACAAAACATCCTCTTTCAAATTTATGTATTTATATTGGAGGATTATTTGTAAAAGAAAATTCTAAGATAAAAGCATTAAAGACATTAAAAGTAGGCCTTCTAGCTTTGGTATGCCAGGTAATATATTTGGATAGAACTAGCTTATAAATTAGTTATGAGTGGGTAAACGTGCCGAACTTGAAACCTTCATTACTATATGATGTTGAGTAGGTTTTGAGTAGGTATCAGATCTCATATGATAGGTTCAAAATCTAATTTTTTAAAACTTGCCTCATGTGGTAAGGTGTAAATTACAACATTTCTATACTTTATAGAGATCCTGAAATTTGTGCTCTAAGGAAAAATAGTCGAAAATACTATGTATCTACCCTATAAAACTCTTAGTTAGTAATATTGGGCATAGCAAAATATAGCATATTTAACTTAACACGTGCTCAAGGCCAAAACTCATTTTGAAGAAGAATGATTCTATATGAATGAGAATTATTTGAAGCTTGTTTTATTCTAATGTCTTTTGTTTTTTAGTAGATGTTATTGTATTGGTTAAACAAAAAACAAAAAAAAAATAATAATAATGTAATGAATTTGGCATCATTATTTATTTCAAACATGTCAACTTAACTTATCATTTATTGTAATTTTGTGATAGTATTCCATGATAAATTACTTGAAGTCATATTATTAGATTTATAGTGTTTGCTTATATGAGAAGTACGTGGTTGAAAAATATAGGATTAAACTATTTGAGATATAAATGTAGTAGCTATAAATACATTGAAAAATCAGTAAGTTAATTGACGACTTATTTTAAAAACTTTATATTATTGAAGTTTAATAAGAATATTGATGGATTTTTCAAGGAATATCTTATATCTTATAATTCTCATTATGTAGAATTTCCATCATGATTTTTGCATATTATAGGGTAACATCTACTTTCAAAATTTGAGAATAGATAATTATAGAATAGGAAATGATACAAACAAACCATTATACCTTATTTATCATACACCTAGTCACCCCTAATATAAATCAAATAAATTTACTTTCTCGTGTCTTACTTCAAGAAAAAGAAAGGAAACTGACCTGTTTTGACAGAAATTCGGACAAGATTATATGTATAATACACTTTGAAAAATAGGAAAATGAGGGTCGCTCTTAAATACGATTACCCTTTTCTTTTCTTTCTTTTCTTTTTAACTTAGATACGATTACTTGAAGAACAAATATCAAGGAACATTTAGATTTGCTACGATAAAGGTGAACTTTATATTACAATACCGAATTTTGTAACAATACTTGACTAAAGGGGATTTCTACTATCCTGTCTATTAAAACTACAAACTGGTCCCGTCCAATTTTCAACCACTAAGTTATTTAAGATAAATCCAAGCCATTAGATGTTATTATTTGAATTTACCTATTACCAATTGTATAGGTAAAATATCCTTAATTTTGTATCTTCTCTTTCTCCTCTTTCAAATGGATTTCTATCCATGTCTCTAACATTTTTCTCTCCTCCTTCATTTTTTCTTATTCTTAATTTATCTACTCTCCCTTTCTTGTAGTGATTTAGCACTTTTGAAGCTTTATCCTCTCTATTGTCATCCATGCCTTGATTTTTTTCATTGTCGATAAGTCTTCTCATTTTCCTTCATCCTGTCCCTCCCCCCCCTATCCATGATCATGCTTTTGAAATCATCAAACTAGATTCTCTTCCTTCGCTGAATCGATTGAAAATTTGATTACTCATTAGTTTTTTAGAAAATATGAATCAAAGATCCATGAAGTTAAGGCATTAGTTTTATAGTATAATATTCCTTATCATTCTTTTATGATACTTTGATGCAATAAATAATTTGTTATCATACTAATCAAGTACTATTTTCCTTCCATCATTAATGTTATTCTTTCTTTTTCCTCTTTTGATTGGTTTTTATATTTTTATTTTAACCCTAACCCACTTAATACATCACTAGAAAGTTATGATCTTTTTATGAAATTCAACTATTCATAGAGAGAAAATTATATTTTTTTTTGTCATACCCATTTTGTAATTTTCCTTTGGTTAGTTAATTTATTTTGTTGTATAGATTTTAGTGATTTTGATTTTGACCTACTATGATAAAGTTTTATGCTTTGGTGGCTTATTAGAGGATTCCATATGGTTCAAATGTCTATTTTGTAAATGAGGTGAGATGGAAGTATATGGTTCCAGTTGGTATTTTATAAGAAAGTAATTTGTAATTTGGGTTGTCTTGAGTTGGTGTTTTATAGCAAAGTTATGCACTTTAGTGTTTTGAAGGCGGCGTGAATGTTTCTTAAATAAGGTGAATTGGTAGTTTTGGATTGCTTCAAACTTTGCTAAATTTGTTCTTTAGTTGTGATGCTGATCAAGAATAGTGATTTTGGGTTTTAATGCTATTATCCATAAGAAAAGAACATTGAAATTACATCACTCCGATTATAAAAAGCTTAAATAAAAAATAAGAAATTTAGAAGTTTTCCTTTGCTTGTCCTTTTACTTTGAATACATCATTTAGTGTGTTTTGGCCTTTAGATTTTTCATTTCTTTTCAAGTTATATTAGTATATGATGTAGGCAAATATACTCTTAAATAACCTAGATCTCAATTTGTTGTACCTATTTGAATTAATTCATTAGAAGAGGAGGAATCATATCTAGTCTTTCAAGCACACGTCTTTATGTTTCTCATGTAAGACCCGATTGGTAGGCATAATTTCACTCCATCTATATGTGCAACTAATCTATTAGGCGTTAGATGTTCTAGTTAACTGTCTTAATCTACTTTGGATGGTTCAGTTAATTATCAAACTTTAGATGTTATTGAGTTTACTAAGTATGTTATCCAAGGCCCCATCCATGAAAAAAGAAAAGAAAAGAATACAAACTAGAGAAAACCAATGAATGGTACGGATGAGTTGTTGTGTAGCAATTATGTGATAGTTAAGGTGGTAACTGTTTTATGATTTGTCCATAAAGAATCACGCAGTAAACTTAGGCACATAAATTAACATGTCAAATGAGCAATTATAGTTTTATGCCATCAAGCATCTTATGTGCTATTTTTATGGTATGCTAACGTCTTGTTTGATATTAAGTATTATGAAAAAAAAAAATTCTAAAAGTTGTTTTAGTAATGATGAAGTGGTGATTGGTAGAAAAATAAGATTGAGAAATATATATTTTCTTATATATAAAATAGAGATTTCTTTTGGTTAGGGGTTTTAAATATCGAATTATGGAGATAGTTTGTATATTGGAACGGTAAAACTAAGTGAAACTTTATCTTCTCTTTTATACGGGTTAAGGTATTATAACTGTTAGAGCATGCTTTGTTTTTATGATTTATTATAATTAAGCTTTTGAAAAGTTAGAAAAGCTATTAAATATACATAGTCCAATAATTTTGTTGGATAAGGAGAAGAAGGGGAAGGAAGTGGAGAAGAAGTAGATGATTTTAGAAGTGTTGTTATCTCAGGGAATGGGTTAAGAGATGTTTGTAGAAGTTTGCAATATACTTTTGAGATGACTTCAAGTATACGATGGATGTCACATTTGTAAGCTATTTGATAATTTAGAAGTTAGAAGAACTTGTAAATGATTGGTATTGTGGAAAATAGATATATTTTATTTAGAGGTTAGTTGATATTTTAGTTGTTGTTTGATAGTTTTTTTGGAACTTAACCATTTCTTGAGCTTACAGGGGAATTTATTAATTTTTATCTTATACAATTTTTATTATTTTAATATAAGCACACAATGTTTTCACTATATTCTAAGTTTTCCTTCTTTATTTTTCTCTTATGTTGCCTTGGCATTCTGAGTTTTATTTATGAGCTTGCATTTTATGGTTTCTTAGTTATAGCAACTAAAATGGATCAACTCGTATAGTCATTAGATCCCCCCTTTATCCTTGTGTAAATATTTATTGAGCATGTTGATCTGGTGTCAATAAATTATTTCATCACCAGAATTAGATCTGAGGACACATTAGAATGAAATTTTTATTAAAAAAAGAAGCATGATATTTTCTCTTTTTGCTAGCAAAAGGAAAAATGAATCATGATTAAAACCTAAATTGTATATTTGAGCTTAAATCTTTAGACTACAAGTAAGCAAGCATAGAGAAAATAATTTCAATAAAATTCAATGATACAATACAATACCATTACAAACAATATTATAGAGACAAAACATGAAACCAATATGGCGTACAACATGAAAGACACGATTTTGATTCAATTATAATAACAAGGGATTATTTGTGATTTCCATTTATTGTTATGTATTTAATATTATAATAACATGTCTATATAGGGTACATCTCATTTATTCTATGAGAATAGCTTTTGCTATGGTTTGTATTTTAGCACTTAAAGCTGTTTTTGAATTTCATCCTTTTGTATATATGTTATTTTCATCAATAGATTTACTAAATTGTTCGATTGACCTTTGTATAAAAATCCTTTAGACCTTCATGTTATTAATTTTTTTCGGGTAACAGTTGAACTAGGAGGAATCAACAAGGAGAAAATAGGATTTCAGTTTTAGGAAAACTTCTAAAGGGTTACTGGCTTTTTACAACTACTTCTGATATATTAGGCTATGAATGATTAGGTCACTCTAACGCAAGATGCATAAGATTGGTTTAAAAATAAAATTTATATTACTTTCATAAATTTGGATTGGTTTAAAAATTGTAAAATTGTTTGTATATCTTAAATTTTACCACTATGTGTGAATGAAAGTAAAAAAAAAAAAAAAAAATGAAAGAAAGAAAACTCCACAATGAAACAAAGATTAGTGTACAAAGTTTATAATTACAAAATATATGGTTGTAGTATGTCCAAAACTAAATGGAAAAAAAGAAAATTTTACTTGTGATTAATTTTCAATCAATAAACTAATGAGATAATTAATAGATACAAATATAGCAATATTTTTTTTAACAATATAGAAAAAAATAATAAACTAATAAAGATGATTAATAATTAGTGGGTTAATAATAGGAAAAAGAAAAACTACTACAATGATATATAGATAAAGCCAAATTCTGCTTCATCAGATTTATGCTATCTTTATGTTAATCTTCCATGACTTAAGAATATATCTAAAGATCTAAAGGGATTGATATTTGTTAACATTAATTCAAAATAGATTTACGAAACTAATTGATAAATTATACTTAGCAACGATTAAATAAGATATTGGAATTATTTCAATATACAAATAAAAAATAAAGTTTGAATGAGAATTGTAGAATTTTAATAATGATATCATATTATTCAAATATAAGAGATGAAAAAAATAGAATATGAAGAGCAATGAACTTTAGAATAATGAATTCAAGGAATTGACCCTTCTAGAATTTTTTTTTTTTTAATTTTCACATCCTATATATATATAGATAAAATTGAACTAAAACGATTTGTATTTGTGAATATAAATTTAAAATGGATTTTGGAGATTGATTGATTATGTATAATTAATAAGAAATTGATAGGATGTTAAAATTGCTTTGAAATTTGGAAGCTTGAAATAGTAAAAGTTATAATAGTATGATAAAATAAGGATTACTTCAAAGAAATAAGCCTCTAATTGGTCAACATGTGTCTACCATAGTAAAATAAGCCTTATTTTAAAGTTTTAAGTATTGAAATGATGAAATGACCTATCGATTGGGGAAATAACCTTTAAAATAGTGAAAATGCATCTACTATGGTGAAATGAGCCCCGTTTTGAGGATCAACATAAAACTTATTGCCTTAAATCTAGTATTACTTCATCAAACAAATGTCATCTTCATCATTTGAGGCTTATTTCGACAAACTTTGTCTTATTTTATAATAGTATTGCTCATTTCGGCAAACTTTAGCCAAAATCACCATACTATCACCTTTTTCACGATAAGGAGGGATTTCATTATGAAGTTCATTTTACCATACTAATCTCATTATTATCATTTGCTAATTCATTTCCTTCAATAAAAACTTAATTTACCATAAAAATTCAAGTTTTAAGCATATTAGTAGTGTTTTTACCTTCCATAGCCCATTTTCTCTAAAAAAAAGTTTATCTCACCATATTATCCTTATTTTTACCTTTTCAAGATTGTCTTTCTCAATGCACTACTTGTTATATCATACCAACAATTATTTGTACCATTTAATGACTCATTTTTTCTTTGTAAGGCTCACCATACTTACACCTTTTTCACCAAAAATACAACTTTTATTATTTCACCATTTCATGTTTCATTTCCTACAAGTAAGGCTTATTCAACCATACCAAATGGTGAAATAATTCTTATTTTAAGGAGATTAGTCATCAAATGGTATAATAAGTTGTTCATTGAGAAAATAACTATTAAAATAGTGAGAACCTTATAAGAGTGGTGAAATAAGCCTTTCAATGATGAAAATGCATCTAATATATGAAAACAAACCATGTGTAGAGGAAACGAGCATCGGAATGGTGAAATGAGCATATCAAGGAAATGACCCTTAAATGATGAAAATGTGTCTAGTATGGTGAAACGAACCATGTTTTAAGGAAATAAGCATTGAAATGGTGAAATTGATGTTATTGTGGTGAAAAGAGCCATTTGCCAAGAAAAATACCCTTGAAATAGTCAAAACTGCATTACTATGGTGGGATAAGTTTCTTAATGGTGAAAATGCATCTAATATGGTTAATTAAGCCATGCTTCAAGGAAACAAGCATTGAAATACTAAATTTGACATTATTGTGGTAAAATAAGTTGTCTATTGGAGAAAAGATTCTTAAAATGGTGAAAACAATTTTACTATGGTAAAATGAGCCTTTAAATGATGAAAATGCATCTAATATATTGAAATGAACCATGTTTTAAGGAAACGAGTATTTACATTATGAAATTGATATTTCTCTAGTGAAATGAGTCATCAATTGGGGTAAAAATTATATTACTGTGGTGAAATAAGTCCATAAATGGTGAGTTTGTGTCTAATATGGTAAAAATAATCATGTTTATAAGGAAAGAGCATTGAGATGGTGAAATTGATATTACTATGGTGGAATGAGTCATTTATTGGGGAAATAAGCTTGAAATAGTAAAAATTGTAACGGTATGATGAAGTAAGAATTACTTTGAGAAAATAAGCTTTTGAATGGTAAAAATGCATCTATAATGGTGAAATGTAACTTAATTTGAGAAAACAAGCATTGACATGGTGAAATCAGCATTAATATGGTAAAAGGAGCCTTTTATATGGAAGACGAGCCTTTAAGTGATGATAACCATATTAGTTTGGTGAAACAAGTTAATACGGTGAAATTAGGCTTATTTTGAGAATATAAGAGGTTTAAATGGTGAAATGAGGCCCCCGTTAAGGAAATGAGCCTTCAAATGGTCAAAATCATACTATTTTGGTGAAATAAGATTGACTTTGAGGAAATAAGCATTTGAATGATCAAAATACAATAAGTATGGTAAAGCAAGCCTTATTTTGAAGTAATGAGTATTGAAATGATGAAATTGATTTATTTGTGATGAAATGAATCATGCATTGAGGAAATAATCCTTAAAATAGTGAAAACTAGTCTCTTAATGGTAAAAATGCATCTAATATGGTGAAATGAGCCATCCATGGAGGATTATTTAAAAATGCATTCTCTTGAATATAGGATCATTTCACCAAATAAACACCTTCTTCACCACTTAAGGTGCATTTCCTTAATGCTTACTTGTTTCATGATACTAATATCATTTTTAGTATTTAAAGGCTTATTTTCTTAAAATAAGACTAAAATCACCATGCTATTATCCTCTTCACTAAAAGGAGATATTTTATAATTTTACCATATAAAGGCTTAGTTCTTTGAAGTAAAGCTCATTTTACTATGGTATTACCATTTATCATCATTTTACCATAGTATTACCACATGAAATGAAACTTACTTTACCATAGTATACATTTATCATCATTTCTAAACTCATTTTTTTGAACAAAATTTATTTCACCATATAAATACAAAATCATGTTCACCATTTTATAACTCGTTACCTCGAAGCATGGTTTATTTTAACACGTTATTACCATTTTCTCCATTTCATGACCTATTACCTAGATGGAAGACTTCTTTCATTATATTAACAATTGTTCTCACCATTTGATGACTCATTTCACCACATTGATGCCTTTTTTCACCAAAGATAAGGCTTTTATTATTTCACCATTTTATGACTCATTTCCTTCAATTAAGGCTTATTTAACCACACCAATCACTATTTTAATTCTCATCCATAAAAAAAAAGGCTTATTTTACCACAATAATGCATTTTTACCATTTTATAGCTCATTTTCTTAAAATAAGGCTCATTTTATTATATTTATACTGTTTTAAAAAATCTAAAGACTTTTATTTCAATATGTAAGGTTTATTTCACCATACCAACATCATTTTCACTATAAGGAGTGATTTTGCAGTTTCATCATGTAAAGGCTTAAATTCTTAATAGAAAGGTTAATTTACTATAGGAACACTATTTTTACAATAGAAGTAGTTTTTATTGTTTCACCAATCTAAGGCCCATTTTGTCGATGTAAGGTTTAATTTACTATACTAACAACCTTATTCATCTTTTCAAGACTCATCATTTCTAAGTAAGATTCATTTCACTATACCAACACCTTTTTCATCATAAGAGGGAATTTTATAGTTCCACGATTTCAAGACTCATTTTACTGCACTGATACCATTTTCACTATTTCAAGGTTCATATTCTTCAAGTAAGATTGATTTCATTATACACTACCTATTTCACCATAAGAAGGTCTTTCACTATTTCAAAGCCCATTTCCATGAAATAAGATCATTTTATCAAACTAACACTATTGTCACCATTTCAAAACTTATTCCTCAAAGCATGACTCATTACCATCTTCAAGGTTTATTTTCTTAAAATAAGGTTTATTTCACCAAACTATAACCCTTTTCATCATAAATAAAGAGTTTGCTATTTCATCAAATAAATGTTCTATCCTTCAAAGTAGGGCTGACATTCACTTCACCATACTAATAATATTATCTCCATTTTTAAGCCTATTTTCTTGGAATTGAAGTTTCTCTTACCATGAAATTACAATTTTTCATAGTAGGAAGAGATTTTACTATTTCACTAGTCTAAAGCTTATTTCATCGATGTAAAGTTGATTTCACTATATTAGCATCATTTTCACCACTTTAGGGCTCATTTTCTCGAAGCATGGTTGATCTTACTATATTAATACTATTTTCACCATTTTAAGATGAATCCTCAAAAGTTTAATATAAGGTCACAGAGAAATGAGCATTAACATATTGAATAGCTCCATAGTGGATTTCATACCTTCAAACAACAAATTTCTAGGACTTTAGTCACTTAGGTATTCACTATGTTTGTTTCATTCATTAGATATATGATTAAGCAAACGTTACTTTATTTATTAATTTACATCCAACACGTGGGCATATAACCATAATCTTATTTTCAAACAATATTTTAATTATGAAGTTTTATTCATGCATAAAATTAAATAAGAAAATTTATGTAATTTCATACTTAATGGTATGGAATACAATCTTACATGTAATTAAAATTCAACTAATCAACTTATGAATATGTTAGTCAATAAAAATATTAATTATACATGAACATTTAAAAATAATAAATTTAAATATTATGTAACAACAAGATTAAAAATAAACCAATAGTACATAATACTAAGTATTAACCAAAATTAGGTACAATATATATAGTAATGTATTAGTTACTTTTATTCGCCAACAATGAATATTAAATAAATTCCTTATTTTACCAATTTTTACTATTTAATATTGACAATAATTATGAAAATTAAAACTTGCAATATATTAATTATTTTTATTGACTAGAAATTTATG
The DNA here is from genome assembly GCA_024138015.1 of Lumnitzera littorea. NCBI lineage: Eukaryota > Viridiplantae > Streptophyta > Magnoliopsida > Myrtales > Combretaceae > Lumnitzera > Lumnitzera littorea. The sequence continues at coordinate 51,324,176 of JAMXBB010000007.1, read as the reverse complement.
TTAAATTAATTTCATATTTTATTAATTTTTTGAATACATATTTAACAAATAACTACATCTACAATATTTACATATATAATATTAAAGTGGGAAGCATGCTTTAGTGTTTTTATTGTGTTTAATTTTACTTTTACCTTGGGTATGGTATTTGCTAGTATATAAAAAAGGTAAAATCATTTTCTTTATTCATTTGGAACTTTAATAATTTCAGTATGATTAGTGGTTACTCAACTATATTATGTATACCAAAACGATATATATAGATTTAAATATATTCTTTATATGTAAGACAATTTATCTGTAAATGAATATAACTAGGAGTATTGATGATGTATAGAGAAGGCTGTGTTTTATAGAATATGAGTACTAGCATAACAAGTGTATAAAAATATTGATTAGAACAAAGATCAATTATGTACATGTTTTTTGGTGTTTTTGTTATTTTTAATTTTACTTTTTTTTCGTAGGTCTAATTTTTTAGTATATCAAAAAAGGTGGATTTGCTTCCTATTTAGAGTTTAATGATTACAATATGATTATTTAATTATATTACATATATTAAAAAAAAATATATAGATGTAAATATATTTTTCATATAATAAAACTAAAATGTATTATTTTGTTGTAAATTCAATATAACCTAAACCTAGAAAGAAAGATAATGAAAATAAAAGTTTGTATTATGCTTTGTAAAATATTAAGATAGGGAAAAGAGGGGAAAAAAATGCGAAAGGATAAGATTTGAACGTTAGTAGACATTTGATGTTGTTTGCAGTGAATTTCCAACACATAATTAAGCATTATTATTGGCAATTTAAATTATTGACCTCTGCTGTTGGTTGGAGAAATACGGTACCGATCCTATCAAAATTACGAGCGGACGGTAGAAATATCCTTTTGACTAAATCATATGGTGCATTCTGACTACTAACCAATTCCGCCCACGGATCCAATACGAACTTGACTGAGTCAACGACATCGTACTTGACTTAATCAGGCCAAAGACAGGCAGTTCTACATTGTTAATTCAAGGTCAAAAATATCCTTCTCCTTTATGATTGCTCTGTTGTTGTTTTACTTTCCCCCTCTTTTTCGGTTTTCCTCCTAAATTATTTACGGAAACACCAACCCAAACAATAAAAGGCACGTCTTATTGTTTTCAGCAGGGTGCATACAGGATCTGATAGGCCCTAACCTAGAATGTGCGCTACCTGGTATGGTTGGGCGCATTTTATATTGGGCGTTAACGTGGCTCGTCGGATTTATATGTTTTCATTTGAAAATTTTTGGAGATGTTTTTTCATTACCATATTAAGATTATCCAAGAATCCATATTTTATATATCATCTGTTCCATGTTTTAAGGCGGCTCTTCAAAATGTTATATAACAGATAAATATTAATAAAATTACAATAATATAAATATGAACTCACTATCATCAATATATATCTAAATATCATTGGTATTTATCAATTGCTTATTAAAATATATACTGTATTAATACAATAGTTTATTTTTTTCCTCCTTTAACATGAGATGTCATTATAACCGCCTAGTGAAAATATCATAAATATATATATGTATATATATATACACTAGCGGACATGTACCCATTAGTATAATAAAATCTATGACATGATAAAAATACTGAATCAAATATTAATTTCTGATTTATTTAAAAGATAACAACAATGCATAACAATCTGAAAAATGCAAGAAAAATATACAATTCTAGTAAAATGGTGTTACAACTACAACATAATAACACAAAATTTTAGTCACACGGTTCATATAATGACATCTAATATCCTAGAAAATAATTATAATTAAATATGACCACTATGTATAAAAACAAAAAAATAATATTGGTAGCCATTGACTTGTTATATTAAATCTAGTCTAATTGATTGCTCTTTTTTTTTTTTTTTTTTTTTTTTAGGCAGCCAACCTCAATGACAATTGAAGTAACAATTTCCTTCCTCCTATGCCTGACAATGAATGTGAAACTATGATGACATAAGTTGTCTACTTTTTCTCTATATTACATTTCTCAACTTCTCGTTAAAGCATCATATGTTAACAATAGGATCTTTTTCCCTTTCATAAAACAACTACACATCCTTTTTTACCCTTCTTTGTCACAAAGCCAATAGCCCCTAAAATAGAACTTAGGTTTCCTTATTTTATTTCATTTTTTTCACAACCAGATTGCAACATATAACTCTAGTGGCATCATCCATGGGTCTTGAAGTTTTTCTGCAACAATATTATCTTAATTTAAAATTTTACGGACCATATTGGAATTGCATCGTTGAACTCCTTTTGCATCCTTCATGGGTCTTAAAGTTCCTACATATAAGTATAGTAGGGGCAATGAGTTTAATAGTTCAAGATATTGATAAATGGAAAAAGTTGAGCGTAAATTAAAAAGAAGAACAATGAACATATATTCTTGTTGATATACGGAGATGATATATATTTCAATGGACAAAAAAAATAGGGCTTGTAACTCATTACCACATGCCAACATCATAGTTTTCTTTTTCTTTAAATCAACAATCAGCAGAAAGAAAACATGCTAGACATGCTGATATAAATTGTAAAAGGAGCACCAAAATTTTCTTAAGGAAGGGCTCCTATTTTCTACAAAATAAAGCATAAAGTATGAAAGTAAAACCCGACATGAAACATAACATTGATTATGAAATATAATCCTTTAAGAAACTACTCCTCTACTCTACTTTGGGATTTCTCCTCCAATCATCAACTGCTCTACAAACTATAGCATTCGCCTTGTTAATTCCTCCGTGGAAAAGGCCACAATACCCTAATCACAATCTCCATCTCCTGCTCAAGCTGCTGGAAAAGGCTAGAAAAGTGCAAGGAGTTAGCAAGACGTGAGAATCTTCCCCTCCTTCTCTAAGAGAAAGCTTGCTTGTTGCCATCGTTTCCTTTGTGGGCTGAATTGGTCTTTGGCATAGTTTCCTAATCTAATGCAGAATTACTCTTACCCTCCAAAATGCATCTTCTCCAACATTGATATGGCTTCAACGACAATTTATATGGCCATTTGAGTAGACATCCTAAGAGAGACAACATGCCGTAGTCAGAAAATTGGGAAAAAAAATACCAAGACTACTAAAAACAAAAAAAAAAGAAAAAAAAGAAAAAAGAAAAAGGGCTTCAAACTAAAATGAAAAAGAAACACACGAACGTTGACTAACCATAACAAAAAAGCAAATCGTCGAAAATAAGAGGGGAGAGAGAAAGAAAGCATGGGAGAGAAAGAAGAAAACAGTTATCAAAATGTTATTGGGAAAGGAGAAATATGCTGACCATTATTGTGGGATAGAGAAAATAAAGTGATAGTTATTGGGGGTGTGCGTGATTCGTTTTGATATTATTCACTTTCTTTTATTAAATTAAACTTAATATAATATTTATTTTTTATTTTTATTTTTTTTTTCTTTTTGAAATTAAACCTAATCGTAGAATTTGGTTTGTAAATTTTTTTAACCTAATTAAAACTAATTCGGTTCACCCCTTTCGCTCCCCTTTTATTGAACTAAACCGAACCTAATATATCAATTTTCGCTAAACATTTTTATGTCTAATAATATGTTTTCCTTTCTATTGAACTTTCATATGTTTTCAATAAATTTTTTATATATTTATCATGTGTAATAATATTTAGTAAAAGTTACATAAAATTTTAACAAAGTTAACTTGATTAAACGAAAATAAGAGATTCTATTATAATAAATAAACAATGAGAGGGAGAAGTAGATCGATATATCAAAAAGTGATATGAATAAAATAAAAGAAATACATTAAATATTAGAAAAGAAATGATAGATATGTAAAAAATATCAAGATAAGACTCTTGGTTTAAAAACATATAAGAAAATGACAATTTAAAAAAGGAAAAATTTTAAATGTGAAATTTTAAATTGAATTAATTCAACTTAATCTTAATAATTTACCTAAAAATAAGATAAAGAAGAAAAAGATATGAAAATTTTAATAAAATCTATAAAAATTGATAAAAATATATATATGAAATTATTTTTATTTAATAAAACAATTCGGTTTTATTCAAAATGGTTCGGTTTTGTGTAATTTCTTGAATCGAATTGCGAACTGTTTATATATAATCGAACCGAATTATAACCAAACGATTTGTAAAAAAAAACCCTTTTTTCAGTTCGGCTGGATTCAATTTACAGTTCGATCCATGGTTCATAGTTTGTTTACTCAAGCCTATATAGTTGTATATGTGGGAGTTTTATTTATTTATTTAGTTTTTATTTTTTGAAGAGAGAAGGCGGTTTTGGGAGAAAGAAAAAGATAGTACAATTTAGCAAGTAGTACACGTGAATTGTAGAATGGCTGTTACGGATTTTAACGAGAGAGAAATTCATATGGAGAGATTTTAGGAGAGAGAAGATGAAGTGGTATATGAGATAAGTCTTAAATCTTTTATAATAATAGATTATAAACTATATATGTTACTATTTTTTGAGTCAAATCACAATCACTATTTTCCCTTATAGTTTAGTATTAATAGATATATATATATATATATATAATTAAATTAAATAAGCATACTAAATATATGAGCAACTCGGCCACCTTGTTTGTTGCAAGAGGAGAAACTCCATCCACTATGTGTTATGATGCATTACGCTTGTAATAAGATAAAGAAATTGAAACCTTTCTAGATTTTGCCAATACTTGAAATTTAAAAAAAAAAAAATTGCAAAAAAGCGCAACCCCTAGTTATATAATCACACGATTGTAGAAGATAGAATTGAGTAAGGAATTTAATTATAAATTTTTTAGAAACTATGAATTACGTGATAACTTATAAGAGGACTATAATTTAATTAAAAAACCAAAGATTTTATAGAATTATGAATAAGTACTAACTTGGAGTTGTTTTAAGAGTCGATATTATTGACAAAATTTAGATATTATGAATTTAGAACAAGATACAGAGGGTTTTGGAGTATAAATCTCATTATTAAAACCTTATGTCAAATTTTTAAGGAAGAAATGCAAAACTTGCAACACTAAGGGAATTTAACCAACCTAATTGGGAACTTAATTGACCGAATTTATTTTAGGTTGCATATGTTGGGGGGAAATCAGATAAATGGCCAACCATATTTGAAATTAGACCGACCGAATATTGGGCGAGTAAATTTAGATTAATAGACATAGAAAGTAGGTCAACAATGTTTGGTTTAAGTGAAATCTAGTCGATTTACTTTGGACGTCAATCATCTAAGTCACTGGAGGGTCGAGGATTGCATTCCAATTGTTTGATCTGACAATAACCTTCATTGCCGGCAATCTGTTTAGAGTGAAAATAAGCCTTTTACATTTAAAATGATATCTTTCAATAGAGATAAATCATTGTTATCATATTTATAATTATAAGGATCTACAAATCCTTGGATCCTATCACTCATCATTAGGAACTTGTTATTTTTAGGTAATGATGATTTTTAAGATATTGATCCCTACTTCCATGTTAATGTCCTTCTACTAGTTCTTTCACTCCTCGCTAGCCAAGATCTTATCATCAATTACACTGTTGGTCCTAATAAACAATCAAGATAGGGGGTTGAATTGATTGTAGCCAAAACTCGTATTTTAAATAGCTTTTACTTCTTGATGTTCAAAGTTATTTAATAATACTAATTTTTTTCTTCTATTTCCTAAAGTATTAGAAATATTAACAAACTTAGATTAGAGATTTATGTGCAAATGCAAAACAATTAACTCTTAATCTAGTTGTTTTTCTAATATCTAGTTTCTTGATGATGCTTTTGATAAATATGAATGGGTAGTTAATCAAGCAATCATGCAAATAATGAATAAATTGCAAGTAAAAAGATAGAGTTTAGAATATTGGATAGCTATTTATAGTGGTTCCTCCTTGCGAGTCAATCTACTCTTCCAATCTACAGCTAAGGACATGGTTCTCTACACCATAGTTTTACTATTTGAAAGAAACTTGTACGTAGAGGTTAATAATTCCCACAATCCCACTTTGTCTTCAAATCACAAGTCTACATAATCTTCCAATAAGTTCCCTCAAACTGTCACTCCACTAATTCTTTTTTAAGAGATTAATCACTCTTTGAGGATTATAATAGATTTCTTGACACTTTTGCACCATGCTCAACAATAACAAATTCTCTTATAATGTCACACATGTACTTTGGCTCTCTCTTATAATCATGAAAACATGTGTAAGCTTAGGAACAAACTTTGATATCTCTTTGCTTCAAATATTCCTTTCTTTTTCTTCTCTTATCAACTATTCTTTTCTTCCTTATTTGTTGATCACTTCTTCTCTTATATAGTTGTAGCTCCAACATTCATTTTTTTTTTTTTCTATGGTAATAGCTGTTGATATCTATTGCTTTCAAATTATTTGTGATCGTTACCTCTTTGTTGTCATTTACTAATCTATCAAATGATTCTTTCCTTTGTATTGTGTTGTTTATTTAGAAACTTTTCTTAGTCCATGTATATACTACTTCTATATTACCCAAATATATATCCAAGGTGTTGTGTCTTGAATAGTTGTTCTTTCCTTTTTCTTTGTCTTGCTTTTTTGTTCATAATTCACTTTTGTTCTCAACATGCACTTTTGATATATCCTTCTATTCAGTCCTTACACTTCTAATTAGTTCCTATGCTTCTAAACAATCTTTTCTTTTCTTCCTTTATCTTTAGAAAAATGTAACTACGTCTTCATTAGCTTTTGGTGATTAAAACATTTTCATTTTATGCTATAGATATTTTTCTATTTAGTTCTATTCTTCTTTCAATTGATTAGCTTTTGATATTAGTTATCTTTGGTTTTGAGTCCACTGTTGATACTTCATTTCTGATACTTTGTGACTTCTATTCTCGTTCTTCCTTGTTCAAAACTTATCTTTACTTATGTTTTAGCTTTTGATCAACTCAAGTACCTTCAATAATATAACTTCTTTATACCACATACTGGGTAACTTGAATAATAATATAAGATACCTTTAGTCAGGTTAACATTTATTTTATTATCATCAAAATACCTTTCATTCGAATTCTAGCATTACATACCTTAAGTTACAGGAGTGATGATGTCCCTAGTCTCTAACACAGGAATTAGAGCTTGGCGCCCTATGGTCTCCTTCTCCAGCAGTTGCACCTTCTTGTTCAGCTTGATCTTTTTCTTTCTCAAGGATGTGAGCAAATCTACTTGTTCATCCCTTTCTTTGGATATAGTATCCAACTTGGTCTTGAGTCTTTCAACTTCATTGCTAAGGACTAAATTGATTTGTTAATTAAGTAGTCAATGTTGCTTTACTTAACCTTGATCGCACATTTGGCCTTTGCCAACTCCTTATGGACCTTCTTTAACTCATCGATGGCTTCATTAGCCTCTCTCTTAGCCTACATAGCCAAGCCTTTAGCCTCCTTCTTTACCTATAAAAGCCAACTATGAACTTTATACATCATTAAGGCTAAACGAAAAACTTCAACAAAATAGGAACTAAGCTTACCTCCCTACATTAAGTGTTTAGAACATCAATGCTATAGAGAACGTAGATATTAGCTTACAATAAAGATAAAGAATGCTCAAATGAGGATAAGCACAATGATATTACACTACGATGGGCATCATAGACTAACTTACCTCACCCATTTTTAGCACATACTAACTTGATAGCCTTGCCCTTAGATGCCCCCTTGTAAGTAGCATCTAGAATGGCATAATCTTGCTTTAGAAGAGACTTGCTTAGAATCTCTCCACTTATTCTTTTATCCCCTAAGTTGTAATTCTTAGTGAACAACTGCTACCTCGAACAAAATATGCTACCCTGTAGAACCTCCCCAACATTAGGAGCTACCTATACCTCCTTTGCATGGGGAATGTTAGCTCCATGAATTCTTTCTTAAGTTAGAGGAGTTACCTCATTCACTGTTACTTTAATTGCAAGTGAATTCATCTCCTCTACCATGGGGTCAGCGAACCCCCTTGCCAGTAAGGTCAACTCAAACTTGACAGGCTCCTTAGGTGCCCTCTCCTCCATGACCATAAGATGGGATTTCTTTCAAACCTTTAAGGTCTCCTCACCATCTTGAAGTCTCTTCTTAGGCCTCTTCTTCTCAACATAGGCTTTCTTAGGACAACCCTAATCTACTCTACGTCTTCTTCATAGGCCTCCTTTTCCTTACACAAGGCAGTAAGGCCTATGCTGACATGCTTTTCACTAACCTTCTACCTTTTGTTCTTGGCCTTAATAGCTAGTTTCTCAATAGCCTTTGTAGCCTCATCCACTTTATGCTTCAACCTTTTGGCCCTAGCCTTATTTAGTAAGGCCCTAGCATCTATATGAGAAAGTTTCTTAACTACAAAAAGGAAAATAATAATTAGTAAAACTCATGTCACTAAATCATGAAGAGCTTAAGCTACCACCAAGTCCCTTCTCCCTACATGCAATGGACTGAGTGAGACCTCGGTATGGCAAGAAACTAAGGCAAGGTCATTTAAAGATTGTTAAGAACCTATCACTTGCTCTAATATGTTATATTAAAAAGGAACTTCTCTACTATGAGAGCTACATCCTAGGATTAATGTTACCTTACCTACTATTGGTCTAATAGCTCATTCACTGCCTCTTGATTAGAGTCACTAAGCTTATCACTTAGAGTAGTGCAAATGGGATTCACCCACTTCATCCAAAAAGCCTAACCCCTTCTATGATCTCATGATTACATAATGGCATATCCAATTATACACATTTCTTTAACCTACTAAGGATCTTTGTACTTTCCCTAGCTGCAAGGTAATACCACCTCCTCTTTAACCTTCTTTAAAGAGATGAAATGGTAGCATATCCGCAAAGTCGGCTTATACTTGAACTAGTTATACAGTGCTTTAAATGTTACTAAGTGCCTAATTGAGTTTAGCATAAGTTAAGCTAGACTTAGCTAGTGGTTTTGAAGAAATCTATCAAAAAGTTTGAGAATGGAAGCTAGTACCTAAACTCTATCTAGGCATAGTGAAAACAAAACTGCTTCTCATCACATACTAAAGGAGCTCGATTGCATTCCCCTAACTACAATATTTCCCAACTTGAAAGGTAATATATGTAGCTAAGAAACCTTATTTCCTTATCTAAGATTGAGCTCCCCATACTGTCTGGACTGCTACCATCTTAGGCCTCCTTGTAGGGAGAAACTATAGCTCTTAGCGTCTTCCCCATCATTCAAGTAATTATTATGGGGGATTTTATCAATCATCTCACACCTATCCATTATGCCTTGTACCTTAGGGTCCATAACCCTCCTTGTTGCCATCATACCATTGTCACTATTTACACTGGGGGTAGGGGTGTAAGAACCTCCTCTTAGAGATTGATGTTCTTGGTCACCTTTAACCAATTCTATATTTGATCCTTCTGTTATTGATGAGTTTTTATAGAAAAACTTTTACGCAAAAATAGGGTTCTATAAAGAGTACATGTGAGAGACAAAAGAAGACACAATGGAAGCATGAAGAGTGGGATTTAAGGTCTTTAACAGTTATAACCCATAATTGATTATGTGTCTTAGTAGTTATAGGAAATTGAAATGACATGTTCTTGTACATTTCATAACCCCACGTATGATTAGCGATGGACAATTATCACATATGATAGATTACCCGAGTCTCATCATGCACCAAAATTCAAATTCTCACCTTCTCTTGGAAGCTAATGCCTCTTTGTATTCACAAAACCAACTTCCAAAAGTTTTCAATGTTGTTGCTTGAGGCAAACACCTCACTCAACTCAGCATGTTGGCAATGCCTCCTATAGTTCAACTGATCCCTACCTTACAACTTAAAGCAACTAGTTCATCACGGTTAGCTTGGATTACACCTAGAAGTCCTAACCATTAGGCTACTCTCCTTGCTGACTCCTTACCAAAGAGAGTTATGGGTAAAGGGGGGAAGGACGTAAGTGTTGCTGGGTGATTTTAGGCTTAGGCCCTTAAGCCCAATCCAATCTTACTCTTACTCTTTGATTGTAAAAGAAGGCATAGATTGATGTTGACCTGACCTAATTGGACAATCTAACCTAGCACCAAGTTGGCCCTAAGGGCTCACCCAACCTATCCTTAAGTGAGGCTTGTAGCATTCACTTAGTTTAAGAATCTCATACCATCTATGAGTGAGACAATCCAACATAACTTGACTTACCCCTAAGCTGAACCTTCCAAAACATTGCATTGACGAGAGCTCATCTAAGCTCACAAAGATTCAGCTACCTCAGTCGGGTTAACATTCTTTGAGATATCCTTGATCTCCATTAGGGAACTCTACACTATCTCATGAGGCTATCTCCAACTCAAGCTTATCCCATTAAGGACTCCTTTGAGCTCCTATAAACCTTAGCTCCCTAGCCAGGTAAAAATAGATATAAAGTTACTCACATCTAAGGCAAACATTTATGAAGATACACTCTGACTTCTAGAAGATACATATCCATTAAACTAGATACACTATTCTATTTACGAAGACTCAACCCTAGATATGGTTCCTTATATCTTTCCTAAAGAATCATGGCCTCATTACCTATAAATAGGGGATGAGGTGTTTTATACGATCATCTACACTTAAATACTTGTTACTCTACTGTTTTTTCACTAAATATTGACTTGAGCATCAAAGCACCCATGTTGGACCTAACTCCAATGTGTTTTTGCAGATACCTTTAATCGTGAATCAAGCCTAAATGCTCAAGAATCAAAATCACCAGTATTGTAAAGGAATTTGATTGATTGAATTAGGAACTCAGCCAATTAAAATTACATTTAGGCCAACTAAGTTAGAGAAAATCATAAAAATGGCCTAGCATGAATGAAATTAGGTTAATTGAACGTTAGGTGAGGGAAAGCGATTCAACTTATATGAGAAGTAAGATGTTCAAGTTTTCTCTAAGTGAAATATTACTTCAATTGATCAAATTTTGAGTGAAAATAAGACAAGATTAAGAATGAGATTTTTTTTAGAAGAGATAAGTTGTTGAGAAATGACATCATTCGTAACTATAGAAGTTCCATCAAATCTAGCAATGTTTCAAGCTTGATGAGTAGCCATTCAACATGTGAGTTACTATTGCTTACTGATTGTGTATGGAGGAATACAATAATAGACATAAAACTATTTAGCTATTAATGAATGATAATTGTTACTTGTGCTTTTGGCAAAGTTGTTAACCATTTCAAATAGATGGCTCATGGATTAGACGTTGTTAGCTTATAATAGGATCGATTTTGGAATAAAGTAGGCAATAATTTGGACACTTAAGCCACCATGCATGGGTAAATGGTACATCAATATGGTAGAATTGTGGCTAATACAAGTTGAGAAATCTAGATAGAAGTTGTTTACGGGTCATAATAGAGGTATAAGGCACTATGATAGATACAGACAATGAACTAGACTATTAATGACTTATATGGATAGTGAATTTGATATGACACAATTTGATTCTTGGTCTATAGGAACATGCAAATACATAATTTAGTTTTGTTGATGGGATTTGTAGACAATTACATAGGTTATGTATATATATATGTATTTTGCTGGAATCTAAATTTTCCAAAACTTAGGAATCTAAGTTTATATTTGTCACTTCAATTTAAAAATATAACTTAAATGGTTTTATGATTGTTATCTATAATATACTTATAGGCATATGTGCAATGAAATGCGAATGTGTTTGTATAATTTATGTATTAGGCATTCTAGATCACCTAACTTTATGAATTTGTTGTTTTGAGGTAAATATGATGCTTTAGACATTGGTTCTTATGATTATCTATGTTATGACTTGTACTCTAGGAGTAGATCTATGACGATTGTTTCAAAGATTACGAAGAATAGAGGACTTACTTTTGTATCAATAGATTTACAGACTTACCATTTGATTTATATTATTTTTGAAAACTGTTAGTAGGTTTAGTAAGTTTTCCTTTTATAGAATTTTTGTAAGCGAAATTTGGGTAAGTGTCTAGATTTGCAAAACAGAACACATTAGGCTTTAGGATGTGTAAGGGTCATCCAGCTTGCCACTTTGATGCCTAAATTAATAAAATGTTTGAACAAAATGGATGAATAAAGTGGAAATATTAAGGGAAAGCATACAGTGTCTAGAGAGTTTTATCATATACACCTTTTAGCTATTTATAGAGTATGGATACAACCATTAAAGAAGGGCGGTTAGTAGGAGTTCAACTACTTAGGATACGTGAGACTCTATTAATTAGAGCATCTAATAAATATGAGGGATAAGAGATAGTTTAGCAGTTATTCCTCTTGATAACTATCTAATTGTTTGCATCACTGACTTAATGTTTGAATATCTAAACTCATAGATTGAGCTTGTGGATTTAAGCCTATGAGTCCAAGTTGTAAAGATCATTCAAACTGTCTTAAGCTCTACTAACTGTTAGTAAATTTAGATGCTGACTTATTGCTATTAAATGGATTGCGAACCACTAATGTATTTAAGTTAGTTGCCTTGAGATAAAGTAGCTTAGCTTTAACTTGAAGTAGGTTCGGACCTTATTAACGATGCATTAATGGATATCTACTATTAACATTTGCACCCCAACTCTCATTATTGGCTGGTAAAAAATGGGAGTATTTATTAAGGTGTTATAATCATTGGTTGAAGTAAGCAAGTTATTCAAAATGAATCACTTGTGTTATTTTCTTTGTTTAAAAACAGTTATCAAACTGTTTTAAGCAATTTCTTGATTATCTCATCTTTCCCCTTGTATGTTCTAATCTTGTCTATTAAGCTAAATGTGGGAGGAGTTTAAATGTTACATGAGAAACTTCTATTCCTAAAAGGTATATCTTTTCACTCCCCGCTTCTTGAAATGCATGAGACAGGTGTTTTAATGACCTAATAAAAACTTCTCCCACTAAAGTATTGTTCGCTTTAGCATGTTAAACCGTATAATTTTGTCCTTTAGTGTAGTAGCTTCTCTGGAAGTCACTTATCTTAAAATTGACCTAACTTAAGCATACTTAACTTTAGATTTTTAACATGCACCTACTCTTAAGCTAAGGGCCTATCCAATATGGTTTATCAAATTCTTAACCATTGCCTAACTTTAAATGAGGCCGACTTGCTATATTGAGTGAATATGGCCTTACGTATGAGCTATCACTAGTTTAGTCTTCTCTTTACATTAGAGTGAGGTCATACTAAGTTGTCTAAGGATCCCCAACCTATTCTGCCCACTAGTTGCATAGAGCTCTCTACCTTTTAATCATATATCTATCATAAAGGTGCTCTTAAGTTGTTTCAAAAAGGATGTTCAAAGTTGAGTAGAGAATCAAAAACCATTGACCTATTTTATGATTTTTCATCATTTACAAAAGCAAATGCTATAAAATGTGTATTAATGGCCTTAGTCAACTTATTTCGAAATATGATGGATTTGTCACATCCTAAATAGGAAAAGTCATAACATTCTTACCTTATAAACTAACCTAAGATAAAAGCTGACCTCATAGTTGCTACTATGATGCAATCTACATAAGGTGTATACAACTTAACCAAGTTAAAGCATCCAGTTTGACACCTGTCAATAATCAAACCTGTAGTGTAGCTTTTCAAAAATGCCTATTCAAGATGACCTGTTATTCGATAATACAACAGTACTTGTATAAACATTTCCATACATAGAGTTATAATTTACATTAAGAATTTACAAAAAATATAAGTCTTAAAGTTTATTTACAATAAAGTAGGAAACTAGTTGGTATCCTAGGAAATTCCTAATTAGTTTCCTCAAAACCAAAAACAAAGTCAAAAGCCTAAATTTAGTAAAATTCTTTTTTTTTTTTTCATTACTTTCCCAACCAAATGTGTATTAACTTAAGGGTAGTGATATCTATATATCTTGAACTTTTATTTGTCACTTGCAAAAGAGTTTATTGGAATGTGAGCTTAACTAGCTCAGTAAGTAAGATAGAGTAAAAAAAGTACTATACAATTACAAACAAGGTTATTAATCATAATGAAATGCAATGCAATTAATTACTTGAAACATTGTACAATGTTATCTGGTCTATTATGAGGTTAGAGAAATTACTTCCACTCTAACTTAAATTAAGAAGTTTACCATGACTCAAAATTAGACTAAACCCAAGCTTGTGTAATGAAGAATACCCTCCTCTTATGACCACTTTCGAACTACGGACCCCACCCTTGCTATGACTTCCATGCTTGTCACTTAGTTCGACTACGGATGGGAAAAGGATCATTTCAACTATCCTCATCAAAAAGAATCGGTCTTTGGTTAAGCACTCCTAATGGTTTCCCTAACAATTGCTAGGCATGTTTAGTTACGTTAGCAATTATATCACTATTGGTTCCATTTATGGGTGGCCAAACAAGTTCACACAATACAAAGCTATGAAATAATGTAGAATAACACACCAAGGATTTCAAATCCTTTCATAAATAGAATACTAATCACACATGTGACATGCGTATAAATAGCTAATTTACAACCACAAGCAAAAGTACTCTTAAGCATTTGAATACTTTGATATAGTATCTCAATAAGCAATAAAGTTATGATTCCAACTTACTTGTATTGATGCTACTGTAGAAGGCTTGTATTATCAATGCTTTGTTTACTAAGAGACCCTATATGTATAACAAAACCCAAATTTAGTTTTTGTAAGAGTTAAGGAAACACTAGGGTTTTATTTATTCTTTGTGTTAAATTATATGCATAAATATATATATTTATATATATCGGAGATAAATCAGTATTCTCATAAGATCAAGTATAGTTTTATTATATAAGTTATATTAAGTTAATGGGTGTTAATAATATACGTAGTTATATTATTACTTATAATATATCGAAGTGTATTTTTAATCAGTCAAGTTACGTTTAAGTGATGATAGGGTTATCATGGTACGTAAATTTTCATAATATTATAGAAATATGTATTATATTACTCAGGATTATCCAATTTTAGTAAAAGTAGCGTCATCGAGTTCATATGAATTTGACGATACGTACTACGAGTTCTATTTAAAGAGATGACTTGAGATGACTTGAGATGACTTGAGATGACTTCTAAAGGGTAGTTTTATTTTCTATTACACCTATATGCTTCTATAATGAGCTTTATCATATTATATAAATAAGATATATTTTATACAATTTCCTAAAATAGCTTAGTAATATTTGTAATTTTTAACCATAACATATGCATACCTTAACCTAAGTTATATGGTAGTACAAAATAAAATAAAATCCTACTCTAATTAAGCCTGGTTAGCATGCATATGAATAAAATTTATTCCAACATTTATCATATTTTAGCCTAGTTTTGTTAAAAATGTATCCTAATTGGTAAATTAAGCTATTTTACTATTAAAATTCACAATAAATAGCTTAAGTCACCAAATAATTCTACGAAAATTTTCATAAACTACTAAAAATATAGGAAATTCAGTCAATAAGTGGTTTCATATTACTGGGTTTCTCGCCTATATATTTAAAATGACGTTTTTACCCCTAAATTGTGATTAATTAAACAAATATTATCATTTTCATAAAAAATTATTTATAACATATCCTAACATTATTACAATTCTCTAGAAGTCAATGGACATTAATTTCATCAATTAATTTTTCAAAAATCAATTTATATCATAATTTGCCCTATTTTTAACCATTTTTAGGATTAAAAAGTACAATAAATATTAAAAATATATAAATTCAAAATCAAACTATATAGCAATTAACTAGGTATAACATGTATTCTAAAGAAAAATTTTCGACTCAAAGCAACATTATTTAATATATTTATTTTTTATTTGAAATTTCAGATGAATAATAACTTTATTAAGCAAGTACATCAAATATTCTTAGTTTTACAAAAATAAAATTACAACATGAAATTATATCTAAAATAACCTAGAAATAAATTTTTTTCATAGTTTTTTTGAATTATTTTAGTATTTTTAGAAATTAGAGGAAAAACAAGGCAGAATTGAGAGCTTACCATTTGTCAATGCTCCAATGATTGACGGCCGATGAGAGTGTCAAAAGTGCTAGGCGTCGGGTGAACTAGCGGTGGCTAACGGGGTTTAATAGCAAAACATTAGGAGGTTAGGGAACCAAGGTAAGGTATTGGGTGCTTTGTTTTTTTTTTTTTTAATTTTGTATGATTTCTCATGAATTTTCTCTTAGATAATTTTGTTCTTAAAGTGTTTAAATTGTTGTCATGAGTCCTATATATATTGATTTGAGTTAGGTTGATATTTCCCTAAAGCTTAAGTAATTTTTCACATCTTAAGTTCGGTTTTAGGAGTTTTGACGAGTTTTTCACTATATTATATAACTACACTTCTAAGATTAAAATTAAGATTTTAGGTAATTCTTTTTACAGTTTAACTTTATTAAGTTACTTCAACTAACTTTTTTAACTTAGTGGTAAAATTTGAGTTTAATCGGATAAATTTTTCCTAAAAGCTCTAAATTCGAGTACAGTATGGTTACCTTAAATGTAATTTAAGGGCTTCCAGGATTCAAAGCCCTCAAGATTTTTTTCTAAAGAAGAGCAATTCTTATTTAGGTAATCACTCTCCCATTTGTGAGAGAGAAAGTCAAAATATTTTTTATTTAGATAACCACTCACCTAATACTTGTGAGAGAGAGTATGTGAAAGATTAAGTGAAGTTTCCCACTTTATCCTTGGATGTTTTTAAGCTAGATTATTATAGTATATATGCTTTTCAAAACCATTATTAAGGTTAAACTAATCATTGAAGGATAATATAATGACCACATTAGAACTCCTCACACCAAGATATCATTTGCTTTAACGTAGCAAACTATACAATTTTATCCCTTGTTGTAACTACATCCTAATAAGAGGTCACCAACCATCCCTCCTAAACATGCTTAATCTTAAAAGTCTAATGAACTAAAGGCTATTACACCAAAAGGTATCTCGATAAATAGAGCTTTTCACCTTCTATTTTTGAAGGATATTTCATTATATAGGTCCAAGACTATGCTAGGTAAGGACAACTCTAAAGGTGCTTTATTTAGTCTTCAAGAGGTGACCCTACACTATGGCACTTTGCCTTTATAGCAGGCAGCTCCTCTACTTTTGCTTGGTCTACTCCTTTGATATCTCTTTTCCATGACTCGTTTGGAGTTTATTACATTGAGGTATTGCCCATTTTAGCATAACATACCATACGATTTTATTCCTTAATGTGGCTACTTCTAAGAAGTCATTCATTACTCTCACTCAATACACATTACCTTAAAGTTCTAATGAACTTTAGGCCACTACACTAGGAGGCACCTTAATCATCAGGATTCGATCAAATTCTATTTGACAAATATTATAAATATAGATCAAACAACATACCCAACAAGAAACATCATCTCTAAGAGAATAAAAGGTTATGTTTAAAAGAAAGTGATTGACTAGTGAGCCTTATGAAGAATAGGAAAATAGTTGAAAGGGTCAAAATTAGAAAGCAAAGATTGAATATGGTAAATCACACTATGAGTGCTTATATATCCATGCCTTTTTCACTTAGAATTTTTATTTTTTACACTCAACCTGTGTTTTACAAAATTAAGAAAAACTAATGCTAGAGGAAAATCGTAATGAACATATATTCTTCATCCAAAATCCCCATTTCTATTTCCTACCTTCCATTACTAGTATCATAGCCACAAAATTTGAAGAAAAAAAATTGATGGAATAGAATAAGAATACATAATTATAATTCTTTAACCAAATTATCTAACAAAAGATCATAACTTTAAGCAAACTTATCTCATGCATAATGGATACAAGATGTGGATAGAAACACAAAAATATTATCTTTCACTTGTTGCTTCAAGGATTAAAAATAGAATTATAATGTTAAATGATTCAGTTAGCAATTAGATTAGTGAGCCTAAACAATTGAAGAATCATATTAAATATCACTTCATTGATCTGTTTACTTCTAATCATGTTTTCAACTTGATCACTAATCCTATTCCACATGAAATGCATGATGGTTTAAGTACTAAGCAAGATTTAGATCTTGTTAAGCCTTTATAAAAGAAGGAAATCATTTAAGCTATAAGAAGCATGGATCACTGGAAAACATCATGGAAAGATGGTTCATATGCGATGTTCTTTTAGGCTTGCTGGCAAATAATTGGTAAGTTTGTCACATCATTTACCATTGAAATATTTAACACTAAACATATGTTAGCACAGCTGATGTAAACTTTAATTGTTTTGATCTCGAAGCTAATTGGGGCAAATATGATAAATCAATATAGCAATATAAGCTTGTGTAATATGATTTACAAAGTAGAAACAAAAATTATAGTATTAAGACTTCACCCCTACTTGGACCAATTAATTTGTCCTATGCAAGGTAGCTTTATCCTTGAAAGAAAAGCATTTGATCATGTTCTATTCATGAGAGAAGTAATGCACTCAGTTTGTACAAAATGGTGTGAAAAATGATATATGGTTCTCAAAATTGATTTAGAAAAAGCTTTTAACAGATTTAAGTAAAGTTTTATCTATTAAGCTATGTTAAGCCATGGCTTCCTAATTGAATGGATAGAATTGATCATGAGTTATGAGCTAGCTCTTCGATATAGAATTTATTGAATGGATCCATGGCACCTTCCTTTGAACCAATAAGAGGGGTTTGATAGGGAGATCCCTTGTTGTCATATTTATTCATTATAACTATAGAATTTCTAGGTAGATTAATAAATAAGGTAGTTGACATAAGCTTGTGGAGGTCATATAAATATAAAAACTCAAGTCTTAGATTTTCCCATGTATTGTTTGCAGATGATATTATATTAATTTCCAAAGCTTCCCTATGATAGAGGTAATTTTAAACATCCTAGAAAAGTTTCACATGTAGTCGAGCCTTAAAATAAATTTTATTAAATCTATTGCTTTCTTTTCTTCAAAATGAATGAGCAAATTAAGATGGGCATTATAACTAGGCTTAGGAGTAAAGAAGGTAGTAATATCGGTAACTATTTAGGCTACCTTGTTGGCAATGATTTGAAGCCTAAGTTGGTGGACTTTCAAATCATAATAGATAAATTGAACACCAAGTTGAATGGATGGAAGGAAAAACTTCTTAGTAAAGCAAGTAGAATTGCCTTAGCAAACTTAATGCTTAATGTTATTCCCAATTACTATTTGCAAGCTAAACAACTGCTATAAGTTTTAGTTTCCAAGATTAAGCAAATATTTAGGAACTTCAATCAGCAAGGATGCAATAATGGTAGGTCCCATCATCAAATACTTAGGGAACATTAACTAAGCCAAAGGAAAATAAAGGACTTGGTTTACAAGATTGAAGTGCAAGGAATAGGACATGTATGACAAAAAGAGTTTGTCAATTCTATCAAGGAAAAACTATGTAACCTTAACTATGTTAGTGTAAAAATAGGGAGCAAATTCAAGAAAATAAACTATTTTCATCACAAACAACTTTGCCTTTATGGAAAGAACAATCTCAAGCTTCAGATTAGATTTTCAATGAAAGGCTAATTCAATTAAGAGATAGGACAAGAACCAATTTTTGGTTTGACTTGTGGAATTAGCACAAGCATCTTAGGCAATTGGTTGAGGGTCCATTAAATTTTTATGTAGAAAACTATACTATCAAAGAGATTTATATTTCCAAATTCAATGGAAAGATGAGCTATTAGGATCTGATTTGTCATTTTTTTTTCTTTTTTTGCGCTAATATTCAAGGCTAACAATTTTAAATATAAGCATTGAATATAAGCTAATATTGTTGGAGGGAATCCATGTTGTACCAAGCATTAAGGAAATATGTGTATCTATAATATAAAACAACCCATACAATAAGATCTTGGAAATGGCTTTGGGCAAACTACATTAAGTCAAAAATTGCGTTCAATATGTTTGGATGGATCTAAAACTAGCAAGTAAAGCAAACTCTCTTAGTCATCTCTCTTTCGACTTGTAGGTTCAAACTTTAGTAAAGCAATCAAGGAAAGTATGTATTTCTTGGAATGTGTTGAATTCAATTTTTGTCTTCTTTTTTTTTTCCTTATGGCTTATTTGGTTTGACAAAAATTGACTTGTGCATAACACTTTTCAAAGACCCTAACTAATGTCATAACATATTCAAGTAAAAGCCAATGAGTATTAGATACACAATAAAAAAAAAATTCATTTGAAAAATATTTTGCCTTAGTTGGTCAAGTGGAGGCTACCAAGTGAAGGAAAAATAAAACTTAACATAGATGCTTCTTTACATGGTTTATAATTGCAGGTTACTATTGCTAACATTTTTCATTACGAATTTGGGTTTGCAAAGAAAATTGGAAGGTTAGATATACTAGCATTTTTCATGGTTTACTATTGGCATTTTTCATGATGCCTCTTTTTTGAATCATGATGCCTTTATAGATATGTAATGGAAGTATTTTTCACTTGTTAAATCTTGTAGGGCACTTTTAATACTATTTGAAGATTTCAATATTTACTATCAAACAAGGGAGGCCAGTAAAGCAATGGATGCACTAGTCGATTTTAGAAGTGAAATGGAGGTCCATGCTTTTATTCCAATGGAGGAAATTTGCAAGTGCTTGTGTGCATGTGCTTGGAGTTTTAGATGTAGGTTGATCTATGTTTTGTGCTTTGTTATGGAGTTTTTAAAGCCCAAATGTTGTAAGCAAGTACTAGTGTATGTACATATGATATTTTTTCATTAATGGATAAATCCCATATACACACAAAAAAGAAGAAGAAGAAGAAGAAGAAAAAACTCATCTTTTTAGTAGCTTCAATATGGAGCACATTTCTATGCAAAAGTCATTTATTAAAGAATCTAATGTAGTGGCATAAATAATGGTCTCCCAATAAGATGAACCTAGTTCGAATCCTTCCTCCTTCGATTTGTGATATAGTCATCAATTACACCCATTCATAACTACTTTCACTTTCTAACATTTCTTTTCTGTTCAACTTTTTGGATTATCAAGTTTTCCACCAATAACGACCATGATTCTTCACTAAAACAAAGGATACAAAGGGAAAATCATAAGAAATTAATTGACATTGATTTTCTTCTTAATAGAATTATGGGATGGAAGAGGAATAGCAATTGGTTATAATGAAGGAAGAGAAACCATTGTTATTGAAGAAATGGAAAAAAAAAAATATAGAGAGAAAGAAAGAAAGAAAGAACAATAATGTTTCAGGTTTATTAAAATGAACTTACATTAAAATTAATGAGACTCATGGTATTCAATTAAATGAATAAGGGATGGTAGGATTAAATTAAAAAAAAATGAAGTAAAATAAAATATTTTTGGTTTAGATATTTCAAGAGCCATACAAGCTCTTCTTCTTCATTCTTGTTGATAAAGAGAATTAGTTTAGACAATAATGTAGTTTCATTCATTGCAAATGCATAATTTTGACAAAGATTTTCTTTTATCTTTTTTTTTTTTTTTTAAGATTACATATAAGTGCTAATAAGCAACTTTTGTATATTCAATTTCAATGCATCTTTGGTATTAGTTTTTTCTATACGAAATGTTTTTCTAATTGTGACTTTTGCTGGTAATATCATTTAGCTATGGTTATTTATTATTATTTTCTTAATTATGATACAAGCTTATTCATGTTGCGTTAACATAACATTTAAGGATGTTTATGACTTTGTCCAAAGGCCATGAGTTTGCTTAAGGGGTAGAGAGTTAAAAAATCACATACCCTTTTGTCATATTTGATATGTAGGAATGGAGTTAGAATGAAATTATAATTCCAAATTCCATTCCCTTTCTTATGTTTAGAAGGATATTTAAAAGGTAGAATTATGATTCCTTAGAATCAGTGATTTCAACATTAAGGGGGAATTCCATTCTATCTTTTAAGATGTTGCAACTACAATTATGCTCTTACCTTATTAATTATCATTAATTGAAATTACTAATTTAACCTTTAAACTAATTTTAATGTATAATAATCAAAGGCATTTTTGATAAATACTACTATATATACATTCTTGCCTACTAAATGTGACATTAGATGAGTCAATTTACAAATATATTAGCATATGATAAATATATGCAAGCCTTTAGAAATATATACTCTATTCAAATTTTTATACAAAATCTTTAGTATTAAAAATATTTTGAGACAATCTTATACTTGGTTATGTAATATCCCTTAAATGGAAGATACAAAACTCTAATCATCGAGATACCTTATAATATTATAACTTAAATTTCATTGAAACTTCAAGGTTAAGGATACTTAATCCCAGGATAGGTAACCCCCTAATAAGTGCATTAAGGGATATAAATGTACAGTTTACAGTGTGAAAGTGGAAAGTACCTCAATCGGAGGGGGGCTAGGGAAGGGGTGGAGGCATCTCTTAAGCCTATATGGGAATACCTTTAGAGTCCTCATTGCCTAGTAGTGATCCTTAACCTATACAATGAAACTAACAAGGACATCAAATTTGTAAATAGGGTAAAATACAATATCCATTAAATAGAAGGTGGCGAAATTGTAATTATCAAGGTGCCTTTTAATATAGTAGCTTAAAGTTCATCAAACTTTAAAGTTAAGTGTATTGAAGGGAATGATAAGGATCACGGACTGATCATGCGCTCTCAAGCTCATGGGCTTGTTTAGATGATTTGCTAAGCTGTCTAAGGTGAGTTAAATGCCAAGGAGGAATGCCTTCCCCAATCCGACCTACTGAGTTACTTCGCTCTCCACATCATCTAAGAAACTTCCAAAGTGATCAACCAACGTACTGAGCTGACCTCTTTGCAACATACCTATCCAAGCATAGAATTAGAATGCTGCCATCCACACCTATGTTGAAGCTGAGCTAACAACTACTAAGAGCCGACCATCCAAAACCAACCCAAAAATAAGTCACCTACTAACGAACCACTTTTTAGTCCCAACTGTCCGAGCTACTAAACTACCGACGTTGACCTTTATCAAAACTCACCCTTGCTCAGCCAATAGTGTAATTGGGACTACAAAATGAGCACAATGATGCTCTTCCTACCTTTATCTGATATCCGTATTATCCTTTTCTACTACTAGATATTCTTTTTTCCTGATTACAATGATACCCCTATGAATTATTCCTTTTTCCTTAACTATCAAGATTCCCTTTTTTGTAATTTACTCTAACCTAGGATTTACCTTAAATGAGTCATATAAATACTTGTATAGTGTAAATGCTGCATCAGACAATACATTGATTTTTCTGACATACTCTTTTAAGCTAAGTATTCTGCTACTTAGTCTAGAGCTATTCTTATCTAGCCTATTGAGCATAGACTAGTGGCAAGTGAGCTTCGGTCACACTTATGTGTCATATCAAGTGCGACTCAAGCTCTGTGAGGCATTGGTGCATCATATCCATCATCAATGCATAAGGAACCCTACTCAACCTTTGATTATCATTTATCTTTTGGATAATCTCAAGGTTCAGACCTATCCCCTTGGTTCATGCGATACCGGACATCGTATGTTCATCCATACCGAACTATATCATCTTGGTATCAAATCCCTTGGCTACATTCGAAACTAATTTCTACTACCTTATTCTTTAAGTGATTTGTTGCTATTTTGTGTGTTTGAAGTTTAGTTCTTAACACTAGGAGTTAGGTACGTGAATAATGTTAAAGACATTTGGTGCTCCATTTTCCCCTGTTTCTTATATACAAAACATAATAGTTGTTTGTTTGTTCATTGTATGTAGTTGTCATAGTGTTGGGAGTATTAGTTATTATTATACTGTCGTTATTCATGGAAAGAACCTTTAGAGGTAATTTAACCATCAATCTTGTGAGTTAGCCAACAATGTCAGATTTGAGTGTTCAGAGAACTTTGGGAAACTAAGGGAGCAGTGCTTAGATTGGCTAAGGACAACAAGGAAGCTTTACACTTCAATTAATGGGTGACTGATTGGACAGGCTCATCGACTTGGTAGCTAGTTTGGTGACTATCATCAATGAAGATAGGCAACAAGATAGAAATAACCTAATTAGAGGATGTGAACAGCTTAAGAGAGACAATGGTTAGTTTGGCCTATTTAATGCCTTAAGTTGACTACCCCGAGCTAAAGGAATGGGTAAGGTTGCTAGGCGTAGGCCAGCACTAGATGAAATCAAAGAGGAAGAAGAGGATAGAGATGACGAAGCAGAAGAGTATTATGAACTAAAAGAAGGGAATGTTAGAGCCCCTAGAGTTGAAGGGTTGAAGATGCGTATTCTAAGTTTTTCTAAGAGTAGAGATACCAAAGACTACTTGGATTTGGTAGATAAGATTGATAAATAATTTGAATACCATGAAGTACCAGTTAATGCAAAGGTTAGACTTACTATATTGGAGTTTATGAGTTATGCCACCCTATGGTAAAAGAACATGTAAGCCACCTAAAGAAGGGAAGGAGAACGTAAAGCTAGGAGTTTAGATAAGATAAAGAGGGTCATGATGAGGAGATTTGTGCCGAGTTACTATTTGAAGGATGCCTTCAAAAGATTACAAGAGCTAAGGTAAGGAGGATCAACCATTTATGCATATGTAAAGGAGTTTTAGATGCTAATGATCTAATGCAAAGTCATTGAGCCGAAAGATCGAATTGTATCTTGATTCATAAGTGGATTGAAGTATGAGATTAGAGATATTCTAGAAACTATGGATATTAGATCACTTAATGATGTTATCCGAGCCACCTAAAGGATAAAAAAGTGTCAATTAGGAAGGTTCTTACCCTTTGTCAGCCAACCTAGTAGTAACCGATGTGTTTTGAGCAAAGCTATGCGGACTGAACCAAGTAAGGTTGTTGAGACCTGACCTATTCGTAATACTCGAGCAAAGGAGAAGAAGATTCCAAGGAAGTTTGAGAAAAGTCAGAGCTTAAGACGAAAGATGGGTGAGATCAAGTATTTCAAATGCCAAGAATTTGGATACATGGACATTTAGTGTTTGAATAGAAGAACCATGGTGATCTGAAGCTAGGCACCGTCTGTTAAAGTAGATAGTACTAATGAGAAAGTAGAGGAGCTGAAAGAGGTCAGATAGACCAAGCTATTCGAGGAGGAAGAAGTCATCTATAGTCAAGAAGGTAACTTTATGTCGACTACTCTAGTATTAAGGAGGACAATGAGTATGAGTCTTATGCCCAAAGATGAATAGAGGGAGAATGATGTGTCTTCAGGGTCGAACATATGGAGAGGCACTATAACGAAGTGAAGCAAACCAAAAAGAACAAAGAAAAAGCTGGCAAAGTCCAGGCAACTACCGAATGGATATGACATACCATTCAATCTTATTCGGCCAACAATCCGCCGGATATGTACACTAGTCTAAATTGAAGGGTCATTCGTTACTACTCCTTGCTAAAGGGAATAGATAAGAGTTGAATGATAACGAGAACATTAAGGTTGCCTAAGTGAATAAATCTGTATTGAAAGTTGGATGATCCTCGTGTACAAGAAAGTGGGGGTTTATATACTCGTTCACTAGGGTTGCTTTATACGTATAAAAAAACAAAAGGGTATTCTACACTAGGTTACATAAGACATACTAAAAGGGGTAAAAGAGGCAAAGAATATTAGTACAGAAAAGAAAGAATCATTCTAGAACATTGTATCAGAAGATACGTATTGCTTAGTGGTTGGACATCAAGGATATGATACAACATAAGCGGAAGCACGAATTCATTACAGTTAGGGGCTGACTTAATCTGGATCAAGTTGGGAGACAATTGGTCTGGTTAGGAAGTCAGTTGAATTGGAGTCATGCACCAGTGGTCAGTTGGAGAGCTCGGCTCAACTAGCCTTTCCTAGGTTACCTTCTAAGTTAGGACTTCATAGCTAGGCAAGAACATGTTGGACACCCGTGAGGATCTGATAGATAGGTCGGCAGGAGGTCAGATTAGGATAGGAGTCCTCATCTCGGCTATGGCTTAGAGTTAGTCTTTTTCGTGCGAACCCTTGAAGCCCTCTAGCTCGGCTTCATGTGATCAGTCTAGGGGGTTGATTCCTATCATCTACCTAGGGGTTAGAAAGATTTGTCCTTAAATCTAAAAGGGTTTCTATTCATTCTTCTAAGGCGCTCGTAGGGTCTTCTGTTGGTTGATGGGGAATTAGATCGGATACATTAAAGGTAGAGGAGACACCATAGTCATTAGGTAACTCGATTTGGTAGGCATTACAATTGATCTTCTTTAGGACCTTGAATATGTCATCAACTCAAGGTGATAGTTTGCTTTGTCTTAAGTGCAGGAACCGCTCTCGACTGAGGTGAATCCATACTAAGTCTCTTGATTGGAAAGAAATATTTTAGCGACCTTTACTATTACTCTCTTGTTGTTTTCGATTGAATTTGGTGATCTTCTTTGTTGCAGATTGGTGTAGTTTATGTAATTCTCAAGTTCAATTAACTCCGAATTGACTCTCTTCAGTAGCTATTAGGGTGCTGATCATGTCTAGGGGAATGGTTGGGTTAAGGCTAGAGACGACTTCAAATGAGGTCTTCCCTATAGTGCTATGGATAATTCAATTGTATGTGAACTCCATGACTGGTAGGCACAGATCCTAATCCCTCAAGTTCTTCCATACAATAGCTCTGAACAGATTGCCTAGTGTCTTGTTCACCACTTCAGCCTAGTCATCAGTCTGAGGGTGGCTACTAAAGTTGAACATTGGTTTGGTCCTAAGTCTCCTCCAAAACAGTCTTCTAAAAATAGCTTAAAAATTTTGTGTCCCGATCTAAGACAATAGTCTTCAGTACTCCATGTAGTCCAACAATCTCCTGTAAAACAAATTAGCAATATATAAAGCATCGTTAGTCTGATGCCATGGAATGAAGTATGCCATCTTACTGAAACGGTCTACTATAACAAAAATAGAATCTTTCCCTCTAAATGTCCAAAGCAACCCTAGGACAAAGTCCATGCTGAGGTTAGCTAATGGTAAGGTAAACATTGGTAGAGGTATGTACTCTCTATAGGGTTTTCTCTTCCCCTTAGCGCGCTTACACACTTCACAACGACCAACTACCTTATGAACATACTTGGCCAGTATTCTCTTTCAACAGATTGGTTGTTTTGACCTCCTTAAAGCAGTAGGAAAGTCCATTGCTGTAAGCTTCCCAAAGCAATAGTTCACGTATAGAGTAGCTTGGAATACATAGCCTACGGTCCTTGAATAGATAGCCATTCTTGAGATAATATCCCTTGACAGCAATTCCATCCTTGCACTATCCTATGATAGGGCTGAAGTGATAATCATGAGCATATTGCTTAGTAATTAGTGAGAATCCCAATAATTTTTTCTGTAAAGTGGTCGGCAAGATTTGCCATCATGGTAGAGCATCAGCGACCACATTTGCACTTCGCTTCTTGTGTTGGATGTCATACAAGAAACTCTCCATGAACTCTAACCACTTGGCTTACCCCTTTGAAAGCTTATTCTAACTCCCCAAACGCTTCAAAGACTCATGGTCTGCATAAATAACAAACTCTCGCAGTAGCAAATAATGTTACCAAACAATAAGGGCTCAGAAAAGGGAGTACAACTCCTTCTCGTACATAGAATAGTTCAATGCTAGGCCATTCAGTTTCTCACTTTAGTAACCGACAGGCCGTCGTTCTTGCATTAGGACAATGCCAATTCTAACTTTTGATGCGTCGCACTCTAGTTCAAAGGGCTTGTCAAAATCTAGTAGTGAAAGGACAGGTGCCGAGGTGAGCTTCTCCTTGATCTACTTGAAGCTTCACTCAGCTCGATCATTCCACTTGAACCTTCATTCTTCCTTGTTAGCTCGGTCAATGTGGTGACTATTGTACTGAAGTCCTTAATAAATCGTAGATAGAAAGAAGTTAGGCCATGGAAACTTTAGACTTCAGTGATATTCTTCAACGTAGGCCAATCCAGAATAGCTCAGATCTTCTCCTCATCTACTCAGATTCCTTGCCCTAATACTACAAACCCTAGGAACATCAGCTCTTTTTGGCAAAACATGCATTTCTTTACATTCCCATACAACTTCTCAGCTCGCAGAATTCTAAATACTTTGCGAAGATGTTGAACATGGTCATTCAAGCTAACACTGTATACCAATATATCATCAAAGTACACAACCACACTTCTTCTAAGAAGAGAGCACATCACATGGTTCATTAACCTCATGAATGTACTTGATGCATTAGTATGTTCGAATGGCATAACTAACCATTCGTAAAGCCCGTACCTAGTCTTAAAGGAAGTTTTCCATTCATTGCCCAGTCTCATGCGAATTTGGTGGTAGCCACTCCATAGATCTATCTTTGAAAATATCTTTGCACCATGAAGCTCATCTAACATGTCATCGAGCCTTCATATTAGGTATCTATACTTAACAGTAATTTGGTTGATTGTTTAGCTAGTGATGCACATACGCCATGGACCATCCTTCTTCAAAATGAGCAGAGCTAGTACAGTATAAGGGCTCATGCTTTCGTTCACATACCCTCACTCAATGAGTTCGTCCACTTATCTTTGCAGTTTAGCAACCTACTTAGGGTTCATCCCGTATGCAGGTCGGTTCAGCAGGGCAGTACCTGGTTGTAGATCAATGTAATATTCTATGCCTCGGACAGGTGGCAGTCCTTTTGGTAATTCTTTCGAAAATAGGTCAGAGAACTCATTTAGCAATCCTTGGATTTCTTCTAGAACATTCTATAACTCCCTCATCTCAGTCAGTCTCTTAACCAATAGGAACATCGGCTCATCAGATTTCTCAGCAAATCGGAGCTTTCTACGGCTCATCACTAGGGCTATTTTCTTGTTAACTCGTGTGAGTTGATTATAGGTTTCATTTACTTAGGATGGGGTTAGGGGTTGCAACACGATCCTCCTTTCATCCTTAACAAAGGCATAGGTGTTCTTATACTTGTCGTGCGTAACACGTCGATCGAACAACCAAGGTCGTCCAAGTAGCAGATGTGAAGCTCCCATGGGGACAACATCATACACTACTTTATCTCTATATATATTTCCAATACTAAACGGTACGATCACTTGTTCAATCACGTGTAAAGCACCCTTATCATGAAGCTAATGTAGCTTGTAAGGTTGGGGATGCCTTGAGGTCAATAGACCTAACCTCTGCATGAATGATTAAACAACCACATTAGTACAACTTCCTCCATCCACTATGATTGTGCATAATTGGCCTTTGATGGTACACTTGGTATGGAATAAATTCTCTCTTTCCCTGGTTGGCATAGACACTGGTCTCTTCTTCCTCTTCGGCTTTTGGCTTTTAAACATCCTTCTCCTCCTTAAGCTTACTCTCGTCAGTGTTATTCAATACGTCTCCTCAAAGCACCATGATACGTCCATTTGGACACTCAATAGCCATGTGTCTAAAGCTTAAGCATTTAAAACATTTCACCTCGCTAGACTTCCATCTAGAGGTATGTTCCTTCTCATACATTTTTGTTGGGAGGGGGCTAGCCTCAGTTCGGCCTGACTGTCCTATTCGACCATACTGACTTGCTTGGTTGTTGTCAGGTCGGTCATTCTTTTCCTCAGCCTGATATGGTCTCCTAAGCTTGGCTTGAACAGGTCAGCATGGTACCGGGGCTCAGGAGAATGTTGGCTTAGGTCAACTCGGAATATTTCTCCTTTGCTTTTCGACTCTTTCTGTTATCTTAATGGCCTCTTCCAAATTATAAAACCTATGTACTTCCACGATATTGCAAATCTCATACTTGAGCCTAGAAATGAACCTTAATATCGTATAGGCCTCTAGCTCTTCCACGTTGGCTTAAATCATTAACATTTAGAACTCTCTTATGTAGTCATCAACAATTTGGCTTCCTTAGTGAAGCTCTTATAACTTTGCAAACGTATCTTATAAATAAGTCTCAAGCATAAATTTGCTTCTTAACAACCTTTTCATTTCATCCTAAGTTCTAACGCCTCGTCTTCCGTCTCTTGCCCTAGCTGCATTCAGATTCTTCTACCATATGGTGGCATACCTAATAAACTCCAATGCAGTAAGTTGGACCTTGACTACATCCTCATAACCATAACATTCAAATACTTTCTCGACCTTCTCTTCCCATTTTAAGTATTCATCTGTATCTCCACTTCCATCGAAGAGCGGGATTTGCACCTTGACATTGTCTAGCCCTCGAGGGACTCGGTGTCCTCGTCCCTATGCTCAATAATAATCCACTTCTTCTTCATCACCAAACCTTTCAACATCCAACTCCTTATCATCTTCCACAATCTCCTCTAACTCCAGTCTTCATCTAGCAACTCTTTTGGCTTAAGGAGGTCGAATTGGGTGATTAGTTTGATTAACTCGACCATAGTGTCTCTCAGGGGCATCATCTTGGGGGTTTTATTGTTGTACACCTTGGGGTTGTTGCCTATTAACTTTCATTGTGGTGACTAGACTCTCAATAAGGTTTGTGAGTCTATCAAGTTTGCCATCAACGAACCTTGGGGTCTTACTACCATTAAAACTACAACCAGGTTGAGCACCACTACTCTGGTCACCAATGACACCTTGAATACTCGATTCTAACATAGTATAATACTTTCTAAACAAATTAACAAATTATTAACAATTTTAGTACCCAGAGTTACTCAAACAGAATAGAGACTAAGTTGCTCTATTTTTACAATGAAAAATAGAGTAAGAACAGAGTATCAATGAAACCACACTTACAAACACATAAGCACACTGCAATAGCTATGAAAGGAACATAGCAGCCACTAACAGTAAGGCGAGCCAAAACTTTACTACAACTTCACACACTCCCTCGTGGAACCATACTCTAATATCAGTGAAGTTGATGCGTCTCTAAGGTTAGATACACAAAGAGGTACCACAAGAAGCTGTCGAGCCTGATTTTTCGATTTTCTATTTATTTAAAATTAATTTCCCCATTTCCGATTAATACTAAACCCTAACCCATTTAATATTAATCCTCGACTAAAGAAATTGAGAAATTTTGGTTTTTTATTGAAAATAATTTTTAGAGTCGCCACCCGATCGAAGTCAGGAATAAAAAAAGAAACCGTAACCAATTAGGTGGATTGATTATGATTTGGTTACCGGTTTTTTATTTCAATTTTAAATGAAGAACCAGAGGGTTCCAAGTTCGGGGGCTAACCTATTAAACCCTTAACGGGTACTACTATCTATTTACCGAAATTAGGATTATTCTTCTAATTATAATATTTAAAAAATAAATAAATAAATAAATAAAATCAAAAGAAGAAGAAGAAGAAAAAATTGAACCTAAGTTTCTATAGATTTTATCGTCGCCCTGAAGGTGCCTACATACCTGCTAACCGGGATCGGACGATCGTAGTTTTTTCTGAAAAATTTAATGTGTTGATTGATTTTAATTTTAAAAATTACCCGAGTTTACGTTTTTAATTTATTCGATTAATTTTAAAAAAAAAAATCTAAAGGGTCTTAATACTTGAGTGTTGTTATTTTTTAAAAAGATTTCGCTAAAAGTCTTAAAATTTAAAAAGGATTTTTTTATTGACTTTTATTTCAAAAAAGTGAATTTTCTAAGTGGGGACTCCTAGAAACTTAATACTAAGGAAAACACCTAAGTTAAAATGTATATCTATATTATTATTACATAACTACCTATATTAAAATATAATATTCTTAACCTGTAAAAACCAACACCCAAGAGAATGACCTACACTAAAATATTCACATATATACCATGTTAAATGACTAAAAATCTAAATAATAACAATAATATAACATAATAATAAATAAATAATTAATTAATTAAATAATAAAAATCTGACAAAGACCGAACTTGATGTTTGTTTGGTGAACGAATTGCTTACTTCTGCTATGGAGTTCCTCAGGAGAGCTTTGCTGCAATTGAAGTTAGATCGTGTGTTGCAGGCGTGTGTCAACAGCATTGGATTAAGTCGGGTTGCTGCAGTGGTATGTGGTGGAGTTTTGTGTAGTTGAGTCGTGCGATTGTTATTCAGTGTGCCGAATGTGTACGTGATCATCAGTTGCGGACCACTGCCGTGCGATCGGTGTTGCTGTGGTCGTGTGGATAACAGTAGCGGATTATGGTTGAAACTGGGCGTTGGGCAATAGCTTGGTGTGTGTTGCAGACACTGGTGCTCGAAGTGTACACGGCGGGCATGATTGCTGTGTGTTGTGCACGTGACAGAACTGTCCTAGGTATCCAATTGGTGAGTGTAATGGTGGATGGCGTATTCGGTGCTACTGCTATGTCGGGGAAGTTGTCGGTGAAGGAGGGTAGGGTTGAAACTAGACGTGTTGTGTATGGTGAGTGACGTGCACTACTGCTGAATGGAAATAAGCACACGTGAGGGGTTCTGCAGATTTTACACGGTTACTATAGTCACTGATTTAATGATTGGATGGATGCTGTTGTGAGGATTCAAATTTTGGACGTCGACTGGTGAATGAGGAGATGCGGTCAGGGGTGATCCCAGAGCTGCTGCAAAATTGTTGTTCGGTTGACTTGCGGCTTCGATCAGATTGCTGCTGCTATGAGGACGTGCCGCACTTGGTCCGTACTTGATGCTGTTGCTGGAGTGTTGATCGTCAGTGGTCTAGTGTGCGGATTGATACGCTAGAGCGTCAGTGGAGTTTTCGTAAATAAGTACGTGTTGTACTGTATGATTCAGCGTGAATGAGGACGTGCTGTTGTGCAGTACTTGATGGAACGTACTGCTAAGGATGGTGACGTTCGTCAACATGCCGTAAGTGAGCTTGACCAGCGACGTACGATTGGATGTGGATACGCAAGGTTGATCAGCGTTGCTGAAGTTAGAGTCTGGAGCTTTGTGTACTGTCATAACTGATCGTGTGGGGACTGCTATTGGCGTTACCAGTGTAGCGACGATAGACGAAAGTTAATGCAGCAACGGGGGACAGGGAGCGAAGTGGCGTGAGCTCTCGTATGTTGGAGTACGTGGCATTAGACGAAAGTCAGTGCAGCTGTAAACCTCAAAGCTAAGCCAATTGACCGTAGAATTAAACTTATAACATAAGGTTTTGGACGATTGATTAAGGAATCCGATTAAACCCCAAATTATAAATTATTGAGAGAAATATTAGTAAAAATGACCTCGTAAACTTGAATTTAAGAAAATAAGTAATAAAATAGGAGACTATAAATTTTTCAAATTTTAAGCATAATAATTGCTAATTACTGAAAAGGCAAAAAATATAATCTAATAACTAATAAATTACTAGAGATAGATTATATGTATACTAAAAATAATAGAATGACCTAAATAATATTTAAGAATATTTATTTGTACTATATATGAATTTACATGTAAGTATAAATACGCGTAATTTCTTAAAATACGCGAAATGTGCTAAAATAATACAAAATACTTAAAGAAAATTCATAATTAAATAAGGAAAAATCAAGAAAAATTAGGAAAAATCATGAATGATCCAGAATTGAGTCGTGGTAGTTGGGAAAAATAAGAAAAAATTTGGCTAATTAAATTAAGACAACATAAAAGCAAAAAATCAAGGGATAAGGCAATTGTCTTATCAAATTTAATGCACCATAATTACACTAAAGCTCTATAAATAGCAGGAAAATTTCAGCAGCTCATTTGGATAGATACAAATCAGAGAAAATTAGAGAGAGGCGAAAATTGAGAGAAAAATTCGGTTTAGAAAAAAATTAGAAAAAACTGTGCAATTAGGGCTTTCAAAGGGAACCCACACCAGACGAGCAGCTGGGAGTGGACGGCCACCACCACCACACGATGGTGGCAGCGCCCAGGCCGGCTGACAAGGCCACGGCGGCCGGCGGTGGCCGGAGTCACCCAGATTGGTGAGTCCGATTTCCAGCCTGATTCTTGTGTAATTTTGTAAAAATAGTGAATATTATTAGAAAATTATGAATTTTGTTATCCTAGAATATTTTTATATGTAGTTTGTTGGAAAAATATTATTTTGATGAAAATATATCCCATAATATATAGTCCTTAAGAAATCGTACAAAACTGAGCACATTTCGGTTTAGAAATAAATGACCTTAGGAGTGTAGTTTCGAGCCCAAAATTTTTGTGTAGATTACTTAGATGATATAGAACAGTGTTATGAAGCCCGTTTTCAAAAATTAATTTTTGAAAATTTTAGATAATTTTTAGGCCTTAAAATGAGGCATAAAATGGGTAATTTAAGGTTAATTAAGTAATTAAATTATTAATTACTGACTTAGTGAATAAGTAGATGTTTTAGGATATTAAAATCTGATGGAGTATGATACTTTTAGCAATTAGAGTGTTAGATGTAATTATTAGGTTAATTATGTAGTAAATAAGTAATATGGAAAAGTAATATATTTTAAGTTAATTTTGTAAATTAAGGTAATTAGGAGTAAAATCTGATTTAGGATGAATTTAGACATTTTGAAATGGTAATTGATGTTTAAGGATAGTAATTAAAATGATAGAAATATTAGAAATGCATTATGTACATAATAGGCAATAATGCATAATATGTAATTTTTAGAAATATACTAAATAGAAAATATTAGAATAAAATTTGATATTATGATAATAATAAAAATATACAATAAATCTAATGCGAAACTTGAATTTATGTAATTATATGAAAAATGTAAAAATTTCTCATATTAGAAGTAAATTCGGTACACAAATAAGGATTTAAGTGTACCGGGTGGAATAAAATACTAATTAGAGGTAATGATGGTATTTAGGAGATTGGGAAGTAATGTGATTAATTTCACATTATGAGTTGAAACAAATTTCTAAGATTCGAGTATAAAACCATACTTAAAAATCGAACTAGAACCTAATTTAGAAATCGATGCGGAACCCGAACTCGAACCTAATCCTAAACCTAGAATAATTGTAAAAGACTTAAGACCTAGATAATTAGGTATCTTAAACCCTAAATAAAACATA
This sequence comes from Lumnitzera littorea, assembly GCA_024138015.1. NCBI lineage: Eukaryota > Viridiplantae > Streptophyta > Magnoliopsida > Myrtales > Combretaceae > Lumnitzera > Lumnitzera littorea. The sequence continues at coordinate 51,289,100 of JAMXBB010000007.1, read as the reverse complement.
ACAATAAGCGTTATAGGATAAAACGAACCTATAATAGTTATATGAAAAACTGAAACCACGTTTGTGTTATAGGGATGATCGGCGATGGCCTGAGCAAATCGGACCTCGAGTAAGTGAGCGAGGAGTCGAGGTAAGTTGGGATTAATACGATGCTGTATTTTGGAGGCTTAAGATTATGCTTGGTTGTGCTTGTTAGATAGTTAAATGTGTGCATATGCTTGATTATAGGCGATGCTATGATTCTGTTTGTTGTTCTGGCATATATTGTATGAATTGTATGTAATGATTGATCACCCTAAACTGGACTTAATTAAATATACGATCAGTAATCATAATTGGACATGCATAGCAACCCGTTAGGGGAACTTAGGACTCTCCGACCAAATACCGACCCCTTCGGAAGGGATAGCGCAGGATTACAAAATGGTCTCTTCTTCATCCTCAGTCGAACTAAGTGACAGGAGAGGAGGTCGCGGCAAGGGTAAAGACAGTGGTTCGAAGGTAGTCGTGGGAGGAGCAAGGTCTCCATTACACAAGCCTGGGTTTGGTCGTGAGCTGTTGCATTAACGGTAACTCCTCAACCCGGATTAGAGCGGGCGCAATTTCTCTAATCTCACGACGAGTCGGACAACGTCGTGCGATGGCATTTGCTTGCACATGCATTGCACCTAATAAGTGATTGAAAACCTTGTTGTGTGTATGGTATAATTTTAAGTCCTCCGTCCTAATTTACTGAATTGTGGTTGCTCACATCCCTATAGACGTCGTGCAGGTGCTGGCTAAGAAGCGGTAAACAATTACTCTAACGCTAGCAACTGCTGGATCCTGGGGAGTGAGGAAAAACATTTGAAGAATGAACATATATTTTTAAGATTTAAACTTTTACTTTAGAACTTCTCATTTTTGAATAATGTAATAACTAAGAAATATATTTCGGAGAAATATTGCAATCGATAACTGTAATAACTAAATTATAGTGAATATATATTTCCTCACTTTCTTAGATAAATGATTTATTTAAATTATAAACTGTGTTTTGTATCTAGATTTTTTATTTTTTTTTTGCTGTGCACAGATGAAGTTCAATCTACTGTTTTCTATTCTCCTTTTCCTACTGCTGGTGTGTGTTTATATAGAGTCTAAACCATATCGTATCATATCATATCATATCTAATTCAATAATTAAACTAGATTCAAATGAATTCAAATCCGATTTAACTAAATTCATATGATTTAATTAGATATGACCCATTTTCATCTCGCTTCTATAGAGATAGAAAAATAAAGACATAGGTGCTTGCTGAGACTCGAACCCATGATCTTCAATTAAATCCAACCTAAACATTATGATACTTATCCGTTAGGCCTATATCTTGACATTCATTACAATTAAATTATATTTAAACTATCCGATTCCCTAAAATAAAATTTTTAACTAAACTAAAACTAATTATTCCTAATATAAATTACTTTATAAAAATTTACGAAATTTTTATGATTTTTTCCTTTTCTTATTTTTTTGGTATTTTCATTATTTGTTAATTTTTTTTTTAATTAGGACCCTTTTTGTAAAAATAAAGATTAAGACTATAGAGGGGCAAAAATTAGGTGTTTACAGTTGCCCCTCTTTGTGATGAAGTTTGAGCAAAACTTTGCCGCAAAGACAAAAGAGACACCGTTTTTACCTTGGGACGACTTTATCCTAAGGAACGTTAAGTCACTTGATGAGGGTTAAAATAGCAAGGGGTAGCGTCTTTGTGAGTTGGCAAAAATCCCTAAAAAGAATAATGAGAACTTGGTTGTGCCCTGATGAGCTGACTAACCAAGGCGATCAAAGCGCCCTTTGAGCTGGCTATGACTTGAAAACGAGGAAAACTTAGTTGTGTCCTGATGAGCTGACTAACCAAGGGGGTCAAAGCACCCTTTGAGCTGGCTAAGACCTGAAAATAAGGAAAACTTGGTTGTACTTGATGAGCTGACTAACCAAGGCGCTCAAAGCACCCTTTGAGCTGGCTTAGACCTAAAGAGGAAGAAAACTTAGTCGTGCCCTGATGAGCTGACTAACCAAGGCGGTTAAAGCGCCCTTTGAGCTGGCTAAGACTTAAAGAATAAAAACTTGGTTGTACCCTAATGAGTTGACTAACCAAGGCGGTCAAAGTGCCCTTTGAGCTGGTTAAGACCTAAAGAATGAAGAAAACTTGGTTGTGCCCTAATGAGTTGACTAACCAAGGCGGTCAAAGAGCTCTTTAAGCTGGTTAAGACCTAAAGAATGAAGAAAACTGGGTCGTGCCCTAATGAGCTGACTAACCAAGGCGGTCAAAGCACCCTTTGAGCTGGTTAAGACCTAAAAACATGATGGAAAACTTGGTCGTGCCTTGATGAGCTGACTAACCAAGGCGATCAAAGCACCCTTTGAGCTGACTAAGACCTAAAAACATGACGGAAAACTTGGTCATGCCTTGATGAGCTGACTAACCAAGGCAGTCAAAGCGCCCTTTGAGCTGGTTAAGACCTAAAAACATGATGGAAAACTTGGTCATGCCCTAATGAGCTGACTAACCAAGGCAGTTAAAGCGCCCTTTGAGCTGGCTAAAACCTAAAAACATGATGGAAAACTTGGTCATACCCTAATGAGCTGACTAACCAAGGTGGTCAAAGCGCCCTTTGAGCTAGCTAAGACCTAAAGAGTAAGGAAAACTTGGTCGTGCCCTAATGAGCTGACTAACCAAGGCGGTCAAAATGCCCTTTGAGCTGGCTAAGACCTAAAGATGAAGAAACTTGGTAGTATCCTAATGAGCTGACTAACCAAAGCGGTCAAAGCGTCCTTTGAGCTGGCTATGACCTAAAAATAAGGAAAACTTAGTCATGCCCTGATGAGTTGACTAACAAAGACGGTCAAAGCGCCCTTTAAACTGGCTAAGACCTAAAGATATGAAGAAAACTTGGTCGTACCCTAATGAGCTGACTATTTAAGGCAATCAAAGCGCTATTTGAGTTGGCTAAGACTTAAAAATGAGGAAACTTGGTCGTGCCCTACTGAGCTGACTAACCAAGGCAGTCAAAGCACCCTTTAAGCTGGCTAAGACCTAAAAATATTAAGGAAAACTTGGTCATGCCCTAATGAGCTGACTAACCAAGGTAGTCAAAATGTCCTTTAAGCTGGCTAAGACCTAAAAATGAGGAAAACTTGGTCGTGCCCTAATGCGCTGACTAACCAAGGCGGTTAAAGCGCCCTTTGAGCTGGCTAAGACCTAAAAATGAGGAAACTTGGTCGTGCCCTACTGAGCTGACTAACCAAGGCGATCAAAGCGCCCTTTGAGTTGGCTATAACTTAAAAATAAGGAAATCTTAGTCGTGCCCTGATGAGCTGACTAACCAAGGCGGTCAAAGTACCCTTTAAGCTGGCTAAGACCTAAAGATATGAAGAAAACTTGGTTTAGGATAGCGCTCGATGAGCTTGCTAAATCCCTAAAAGATTATAAGTTGGGCAACATTCTGTAAGTTCGACGATTAGGAGTTGAAGAAACACTGGGACCATGCTCTACTAGCTAACTATCTTGCTAGGAAATTGTTTTTGGAAAATAAACTATTATCCTTAGGGGGAAACCAATTGCCAACGCAATGTTTTATCAGGTTTAGAACTGCTTACCTGGTTTTAATGATAGCTCCCAAGTAGTCCCACGTCTTATTGAGCAGTTCGATTAGAACCAATGATTCTGACCCTTACTATTGCTTTTCTTGTTTTCGTTTCTTCTTCCTCTTTCTTCCACCGTCTCTTTCCAAAACCCCCATTTTTTCTTTTCCTTTACTTCTTCTTCTTTTTTTTTTTTTTTCTAAAAGCAACTTAAGCTTGAAACGAATGTAAAGCATATTTTTCTCAAACAAAGATGTCCTGTATTGAACTTCTGGTACAAACATTAGCTTTTTGTACAAGCATCTATTCTCAAGTGAGTTTCTACTTATACACTACACGTTACTCTTTTCGAACATGGTCCTATCCTTAAAAATAGGAAACAAGACTCCCTTTCTTTGGGGGGTTAACTACAATAAAGTATTAAAAGAATTTTTATCAATAGTCATCACTTCAAATTATGTGATTATTTTTCTTGTGGTTCTTGTGTGTAAGGTTAATTTGGGTAGATAATAGAGCAAGGAGTGGGGTCTTTTAGTGGAACGAGGAAAAGAAAGGCTAAGGATATTATCCAATGCTAACGACTACTAGGAATACCAACTTTGCATGTAGAAAATGAAAGTGAGACCACAGTAATAGTAAGATTATTTGCAAAAATTTCATTGATGATCAAGGATAGTACATCTTCAATGCATCGACATTTACTGGGTCCTTCAAATCCAGCCCATCCATTTAAGACAAGATAATAGCTCCCCCAAGCAATACTTTTTTCACAATGTAAGGCCCTTTATAGTTTGGGGCAAACTTCCCTCTTGAATCAGTTGTGTTGGGCAACGTCTTCCTTAACACCATATCTCCTTGCTCAAAACTTCGGGGTTGTACTTTTTTGTTGAAAGCCCTGGCCATTCGTTGCTAATAGCAAATGTTGTGGCATAAGGCTATCAACCTCTTTTCATCAATTACGTTCAACTGCTTAACATACTTCTTTACCCAATCAGCCTCATCTAACTGAGTTTCTAACAATATTCTAAGAGACGGGATCTCAACCTTTACTGGCAGTACAACCTCCATTCCATATACCAACGAGTAGGGTGTTGCTCCTGTTGATGTTCTGATAGAAGTTCGATAGGCCATGAGTGCAAATAGTAACATCTCATGCCAATCTCAATACGTAATGGCCATCTTCTCAATAATTGTTTTGATATTCTTATTGGCTGCTTCCACAGCTTTATTCATTTAGGGTCGATAAAAAGTAAAATTTCTATGAATGATCCTAAAGTATCAGCATAGCTTGGACATCAATTTATTATTCAGATTCGTACCGTTGTCAGTAATAATTGTTTCTGGCGTACCATACCGAGCCAGTATGTCTCTCCTGATGAACTTGACCACTACTCCCTTCATCACACTAGAGTAGGATGAGGCTTCAACCCACTTAGTGAAATAATCAATAGCTACCAATATAAACCGATGCCCATTAAATGCTTTTGGAGTGATTGGGCCAATGATATCTATTCCCTACATTGAAAAAGGCCATGGTGCTGATAGTGTATGCAATTCTTGAGGTGGAGCATTTATCTTATTCATATAGATTTGGCACAAATGGCAGTGTCTAACATGTGCGATACAATCCGCTTCTACAGTCGACCAGTAATATCCCATCCTCATGATTTTCTTAGCAAGCATGTAGCCATTCATATGGGGGCCACATACCCCCTCGTGCACTTCTTTCATTAGCATCTCTACCTCTTTCCTGTCTATACAAAGTAAAAGTGTACCGTCAAACGATCGTCGGTATAGCGTAGAATCTCTCATCAAGTACTAAGCCGCCAATCTTCTAATTAATTTTTTGTCCTTCCTCTCTGCTCCTTCGGGGTACGTACCATGTTGTAAAAATATTTTGATATCATGATACTAAGGCTTTTCGTCACATGAACTTTCCATTGCTAAACAAAAAGCAGGCTTTTCTTCAATTTCGATTTTAAGTGGCTGAATCTCCACTCCTTTCGATATCTGAATCATTAATGCCAAAGTAGCAAGAGCATCGACAAATTGGTTTTGAACCCTTGGTACGTATACGAAGGTAATCTTTTCAAACTTAGTTATCAACCCGGCCAAGTGTTGGCGATAAGGCATTAATTTGGGGTCTTTTGTCTTATACTCACCTCAAGCTTGGCCTATAAACAACGAAGAATCTCCATATACTTGTAATTCCCGTATCTCTTTAAACAATGCGATTTTGAGTCCCAAAATACACGCCTTGTATTCTGCAATGTTATTGGTATATGGGAAAACCAATCTCACAGCCATTGGAAATTGTATACCTCCAGGCGATACTAGAATTACCCCTACTCCACATCCAGACACATTAGCTGCCCCGTTAAAGAACATTTCCCACCTTGAAGATTTTTCGACTATTTCACCATCAGAATCATTTCCCGCTACTAGAATGCTTTCATCAAGAAACTCAACCCGTACTCTTTGAGGGGTATCCTCAAGAAGATTCTCTACTAATTGATCTGCCAAAGCTTGCCCCTTGACTAAACTTTGGCTCACATACTTAATGTCAAATTCTGTCAGCAACATCTGCCACTTTGAAACTCTACCAATGAGAGCCAGTTTTTCAGTTAAGTATTTCAAAGGATCGTATCGTATTATCAACTCAATCTGATAATATAATGTATATTGTCTGAGCTAATGCATAACCCAGACCAATGCACAACAGGTTCTTTTAGCTTCTGAGTATTTTTGCTCGCCTTTGGTAAACTTCTTGCTTAGATAGTAAACGACTTGCTTTTTCCCTTCTTCATCCTTCTAGCCAAGCACGGATCCCATGGTTTTCGGCATTATGGTCAGGTACAAGAACAACAGCTTTCCAGGTTTAGGAGCTACTAACACTGGAGGTTTCATAAGGTATTCTTTGATTTTCGTGAAAGCCTCTTCGCATTCCTCATTCCAGTTGATCTTTGCGTTCTTCTTTAACAGCTTAAAAAGAGGGCGGCATTTGTCCATTAACTGTGATATGAATCGGGCTATGTAATTTAAACGCCCCAGCAATCCTCGTACTTCCTTGAGCGTTTGTGGAGGAGGCATGTCAATTATAGCTTTGGCCTTATTAGGATCAACTTCAATTCCTCTTTGGTTGACTATGAACCCCAACAATTTTCCCGACGTCACACCAAAGGTACACTTCTCCGGATTTAATTTCAAGTGATACTTCCTCAGCCTATCAAACAACTTCCTCAGGTTTACTAAGTGATCTTCCTCCTCTTTGGATTTCGCAATCATATCATCAACATACACTTCTATTTCTTTATGGATCATATCATGAAAAATTGCAACCATGGCCCTCTGATATGTTGCACTTGCATTCTTTAACCCAAACGGCATCACCTTATAACAAAACATTCCCCAAGTCGTAATAAAAGTCATCTTCGTCTTATCCTCTTCGAACATCCGAATCTAATTATATCTCGGAAAACCATCCATAGAAGAGAATAGAGGATTTCCGGCGGTGTTATCCACCAAGACATCAATGTGAGGTAATGGAAAATTATCTTTAGGCGTTGCTTGGTTGAGATCTCGAAAGTCTACACACACTTTAACTTTTCCATTCTTCTTCATTACTGGAATGATATTAGCTACCCATTCTGGGAATCCGACACTTCGATGAATCTAACCTCCAGTAGTTTCTTCACTTCTTCTTTAATTTTCAGCAAGACATCAGGTCGAAATCTCCTCAATTTTTGCTTTTTTGGTTTTATCTCCTCCTGTGTGGGTAAACGGTGGACTACAATCGAAGGGTCCAACCTAGGCATATCTTCATACGACCAAGCGAACACATCTTGATACTCAGCTAACAATGTAATCATTTCTGTTTTTTGTTTTTCTTTTAAACTCGCCCCAATTTTTAAATTCTTAGGATTTTCTTCATTCCCTACATTAATTGTCTCAATTGGTTCATCAATAATGATTCTACCTAGTTCATGCTTTTGTCATTCCTCTTGTATATTACTGTGGTCATCGACATCGCTCCCGACGACTAACCCAGTAGGGCCGGAAGCGATATCGATATTCTCATTTTCTACCTGCGCGAGGTATTCCTGGTTTTCGCTTAGTTCATTGAATCTGAATGAGAATGCATGACAAAAAAAAAAAAAATGTGTGTAAACAAAAGAGAATTGAAGAGCAACATAGGAAAGAAAACAAACTAAGATTTCATTGAATAAATGGAGGTATGGTTTCAAATGAGATAAAGGCCTAACTAATTTTGAATGAAAGGTTCAACGATACATTTGAAACGATGACTATTAAAAATAAAAAATTTAGAAAATACTAACTATGGGCACCCCTTTTCCCTAGGGAAGACTTGTTGCTATTCGCCGGGATGGAGAACTAGTTGCTCAAATGATGCTAAAACTTAGGTGGTGAGTTTGTTGATCCTTCTTTGTCATATTCTCGGGCTTGAGTCTCTTCCCGTATGAACGTCTCAACTAGTGGTGGAAAGGTCAAGGTATGGTATAATCTGCTACCTCTCCTGTCCCTTGCTTGTTCCTTCTAGAATTCTTCCGCCGGGGTAGGATTGTAGCCAAGGCCATAGGTACTGATCTGGCCTTCCTTGAATCCCTTCCTTCTATCATCCTCTCTGTCGGGACCGGTAACCATGTTCACTTCTTCAAACATTTGTAAACCCAACTCTTCTTATCCTTTACTTCCTATGTAGGGTATAGCCGTCTCCTTGTAGATTTCATAATCTTAATCTCCCTGAATTGTAATCACCTGGCCATTGGAGATAAACTTCAATTTTTTGTGTAAGCTCGAGGGTATAGCCCTTGCTGCATGGATCCAAGGTCTTCCTAAAAGTAGATTGAAAGATCTTGGAATGTCCATGACTTGGAATCGAATAGTAAAGTACTGAGGACCAATACTCACGGGTAAATCGATCTCCCCTATAATCTCAATCCTGGAACCATCAAAGGCCCTGACTGTTATGAAAGGAGGCTTAATTGCAAATGTGTTGATGCCCAGCAAATCCAAGGTAGCGAGTGGGCAGATGTTCAGCGACGATCCGTTGTCAATGAGTAGCCTGTGACAATTATGTCGTTACTCCTTACCATGATAAAGAGTGGCTTTGTATGTTTGTTCCCTTCCTCGCCCAATTCTTCAGCTGAAAATGAAATTTGATCTATTACGAGGATCGAATTAGTAACCAGTCCCATCTTCTTAGTTGGAATCTCCCGAAGGACCTTCACCTCATTTAAAGTGCGAAACAAAGCTTCCCTGTGTGGTTCAGATGTGATTAACAGGCCTATCAACGATATTTATGCAGGAGTCTTACTGAGTTGATCCATGATCTTATACTCACTCGACTTGATCATTTTAGTGAAGGCTGATAGCCCCTCAATGCATTCGACCACCGTCTTATCATTCGATTCTCCCGACATGACTTTCCTCACATGCTCCTCTCTTGGGTGATAAATATTTCCTGATCGAGTAATGCCCCCTACCAGAGGACCTGGTTTCTCCTGATTTACTAGGCGATAGTTAAATGGAGCAGCCTTGTAATTTTCTAGTGGCAATGGTACGTAGAAGGTGTACCTCTTCACTTTTGGACTCTAGTTGCCAGTATAAAACTAAAAAACCTTAGGCTTCTTATCTGAATCAATGACATTGACAGCACAGTCATCAAAAATCATACCAATCATTGGCCCATGATTGGGTAAGGGATTATTGTTAACGTTAGGAACTGGAGCTTCTACAAAATCTAATTGCACTGTCTCTTCATCTATCAAGTCCTAAATCTTGTTCCTCAGTCTCCAGTATGAATCAGTCGAATGCCCCACTTGTCCACAGTGGTATTCACACTTTACTGTAGGGTCAAAGATTCTCAGTCGATATCGATCGCTAGGAAGTTCGTACTGTATCAAATTATCCCTGCGTAATTTCTCGAAGACTTGACTTAAAGGGACCGGTATCTTGGTAAATTGTCTATAAGTCCTGTTAGTTTGAAACTAGTCTTTAAATTGTTGTTGAACGGGAAGTAGATTTGCCCTAAAAGTGACTTGAGCATTTGGTCTGGCATTTGAATTTACCATACCAACTGTAGATTCTTTAGGCTTGCTGGCAGCTAGTCTAGGACCAGATGATGACGCTAGTGGTCTTCTATCTGTTGGGTCTTGCAGTTTACCAGAAGAGATGGCACTTTCAATCCTGCACCCGGCCGTTACTACTTCGGCAAAACTGGCCGAGGCCTGCCCGATGAGATAGGAGAAATAGGGCCTCTCCAAGGTGTTAATGAAAGCCGATGTTAGCTCCTTCTCAATCGTAGGAGTAGAGATTCTTGCAGCTAAGGACCTCCATCTTTGAGCGTATTCCTTGAACGATTCATTATTCTTCTTCCGTAGGGCAACCAAGTCCATCATAGTCGGGGCTACTTCTACATTGAATTTATATTGTTCATAAAATGCTTGAGCAAGTTTCTCTCATGTATTTATCTTATTTAAATCAAGCTTGGCATACCAAGTCAGGGCCGATCCGGTCAGACTATCTTGAAATGTTTGTACCATGAGTGGATCGTACTGAACATATTTACCCATCTTCCTAACATACAACCTAGTGTAGAGCTTGGGGCAACCCGTCCCGTTATACTTTTCGAATTCTGGTACCTTAAACTTCTCAAGGTATGATCCCATGTCATATGCAGAAAATTCTATGATCCCTGCCTATTCAAATCCATCACACCCTACAAATGCCTTCATCTTCTTAGTGATCTGTTGTGTCAATTTCTTTTCCAATTCTTTCAAGCTGTCCATACTTGGCCCATGGTCGACAAGTCTCGAGGCCGCATACGTGTCAGGTTCAAAGGTCGGGTTATCTTTCGGGTAAACTCCTTCTGACTCAAATGGGTCTTTTTGATATTCGTGCTATGCTTCAAGAGCTTATGTATTCTTCCCATAATGGGTTTTGGAACCTTCTTCATTAGCCGGTGCTGTAGCTCGCAGCAAAGCAATGCTATCTGCTAGGAAAATCATTTGTTCTGCCATCTTCTCCATAGCCTTTTCTATGGAATGAAACCTCAGCTCGGAGGGATCATTGATCTCAGGGTCTCCATCATTTCCTTGAGTGGTGGCTATCCAAGTCTGGGAACGTGTTCTAATCGGACTTCTCTAAAAGACTTGACGTTTCGGAGCTATCTTAAAATTTTACCTGATTGTTATTGAACAACTCAATAAAGGGTTAGTACATATTACATTTTCCTAAAAAAGGGTTGTTAATCGTACAAACACAAAATGTATGTCTTATGAGTGCAATCAAGAATTGGGGAGAACCTCTGATGTAGCAAAACCTAACTAACTTTTATTAATTAATTAATTTTTTTTTTTTGTGAAGCTTTACACCTCTTATTCTGTTCATAAAAATGAATTCTAATGAAAACATAAAAAACCTAAAATCTAAAATTTAATTTCCTAATGGCTAGTAGGCTTATCCTTCGTCTTTCTCTTCTTTTAGATCATGGGAGCTTGCTCTTCTTTGCCCTTGGTCCTTTTCAGTTGTGCTTCCAATGCCTTTATCTTCTGATGATACTCCTTGCAATGGCTTTCCAACTCTTGCTCTCTTTTATTCATCCTCTCGGGTTCAGCTTGAACTTCCCCCTTCTCTTTGTTGTCTTCCATATCTTTCAGCCCTTTTAACTGGTGATAAAGAAATCCTTCGGTTGTTTGGCTCCTGGCTGTTATCCCTCTAGTGGTAGGGGTAGTCTTTCTCGTGCACCAAAGAGCTCGGATGCTCTGAAGCTTGGTTATTTTATCAACCATCGTCATGCCGGGGTTAAGGAAGTCCAATAAGACAACTTCTAATGATGGTCTGGGGATTATGTCCTCGATGAGTCCATTGGCTGGGACGTATGCAGTGCAGAGGTTGAAGTCGATAAGAGGAACCGCTTTGAAGTCTCCAGATCCTCTTATCATTTCCTTGCTTGCAAACCACCTGGGTGTCAACAACAACTCTTCCGCTTTCATACTTTGAAAGTATTGGACCCAGTAGCGGCTAGCTATATTTTCTGGCAGCTCAATTCTTTCTCCAAAAGATTTGATGAGATCGTATTGTTGAGTAAACTCAGCCCGATTGAAATCAAGTTGGTAACTTTTCATGTGGCTAACGAACCAGACCACCAGTAAGACCATATTAGTTTTCAGATCACCTCGTTTCTTTTTCTTGAGATGGTTTAGTGACCGGATCTGCTCAGCCAGAAGGGCCAAGATGTATGATTTCCCTTCAAGGAATTGGGTTACGAGTTCTGCAATTCTGAAATGGACTCGATGTCTTTCATCAAGGAACAAGATAGTATTGAAGACCACCAATATAAAAGCGTTGACCTGGTAATGGTGCCATGCTTCTAAATTTGCACAAAAAAGCTCGCCTTTTTCTCTATGCTTCAATTCAGTAGAAAACCAGTCCATGACATCCTCTAATCGAATGGTCTTTCCTTGATTTAAAACTCGGTTTATTTCGGTTTTTCTGATTCCCAGCAACTTCTGAAGATCTTTGGTGCTGCAGCTTCGAAGTTTAAGACATAAATATCATCTATGATTGTAGGAGCCCACAACAATTAGGAGTATTCTTCTACAGTTAGGCTTAGCTGATGTAGGCCCATATAGGAACTAGTAGATTCGGGCTCCCAAAAGTGGACTAAGGCCCGTACTAGAGTGATGTTCACAGGGATCTTCTGTAGAGAGAGGATGGCCCCAATCTTATTCTTAATAAACTCCTGTTTATCTGGGCTGAAGAGTCGAAACCACGTTTGAAGCAGCTTCTATGGCCAATGTAGTAGGCGAACATGAATGTCTTCAACAGGCCCTTGACTTGGTCCAGCCATGATTAATCAAAATCAAAATTAAAATTACAATTACAACGTATTCTAAACTTTACATGAAATTATTTACAAGGGAAGATTACAATTACAATTTCACAACTGCCTTTATCAATTTAGGTTCGCCACATCATAGATTCTTATGAATTTTTGAAAAAGTTTTCATGTAATATAAAGAGTGGGTTCTAAAGGTCCTCAAGTTCTGCAACCATTACATTTTTCAAAGTAACGATTCTGTGGTCGCATCTGAACTTGAGTAAGGTAGCTTGATCGGCCTTAGAAAGTGGTTACCCCCACAACATCCGAAGCTTACATAATGACCCCCTTCCTAAGGTCCTAAGTTGGCCTGGTTCTGACTGTATCTACCATACATTTATGATGCAAAAAATAAAATAAAAGTAAAACCCCCAAAATTCACCCTCAAATAAACTGCCACAACAAAAAAAAAATGTTAGTAAAAAATAAATAAATAAAATAAACAAATACATAAAATAACATACCTAAGTTCTTTTTTATTATTTTATCTTTTTTAAAAAAAAAAATAATCCTATTTTCGACAACTTCTAGTGGCTAGCCCTCTAGCGACCCCTAGTAAAGTCGCCAAACTGTCGAGCTTGATTTTTCGATTTTTTATTTATTTAAAATTAATTTCCCCATTTTCAATTAATACTAAACCCTAACCTATTTAATATTAATCATCGACTAAAGAAATTGAGAAATTTCAGTTTTTTATTGAAAATAATTTTTGGAGTCGCCACCCGACGGAAGTCGGGAATAGAAAAAGAAACCGTAACCAATTGGGTGAATTGATTACAATTTGGCTACCGGTCTTTGATTTCAATTTTAAATGAAGAACCAGAGGTTTTCAAGTTCGGGGGATAACCTATTAAACCCTTAACGGGTACCACTATCTATTTACTGAAATTAAGATTATTCTTCTAATTATAATATTTAAAAAATAAATAAATAAAATCAAAAGAAGAAGAAGAAGAAAAAAAAAAAGAAAGAACCTAAGTTTCTACAGATTTTATCGTCGCCTCAAAGGTACCTATGTACCCGCTAGCCGGGATCAAACAATCATAGTTCTTTCAGAAAAATTTAATGTGTTAATTGATTTTAATTTTAAAAATTGCCCGAGTTTACATTTTTAATTTATTCAATTTATTTTTTTAAAAAAAATCTAAAGGGTCCTAACACTTAAGTATTGTTATTTTTTAAAAAAAATTTCGCTAAAAGTCCTAAAATTTAAAAAGGATTTTTTTAATGACTTTTATTTCAAAAAAGTGAATTTTCTAAGTGAGGACTCCTAGAAACTTAATACTAAGGAAAACACCTAAGTTAAAATGTATATCTATATTATTATTACATAACTACCTATATTAAAAAATAATATTCTTAACCTGTAAAAACCAGTACCCAAGAGAATGACCTACACTAAAATATTCACATATATACTATGTTAAATGACTAAAAATTTAAATAATAACAATAATATAACATAATAATAATAAATAAATAAATAATTAAATAATAAAAATCTAACAAAGACCGAACTTGATGTTTGTTTGGTGAACAAATTGCCTACTTCTGCTATGGAGTACTCAGGAGAGCTTTGCTGCGATTGAAGTTGGATTGTGTGTTGCAGGCATGTGTCAACAACGTTGGATTAAGTTGGGTTGCTGCAGTGGTATGTGGTGGAGTTTTGTGTAGTCGAGTCATGCGATTACTGTTCAGTGTGCCGAATGTGTACATGATCATGAGTTGCGGACCACTGCCGTACGATTGGTGCTGTTGTAGTCGTGTGGATAACAGTAGCGGATTATGGTTGAAACTGGGCATTAGACAACAGCTTGGTATGTGTCATAGACGCTGGTGCTCGAAGTGTACTCGACAAGGATGATTGCTGTGTGTTGTGCGCGTGATAGAACTGTCACGGGTGTCCGATCGGTGAGTGCAATGGTGGATGGCATATTCGGTGCTGCTGCTATGTCGGGAATGTTATCGGTGAAGGAAGGTGGGGTTGAAACTGGACGTATCGTATGTGGTGAGTGACATGCATTGCTGCTGAATGGGAGTGAATACGTGTGAGGGATTCTGCAAATTTTATATGGTTACTACAGTCACTGATTTAGTGATTAAATGGATGCTATTGTGAGGATTCAGATTCTGGACTTCGATTGGTGAATGAGGAGATGCGGTCAGGGGTGATCTTGGAGCTGCTGCAAAATTGTTGTTCGGTTGACTTGCGGCTTCGGTCAGATTGCTGTTGCTACGAAGACGCACTGCGCTTGGTCCGTGCTTGATGCTGTTGCTAGAGTATTGATTGTCAATGGTCCAGTGTGCGGACTGATGCGCTGGAGCATCGGTAGAGTTTTCGTGAATGAGTACGTGCAGTACTGTGTGATTCAACATGACCAAAGACGTGCTATTGTACAGTACTTGATGGAATGTACTGCTGAGGATGGTGATGTTCGTTAACGTACCGTAAGTGAGCTTGACCAGCGACGTACAACCGGATGTGGATACGTAAGGCTGATTGGCATTGCTGTAGTTGGAGCGTCGAGCTTTGTGTGCCGTCACAACTGATCGTGTGGGGATTGCTGTTGGCATTATCAGTATAACGGCGTTAGATGAAAGTCAGAGTAGCGGCGGAGGACGAGGAGCGAAGTGGCGTGAGCTCTCATGTGCTGGAGTACCGCGTGGCGTTAGACAAAAGTCATTGCAGCGGCAAGGGATAGGGAGCGAAGTGGCGTAAACTCTCGTGTGCTAGAGTACCGCGTTTGCTACTGTTGTTCAGTATCAGGGAGATTGCTACTGATGGAGGATTGTCCAGGTGTGTTATGCTGTCGTGAAGATCAATTTGTATGTATTGTGTTTTGTATCTGGATTTTTTTTTTTTTTTTGCTATACGCAGATGAAGTTCAATCTGCTATTTTCTGTTCTCTTTTTCCTACTGCTGGTGTGTGTTTATATAGAGTCTAAACCATATCATATCATATCTAATTATATCTGATTCGATAATTAAAATAAATTCAAATGAATTTAAATCCGATTTAACTAAATTCATATGATTTAATTAGATATGACCCATTTTCATCTTGCTTCTACAGAGATAGAAAAATTTAAGACATAGGTGCTTGCTGAGACTCGAACCCATGACCTCCAATTAAATCCAACCTAAACATTCCGATACTTATCAGTTAGGCCGTTGGCCTGTGTCTTGACATTCATTACAATTAAATTATATTTAAACTATCCGATTCCCTAAAATAAAATTTTTAACTAAACTAAAACTAATTATTCCTAATATAAATTACTTCCTAAAAATCTATGAAATTTTTATGATTTTTCCTTTTCTTATTTTTTTAGTATTTTCATTATTTGTTAATTTTAATTTTTATTTTTTTGAATTAGGACCCTTTTTGTAAAAGTAAAGATTAAGATTATAGAGGGGCAAAAATTAGGTGTCTACAGAAGTGAATCAAAAAGAACAAAGAAAAAGCTAGCAAAGTTTCAGCAGCTACCAAATGAATATGGCACACCACCCAATCCTACTTGACCAATAATTCGTCGAATATGATACGCCGGTCCGAATTGAAGGGTCACTTGCCATTACTCCTTACTAAAAGGAATAGATAAGAGTTGAATGATAATGAGATCACTAAGGTTGCTCAAGTAAATAATTTTGTATTAAAAGTTGGATGATCTTTGTATACAAGAAGGTAGGGGTTTATATACCCGTTCACTAAGGTTGCTTTACACGTATGAAAAGAAAAAAGGGTATTCTATACTAGGTTACATAAAACATCGTAAAAGAGGTAAAGGAGACAAAGAATATTCAGTATGGAAAAGAAAGAATAATTATAGAACAATGTGTCAGAACACACATGTCGCTTGGTGGCTGGACATTAGGGATATGATACAACATAGGCGGAAGCAAGAATGCATTACAATCAGGGGTTGACCTGATCTGGATTAGGTCGAGAGTTAATCAGTCTAGTTAGGAAGTCAGCTGAATTGGAGTCATGTACTGATGGTCAGTTAGAAAGCTCAACTCAACTAGCCTTTCCTAAGTTACCATTTGGGTCTAAACTTCGCAGTTAGGTAGGAGCATGTTGGATGCACGTGAAGATTTGATAGACAGGTCGGTAAGAGGTCAGATTAGGATAGGAGTCCCCATCTCGGCTATGGTTTAAAGTTAGTATTTTCTATGTGAACCCTTGAAGTGCTTTAGTTCGACTTCATGTGATCGGTCTAGGGGGTTGATTCCTATCAAAGAATCTCTTCCACATTGGATGCGAGTTGAATGGGTCACTATGTGCCCTAATCATTGATAATGAAAGCTACACCAATGCATCCTTTGCATTTATGGTCCAACAATTGAAGTTGGCAACCAAGCCCTACCTAAAACCTTATAAGCTACATTGGTTTAGTGATAAAGGAGCCCTATAAGTGAACAAATAGGTATCTGTGCCAATGTATATTAGCAATTATCGAGATGAAGTGCTATGTGATGTGTATCCTATGAGTGCATCCTACATTCTACTTGGACGGTTGTGGATGTTTAACCAAACCATAATATATGATTGAAGGAGGAATACATGTTCCCTAGAGCATGAGGGTAGAAAGGTGAAGTTGAGCCTTATGATTGCCGAATAAGTAAAGGTCATGTAGACTCAAGTGAGCTAAACCTTGAAGAAAGAGGCTTTAGTGATGACTCAAGTTGAGTTGAAAAGAGAGATGGAGCTCAAAGAGCCAACCTATATACTGGTCCGAAGAATATTAGAGATGAGATCCAAGGAGGGAATGATGCCTGCTGGAGTGAAAACCATCTTGGATAAGTTCACCAACCTATTCTTAGATGAGCTATTGAAAGGTTTGCCTCCCATTTGAGACATCGAACATACAATTGACCTGTAACCAAGAGCCGCCTTGCTAAACAAGCCTACCTATAGGCTGAACCCTGAACGAGTTATCTAGCTACAAAGATAGGTAGATTAACTGATGTAAAAGGGGCGTGTGCAAGAATCCCTTAACCCCTCTTCTGTGCCAACCTTGTTGGTACCCAAGAAAGATGGGTCATGGAGAATGTATGTTGATAGTTGAGCAATCAATCACATTACTATTAATTACAAGTATCCTATGCCAAGGCTTAATGATATGCTGGATGAGTTGAATAGAGCAAGAGTATTCTCCAAGATTGACCTCAAATTAGGATACCATTAGATTCGAATGTACGAAGGTAATGAATGGAAGACCACCTTCAAAACATGCTATGGATTGTATGAATGGCTTATAATGCCATTTGGACAAACAAACTCAAAGAGCACATTTATTCGATTGATGAATCATGTGCTATGAGAATTAATAGGAAAATTTGTTGTGGTTTATTTTGACGACATCTTAGTGCATAGCCTAGATCTAGAGACTCACCAAGAGCATCTTCAAGTAGTCTTTGCAAAACTCCAATCTGAAAGGTTCTATGCCAATTTAAAGAAGTGAAACTTTTACCAACTCGAAGTGATCTTCTTAGTATTTGTTGTAAGTAGTGGTAGAATACAAGTTGATGATGAGAAGATCAGAGTGACCACCAAATGGCTAGTGCCAACCACTTTAGCTAACATGAGGAGCTTCTACAGCCTGGTTTCACTCTATCGTAGGTTTATAAAGAATTTTAGCACAATTATGGCCTTACTCATTGAACTGTCGAAGAAGAATGTTGAGTTCAAATGGGGAGAGAAAGTGTAAAGGAGTTTTGAGGAAGTGAAGAGGAAGCTAACTATTGCCCCTATCTTAGCTCTACCAAGCCTTGACAAAGTATTTAAAGTGGAGTGTGATGCATTTAAACTAAGCATAGGTGCCGTGTTGATGCAAGAAGGCCGACCTATTGCTTACTTTATTAAGAAACTTCGAGGAGCTACACTCAATTATTTTGTTTATGACAAGGAGTTTTACTCCCTAATCCGAGCCCTTATTGTTTGGCAATACTATCTGCTACCTAAAGAATTTGTGATTTATACTGATCATGAATCTTTGAGATATCTAAAAAGCTAACCTAAGTTTTCTCAAAGACAAGCCAAATAGATTGAGTTCATGGAGGGATTTTCTTATGTTGTAAAGTACAAGAATGGGAAGAACAATATAATGGCCAACACCCTATCGAGACGACATTCTCTCCTGATTGAGCTATAGTCCAAGCTACTTGGTTTTTGAACAATAAAGAATTTATATGCTAAGGATCTACACTTTGGTCCTATCTATGCCAGGTGTGAGGAAGGACAAATACTGGATGACTATTACAGGGAGGATGGATACTTATTTTGGAAGAGGAGATTATGTATCTTAACCTATTATATGAGAGAATTATTAGTGCACACGCACATGGAAGAGGACTGTTGAGATACTTTGGCTGGCATTGAACTCAAGAGGTACCATTGTCAAGATTCTTTTAGCCAAAAATGATGAAAGACATCCAATCTATATTGGAAAGGTGTACTACTTGTAGAAAAGCAAAGAGCTAAGCCGAGCAAGGATCTTATTTACCCTTGCCTATCCCAACTAAACTATGGTTCGAGTTAAGTATGGATTTCATGTTAGGATTGCCAAGCATGTCCCAAGGGAAGGACTCCATCATGGTGGTTGTAGATCAATTTAGTAAGATGACACATTTCATGCCCTATTTCAAAACTAACGACACTTCAGCTATTTCTTTTCTTTTCTTATAGGAAGTAATCAAGCTTTACGAAGTGCCTAGAACTATCATTTTGAACCAAGAACTTAAGTTCATGAGCCACTTCTAAAGAACATTACGAAGATGGATGGGAACTAAGCTATTTTACAGTACATTTTATCACCTACAAATAGATAGACGGATATAGTTTATCAATAGAACAATGGGAACTTTACTACGGGTTGCTATCAAATGGAACATAGTTGATTAGGACCTATGTCTTCCAATCTTTGAGTTTGCTTACGACTAGACTACCCATAGTATAACAAACATGTCTCCCTTTGAGGTCACCTATGGGTTCAACCTTGAGCTCTCGATGGACCAAGTACCCCTATCGAGACCAGATGATGGCTAGTTAGCTGTAGAGAGATTCGAGGCCAGCAAAGCCATACACCAGAAGGTTGTAGAACAATTAAGATGGGGCCAGCAAAGCCATCCACTTAATAAATTATAAATTTAATCCGACCTAATATAAATTAGATAAAATTCTATTTTAAATCGGCTTGGGCCAAAAGCTCAACTCTCAAGTGACTTAATGATTTATTAAATTGATTACATACTGTTATCCAATTTAATATTAAACGATCCGATGCGACTTGTCTTGATTCATTACAATGTGACTCATCTTGATTCATTATGAGGCGACTCCATACGATACTATGCGACTCTGTACCATACGATATGACTCTATATGATACGATACGACTCTATATGATACGATACGACTCTATACAATGCGATGCGATGCGATGCGATACGATACCACTTAACTCTCTCTTTTTTTATTTTTCATTTTTTTATTTTTATTTTATTTTTTTTTTTGTTTATTTATTTTTCTATTTATTTATTAACCTAGCTCAATTAACGAAAAATGAAAAAAGAAAAAAGCAAAAATGAGATGTCTATAGTTACCCCTCTTTATAATGAACTTCAATTAGAACTTCGCTACAAAGATAAAAGAGATACCCATTTTTTATAAACCCGACTTGGATAATTCGAAGAGGATAGATCTCTTCAAGATTAAAACTTTGTTTGGTGGATAATCCAAAGAGGATTGATCTCTTTAAGATTTCAAATGTTTTAGTCTAGTAGAAAATCCGAAGACGATAAATCTTTTCAAGATTTCTCTTATGTACATTATTTGAAGAGGATAGATCTCTTTGAGATTTGTTTTGACTTGTGATCTAAAAAGGATAGATTTATTCAAAACTTCAAAAACTAATTTTACTTTGGTGATCTGAAGATGATAGATCTCTTCGAGATTTTTTGCTTTGTTTTGGTTGGTGGATGATCTGAAGAGGATAGATCTCTTCGAGATTCTTGAAAAACTTTGTTTTAGTTTGTGAATGATCTGAAGAGAATAGATCTCCTTGAGATTGTTTTTCCTTTTGTTTCAATGACTAATCTAAAGAGGATAGATCTCTTTAAGATTTCAAAAACTGGTTTAGGTTTAGGTGAACAATCCGAATAGGATAGATCTTTTCGAGATTTCTTTTGATCGGGTGAATAAACCGAAGAGAATAGATCTTTTTGAAATTTCTTTAGCTAATCCGAAGAGGATAGATCTCTTCGGGATTCATTTTGTCTAATCTGAAGAGGATAGATCTCCTTGAGATTCGTTTTGGCTAATCTGAAGAGGATAGATCTCTTCGAGATTTCAATTGTTTTAGGTTAATCCAAAAAGGATAGATCTCTTCGAGATTCATTTTGGTTTAGTAAACAATCTGAAGAGGATAGATTTTTTCAAGATTTCTTTTTGGTTAATTTGAAGAAGATAGATCTCTTCAAAATTTCAAAAAACTTGTTTTAATTCTCCTGAATATTACTTCCAAGGACTTTTAGGGTCATTTTACCTAGGAATAGAAAATTTCTCGAATAACAACCAATTGACATGCTCACATTGACTTCCAATATTCACTCATTCAATTGGCAGAATTTCACCAAAGGATTGTGTTTACTTCTTCTTTCTTTTTCCTCTTTTCTTCTTTTTTTTTTTCTTTCTTTTCTTTTCTTTTTCTTTTTTCTCCTTCAATAAAACCTTCCAAACTTTTGAGTCTTGTAACCATACCATGCTCATGCCTTGAATTTGATTTTTTTGATATCAAGTTTCAATTTCCACTCTCCATGACTTTTGAATGATAAATCTCTTTTCAAAAGAAACAAGATTAAATTATTAGAAACATTCGATTTCAATTTATTTAGTGATTCAGATTCATTGGCAAGGGTTTGGTGTTTAAGTGTATGAGGCTAGGAAACATGATAGACAAGGTTTTATTGGTGAAGTATTTGTTAGTCAATGACCATTCGAATTCGAAAACATTCATGGATATCAACTTTACTTATAAACAATGAAAGATTAACCACAAACTATTCATGAAAAAATTGAAATCTTTATTGAACTTAGTTTTCATGGATAACACAACTTGATTGCATTTGAATTTACTGGTGCCTTTAATTCTAGGTCATCCATCTTTATCAATACTAATGCGCCTCCTAATAATACCCTTTTCACCACATAAGGTCCTTCATTATTTAGAGCAAACTTCCCCCTAGGGTCTTTCGCATTTGGTAATACTTTCTTCAATACCAAGTCTCCTTCTTTGAAGTATCTCGAGTGCACTTTCCTGTTAAAAGCTCGGATCATCCGCTGTTGGTAGCATTGACCATGACATATTGCTGGAAGCCTCTTTTCATCTAAGAGATTCAAATGCTCCATCTGCTTCTTCACCCACTTTGCTTCATCGAGCTGAGTTTCTGCTAATACTTAGAACGAAGGTATTTCTACTTCTACCGGTAGTACTACTTTAGTTTCGTACACCAATGAATACGGTATTACACTAGTAGAGGTTCTATAGTCCATTAGAACGAAGAGAAGCATCCCATGCTAGTCTTTATAAGTGATCGCCATCTTCTCAATGATTCTTTTGATGTTCTTATTTACGGCTTCACCTGCCCCATTCATTTGAGGTAGATATGGAGTTAAGTTTCTATGATTGATGTTGAATTGGCATCACACTTCATCCATCAACCTGTTGTTCAAATTTGTCCTGTTATCTGTAATAATAGACTCAAGTGCACCTTATCTTATAATAATATGTCTTTTTAGGAATCTGACTGCCACTCCTTTGGTTACCATGGCATATGATGCCGCTTCTACCTATTTGGTAAAATAGTTGATCACGATTAGAATGAATCTATGCCTGTTTGAAGCCATTGGTAAAATTGGTCCAATCATGTCAATTCCCCACATCGAGAAAGGCCAAGGAGTTGATAATACATGCAATTCTTGGGGAGGAGTGTTGATTTTATTAGCGTACACTTGACACAGGTGACAATCCCTCACGTACTTGATACAATCTGATTCCATCGTCATCCAAAAATACCCCTTTCTCATGATCTTCTTGGCTAACATATACCCATTCATGTGAGGACCACAGACTCCTTCATCCATACACCTTAGCAATGTTGCATCTGGTGATCTTTTGTATAACGTGGCTCCACTTAATAGGAAATGAGTAGCTAACCTTCTTAAAGGTTTTCTACCTTTTCTATCGGCATCTTCACAAAATTCCCTTATTTAAAGTAACTTTTTGATATCATAATACTAAGGTTCTTTTGATTCCTTCTCTTCAACTGTAAGGCAAAAAGCTGGTTTTTCTTCCACTTCAATCTTCAAGGGCTAAATTTCTATCCTATCCATGACTTTCACCATTGATGCTAATGTGGCCAATGCATCGGCAAATTGATTTTGGACTCTTAGAATATAAGTGAATGAAACTTCTTGGAATTTTTCAATTAGCTTGCTTAAATGCTCATGATAAGATATCAATTTCTCGTCTTTTGTCTTATATTCTCCTAAGATCTGGAGAATTATAAGGGAAAAATCTCCGTATACTTCAAGCTTTTGTATTCCCATATCTAATGCCATTTTGAGCCCTAAAATGCAAGCTTCATATTTTGCTATGTTGTTGGTATATAGAAATGTCAACCTCGCTGCCACACGAAAATGGTTATCCTCAAGTGATACCAATACTGCTTCTATCCTACACTTGAACACATTAGCTACTCCATCAAAATATATTTTCCATCCCAATATCTCATCATTCAATTCAATTACCATCATCACATTTTCATCAGCAAATTGTGCTTCTAAACCATTATCCTCATCTTCTAATGGGTATTTTGCCAACAGATCAGCCATCACTTGCCTTTTGACTAAACTCTGACTTATGTACTTGATATCAAACTTAGTAAATAGCATCTACCATTTCGATATTCTCCCAATCAATGCCAGCTTTTCTGATAAATACCTCAACGGGTCATGTTTCGTTAACAACTCTATTGAGTAATAAAGAGTGTATTGCCTGAGCTTATGCATCACCCATACTAAGGCACAACATGTTCGTTCCACCTTTAAGTATTTTTGTTCACCTTCTGTGAACTTTTTGCTCGAGTAATATATAAGATGCTCTTTTCTTCCCATTTTGTCTTTCTGCCTCTGCATGCATCCCATCGATTTAGGAAGAATCGTTAAGTAAAGAATTAACGGCTATCCCTGCGTAAGAGTCACCGGTATTAGCAGATTCATAAGATACTCTTTGATTTCAGCAAATGCTTGCTTACACTCTTCATCCACTCTATTGATGCATTCTTCCTCAAGATTTTGAATAACGACTTATATCTATCAGTTAGCTATGATACAAATCGAGCAATGTAATTTAACCTTCCCAGTAGTCCCCGACCTTCTTTTATAGTCTTTGGTGCTAGCATGTTTATGATTGCTTTAACTTTATCTGGGTCCACTTCGATTCATCTTCTACTGACTATAAAACCTAACAATTTACTTGAAGTTACTCTAAAGGTGCACTTTTCAGGATTTAACTTCAATTGAAACTTCCTCAATCGCTCAAATAACTTTTATAAAATATCCACATGATTTTCATATCATCTACATAAACTTCGATTTCTTGATGCATCATGTCGTGAAACAAGGCAGCCATAGCACACTAATGAGTTACCCCAATGTTCTTTAACCTAAAAGGCATCATATGATAACAAAACGTTCCCCAAGTGGTAATAAATGTTGTTTTGATTTTATCTTCTTCTACCATTTTAATTTGATTATATCTCGAGGAACCATCCATAAACGATAAAAGATGATTCCCAACTGTATTATCCACCAATACGATAATATGCGGCAAAGGAAAGTTATCCTTTGGTGTCGCTTGGTTTAAATCATGGAAATCTACACAGACCCTAACTTTCCCATTCTTCTTCAATACTAGCACCACATTGGCTACCCATTCGAGGTAACCTAACACTTCTATGAACCTGACTTCTAGCAACTTCTTTACTTCTTCTTTTATTTTGAGGATTATATTTAGCTTAAATCATCTAAGCTTTTGTTTTTTCGGTTTTATTTCCTCCTTGGTTGGAAATTTGTGAACTACAATAGACAAATCTAACCCGAGCATATCTTTATAAGACCAAGCGAATATATCTAAGTATTCTGATAACAATCATAACAACTCCTATTTCTAATTATTCGTTAAATTACCACTAATTTTCAAGTTTCGTAGATTTTCCTCTATCCTCAAATTAATCATAACCATCAGTTCATTAATAATCACTCTAACCTATTCATATCAATGCTAACTCTCTAGAATTTCATTTAGAGTCCTAATATCATCTCCAACGTCTGACTCAGCAGGGCCAAAGGTGATATTGGTACTTTCATCGTTTATATGCATGAAATATCCATTATGTTCATCATTTTTATCAGATCTAAAGAGTAAAGGAAAAAAGAAAAGGACAACAAATAACTAACAAAGAAGAATTGATAAAAAGAAAAGAATGAATTTTATTGAATGAATGAATTCAAATTGTTTAAAAGAAAAGGCCTAACTAATTGGACTAATTATCAAAATCGAATATTCCTAATTAATCTAATTTTGCATTTCTATAGAGACCTCTTGATGGGAATAGAAAACCAATTGCATAAGGAAACCGTTATGCCAATATCATTCTTCTCGTCTGGACTAATGTTGCATTACTAAGTCAAGGTCTTGGATAGACTAGCTACTTTAGGTTCTTGAACACCAACTGGTATTAGGAATGTCTGACGAATGTCTGAAAAGTCCATATGAGCATGGTACAGCTGATCTCCTCTCTTGCTTTTGGTTTTAGTCTTCATTTCTTGAATCTCCTCTTTAGTGGGCTCATATCCAAGCCTAAATGTCCCAATTTGCCGCTTAAGCTGTTCCAAGTGACCCCATGCCCCCTGTCTTGACTCTTTGATCATATTGACTTCGTTAAAAATCTATAATCCTAGCTCCTCCAATTCTTCACTCTTGATATAGGGAATAATCGTCTTTTTGTAAATCTCGTAATCTACTCCCCAAGAATAGTAACCAACTACCCATTAGTTATGAATTTCACCTTTTGATGTAGATTGGATGGAATTGTCCCTACTAAATGAATCCATGGTTTTCCCAACAGAAGATTAAAAGCTCACGATATATCTAAAACTTAAAATGGAATAATAAACACTTATGGACCGATCTTGACTTACAACCCACTTTTTTATCCATCAAAAGCCCTTATTGAAACTGAGTTAGGCTTTATCTTGGTTGCATCCACTCCAAGTAAATTTAGTGTTGCCAAGGGACATACATTCAGTGAAGACCCATTATCTATTAGAACTCAAGCAACCACTTTCCCTATACACTTAACCATTATGAAAAGGGGCTTTGTGTGTTGGTCTCTTTCTTCACCTAGCTCATTTAGTGAGAACGAGATTTGATCTATTGCAAATATTGAATTTACCACTAGCCCTAGTTTTTCAGTAGAAATCCCTTTAAGTACTTTGACATCTTTCAGAATTTTGATTAATGCCTCTCGATGAGTATCTGATGATAACAGCAATCCCATTAGAGAGATCTGGGCTGGTTCTTTGGCTAACTGATCTATTATCTTATGCTCACTGGCTTTCACTATCTTTTTAAAGATCTTTTGAGAAGCCTCTTCTACGGTAGTCTTCCTTTTGGCTTCCTCATTCTAGTCATAAACTCGTCCCGAATGCATGAGCCCTCCAACCATAGGTAATGAGGACCTGGTTGTCTAATTCACCATTTAGTAATCTAGAGGTGATGCTTTGTAATTCTCTAGAGCTATTAGGACATTAAAAGCAATCTTTTTGGGCTTACTCAATTCTTCAACCTTCTTAGTCTTCCCGCAATACTCAAAAACCAATAGCTTAGGCCCACTTCCAATCATTCCAACTATCTCAGCTATCTTCTTGACTTCTGCAATAAGTTTGTCTTCTTTCTCAAATTTTAGACCTCATCCAGTTGGTGGTTTGCCAGCATATATGGCGGGCGAACCAGCATAATCTACTAAATACTCAAACTTTCTTAATGATTCTCCTTAGGCGTCAATCGTCAGATCTCTAGCTTCATATCTTTTTTTAAGCTCCTTTTGAGTACTTCTCTTTCACGGTTTTAGAATGGTCATAGCCATGATATCAACTTTCTTTATCTTCCCATCCTTCAGCAGTTGATATATTGTTGGTTTAGTCCAAGTCTTATGCCTGAGATTCATATTCTACAAGTACCTGACTTGCCTCAGATTCCAAGCTATCTCCTCAATAGTGATGGGGAGACTGTCTAAATTAATCTTCGGTTAAAAAATTTTAGCAATGAACATATTGATTGAATTTCCATGATTTGGTAGAGGGTTGTTACCTACGTTAGGGGTAAAAGTCTGACTGAAATCCAATTGAACCAATTTTGCATCAATAAGATCCTGGATCTTATGTCTAAGCCTCCAACATTAGTCCATAGAATGCTCCACTTACCCTAGATGATAATCACAACGAAGCTTTGGGTTATAATCCCTCAATCTTTGTCAATCCCTTCGTCTTTGTCCTTCCTTCTGTATTTCAAACATCAAAAGATTCTCTTTCCTTAGTCATACAAGAACTTGGCTTAAAGGGCTAGGAATATGAGTAAACTGTCTTCTTTGTGGGTGGTTGTTCTGATTCGAATTTAGCAGGGGATTAGATCCGCCAATCATAGCTACCAGGGTTGCAGGTTTGACGAGGTTGCCGGTATTGACAACACTTACTGTAGTTTCTTTGGTTTTGTTGGAAAATCTCATCGGAGGTATCGTCTTCTCAGCTGCTTTAGGATTAAGAAGCCTTCTAATAGTAATAGCTTTCTCAATTTGGCACCCTAAAGCTATAATTTTTGCAAAGTTGGAGGCAAGGTACCTGACCAGATGTTGGTAATATGGGCTTCCAAGAGTGTTGATGAAAGCGAAAGTCGAGTCATTCTCGATTAAGGGTGGAGTCACCCTAGCCGCCATGCCCCTCCATCTCTAAGCATATTCCTTAAAGTTTTCATTGGCCTTCTTTTGTAGATTATTCAAATCCCACATAAACGAGGCCACTTCAATGTTGAACTTGTACTAGTTGTAGAAAGCCCATGTTAACTTACCTTAAGTATCAATCTCATTTAAACCCAATTGGGCGTACCAAGTTAAGGCGAGCCTAGTCAAGCTGTCCTAAAAAGTTTGGACCATTACCTTGTCATACTTCGTGTATTTTCCCATTTTCCTATTGTACAACCTCGTGTAGAGCTTCAGGCAGCCAGTCCTATCTTATTTCTCGAATTCCAGCACTTCAAATCTTTTCGAGAAGTTATCGTCTTCATATGTCGACAAGTTGACCATTCCCATCTATTCAAACCCATTAACCATTTTTAGGGTTTCCATCTTCTCGATCAACTTCTGTATAAACTTTCTTTCCATCTCCGAGTGTTTCTCCTCAATCTCCTTCCTCCATATCTCAATATTAAGAACCAATTTGTCATCTTCCAATTCAGGGAGAGGGGTCATTTTTACATTCCAATTTGGGTTGACTTGAGATCCTCGTTTGTTGTTAAGAATCCCAAGAGCCTAAGTGAAAGCTTGGATTTGTTCGGCTATCTTATTCATGTTTTCTTCTAGAGTTGCTACTCTCAGGTTGGGCTCGATTTGACTAATGTTTCTAGTGTCTTGAGTTGACATTCTAGCCTTAGAACAAGTAAATATTGGGCTTCTAGTTGAGTCTGTTCGTTTGGACACTATCTTTGAAATCTTACACGAAAACCTATGTTTTAGACTTTTTGGTGAATTAATTTTTTTTTTGTGATTTTTGTTGTTTTGTTGTTTACCTCTTTTTTGTGTTTTTTTTTTCAAATTTTCTTTTTTCTTTTTTTTTTTAAAAGTCAACTAAACAAATAAATAAATAATAATCATAACAAATTTTCTTAAAAACTTAAATCCTATATCTATAAGAGTCGACAGATCTGATTGAGACAAGCTCCATCAACTTTCCTCATAAGTCTTCATATCATAACATCCCTTTCTTGAATCTTACTCCTCAAGAATTGATTTTCTTCTAGCAGTCTCTCATTTTCCAGTTTTAACTCTTTAATGATTCTCTTACTTTCTTGGAACTGGGCTTCAACTTTAACCCGTACGATATCTCTGTAGGCCTACTAAGTGGGTGCAAGGTGTATTGGTTCTGGTTCGTGTCTAAATACATCTAAATCTTCATACTGTATCTTTCTAGTCTTCTCCAACTGATCATAGATGAACTGCTTGGTGGCTCGATATTCTCCGACTTTGCCCTTCAAAGTTCCTATATTAATTATCTTCTTGACTTCTCTTTGTTCCTACAGCTTTACGAGTTCTGCTAGTCGTTGGAATAAAGTAGCCATAAGTAGACAAAGATCTTGATAATTCATCGTAACAATACCTAAGGAGTCTCTGTAAGCTATCTCTTGAAGTGGACTCAATTGTCTGATGACACAAGCTGGTAAATATCCTGTATAACCCATAATATCGATAAGGGGAACCCCTGCATAGTCAGTGCATCCTAAGATGACTTGAGTACAGTAGCTCCATCTAGTTGTTCACATAAAGAGTGTAGGCTATATTTTGCTGATAACTGATACCCATCCATTATACCGAGCTTCATCTAGTACCTTGAGGTGGTGGGCAAAGTCGTCAATTAAGTTCATATTTTCGGTTAATGACTTCTTGAGAAGATTCCCTCCATACCCTTATGTGTGACTGAGAAACCACATGGTAAGGATTGTAGGATTAGCTATGAAATAACCATGCCCCTACTTCTTTAGGTGGGTGAGTGTCTTGAATTGTTCTGCTAGTAACGCTGGTATATAGGATTTACTAGCTAAGGATTGAGTCACTAGCTCGGTTACCCTATAATGAACTTGATCGAACCTGACGAGAAACAACACTATCTTGAATACTGCTACGATAAAAGCATTTACTCTCTTCTCGGCCCATGATTCGTATCCTCCACAAAAGATCTGACGATACTTCTGATAAGTGTCTGGGCTTGAGAACTTCTCTACTAATCTTAAGATACTGAGACACTTCTTACCTTTTAAAGATAAGAATGATGCTAGGGCTGACTTTTTGACTCCTAGCAAGGTTACGAAAGCTTTCTCAAGCCAAACTTTGAGATCTAGGATGGTTATGCCTACTTTGAAAGGTAGGGCACCAAGTAACTGTGAGTATTCTTTTATAATAGGAGTCAACACATGTGGGTTAAAATTGAAAGCTGCTAATTCTAGATCCCAATAATAGATAAGGGCTTGAATTAGAGACCAGTGGAGCTAGACTCGCATGAGGGATATGATAGGCCTGATCTTCTTACAAATGTGATCTTGCTTGGCGAGCAAAAGCTGGTTCAACCAATCTCTCAAGATAGCCTTAGGGAAGGAATACTTATCCAACTGGACTTTATGGACAAGCTCTAGATTGATATTACCTTAACTTTCCATATCTATGTTACAAAAAATATAAATAAAATGAAATGTAGCAACTATTTACAACAAGACCACTAAATTTAGAATAAGGTTGGATATGATATTAATAATTTTGTAGCTTTTTCAAAAAAAAATTCTTAGAAATTACACAGCCTTTCACTTATTAAGAAATGATAAAAATAAAACACATATAATACAGGAAATAGAATATTCATAGAGAAACAAGCATAATCAAATATATAAAAATGCAATATGTTACATACACATGCAATGCAATGAGGGTCAATAATTAATAAATTATAGGAAATACGATGAATCCACAGTTGAGAAATACCCTTATATATAAGTAGGTTTGAAATAAGATTTTTTTTTAAGAAAAATGAAGTTTGCGAATTCTTATATATAAGGGTTACTAGTTTTTTAAATTTTCCCTTTTTTGAAAAATAAGATTGAGCCAACTGCGAATTGATTGGGCTTTTCCTATAATTTAAGAATAATTACCCCTTTTTTTCGAAAAGGATGATGTAAGAGGGTAGGTCTACAGGTCTCAGGCTCTATAACTCTAAGGCTTTTTGAAGAGAAGCCTAGTGGGCTACATCAAAGCTTAAGTGAGCTCGCCTATTACCACCAAGCGAAGGTAAAGACTCTAGTGACTTGAGGGTTATACAATAACGGCCAGTTCTAAGTTCCTAAGGTGGCTTAGGTTCAACAATATCTAAACACATGAATGATTATTGAAAATAAAATCCCCCCAATTCACATAAAGGCCCATTAGGTTGAGCTTTTTTTCTTAGGGCTTGTATCATTAAAGAAAAAGAATTAATACAAAAAAAGAAAATAATTATAGAAAACCCATCAATTAATTTTTAAATTTTACATGGCTAGCCCATCAAGCTTCTTTAGTGGAGTCGCCAATTCTATCGTGCTTTATTTCGGTTTCCTTAATTTAACTTATATTAAGCCTAGCTTGCTTAATATAAATTACTCGACATTAAATTAAGAAAATACTTTTCTTTAAGAAATTTAAAAATTGGAGTCGCCAACTAGTTTAACTGGTAAAAATGGTAGAAATACCCTAATTTGGCCATTAATTTGCAAATTTTCTAAGAAATTTGATTTTTAGAAAATTAAACAAAAAAAACCGAGTTCGAAGACTAACCTATTAAGACTAAGTCACCATGTAAAAACTAAATAAAATTTGATGAGCTTTTATTTTATAATTTCATAAAAATACTAAAAATATATATAAATAAACAAAAGATAACTAAAGTGATTTTTTTTTTATTACGAATTTTACAATAAAGGGAAAAAAATTTTTTGTTATTTTTTACACGGTTGCCCCGAAGGTGCCTATGTATCCTCTAGTCGGGATCAAACTACCCGTAGTTCTTTTTTTATAAAATATTTAGTGGGTAAGTTATTTTTATTTCGAAAACCAAGCCAAGTTTAAGTTTATTTATCACTTTATTATTTAAAAAAAAAACCCTAACAAATCTAATTTTCTTGAATTAAAGGAAACCTTAACTAACTAAATCTTTTTGAAAATCCTGGTTAAGATTTTTTTATTTTTGAAAATTCTATGTGTCAAAAAGTATCCTTTCTAAATCCTAACTAATAAGATATGTTGAGGATATGGTTAAATCATATCTTCATGTGTATCTTTTTTGAATCTTAACCACAAGGTATCTTTTTCGAATCTTAATTACAAGATACACTAAAGATACATTTATTTAAAAAAAAAAAACACGATTTTACTAAAAACGCAATTTAACTAAATTTTATTAAAAATTGGAATTATTTAAAAAACATGAAAACAAAAACCTACACTAAAACAAAAAAAATAGGTTGGTAAAATAATTAAATTAAACAATAAAACAAATAACTGATAAAAATAATAATGATTTTTACCTATGCATCGAATCGCTCATGATCGTAAAGTGAATTGTATTGTTGTGCGTACGAGTGTATTGATCAGCAGTGTACGATTAGGATATGGGTTCGACATGTTTGGTTGTACAACGGATCAGCTGCTATGAGAGATGTGTGTAGACTTTTTGTAGTCGGTGAAGGGCTCGATCACTTTGTAGACGTTGACATAGATTGGTTCAATGTAGTTAGGGACGTGCGTTAGGCAATTTGGGATGTTGGTTAGCGTGTGAAGGGTGTCGTCTTCGTGCACTGTATAGGCAGATGTGTTGTTGTGCTGGCATTATGGAGTTTAATGGCATGGTGTTGTTCGTTTGCTGCTGTTGTTGACTTTGTAGGTGAGCAATGGAGCGCAGTGGGTGAGACGTGTTTAGTGTATGCTTATGTGAGTAGACTTCGGCTTTATGTGATTAGCGTTAGGACGAGAAGATGCTGTCAATTTGTATCTTTGGTCAAGTGTGCATATATTAGCTATTCAATCAGGGGGATGTTGTGCTCCAGTGTGGGCATTCAGTGTAAATGGTCAAAGAAGCGTATGTGCGACTTATGTTGGCTTGTCAGGTGAACGTATGGTTATGGATAAGTATGAAGTCGCTGTTTGTGTGTTGATATGCTATCAGGGGCTGTGTGGAATGTTAGTGAATGGGCGAGTGATCATTAGAGCATACTGTGGGAATTTATAGTGCGAATTGGTGTGTGAAATCAGGGTAAGTGAATATAGAGTATGTATTGGGAATTCTCAAAAAAACATCGCTCAATCCACTATCGAATCCTTATTTATAAACCCACAATTGAATCTTTTGTATCGTTTTAGTTATAGATATGATTGAAACAAACAAAAGATACGATAAGATTCGACTTAACTTTTAGAAACCCTATTTGGGCTTTCTATTTACCAAGCTCGATCTAATCTAATTTGATTTAGTCTAAAAGTCCACTTGATAAATTATAAATTTAATCCATCCTAATATAAATTAGATAAAATTCTATTTTAAATCGGACTAAGACAAAAGCCTAACTCTCAAGTGACTTAATGATTTATTAAATTAATTACACACCGTTATCCAATTTAATATTAAATGATCAGACGTAACTCGTCTCGATTTATTACGATACAACTCTATACGATACGATGTGACTTTATATGATACGATACGACTCAATATGACGTAACTTTATACGATATGACGTGACTCGATACGATACGATGCGACTCGATATGATATGATGCGACTTGATACAATAAGACATGATACCATACGACTTAACTTTCTCTTTTTTTATTTTTCATTTTTTTCTTTTAATTTTCTTTTTTTTTATTCTTTTGTTTATTTATTTTTTTATTTACTTATTAACCTAGCTCAATTAACAAAAAATGAAAAAAAAAATGGTAAAAATGAAGTATCTACAAGTGATAACCACTTCATAGATCAATCTTCAAAAATATCTTTGCGCTATGAAGCTCATCTAACATGTCATTGAGCCTTGGTATTGGGTATTTGTACTTGATAGTAATTTGGTTGATTGCTCGGCTATCGATGCACATACGCTATAAACCATCTTTCTTCGGAACGAATAGAACTAGCATAACATAAGTTCTCATGCTTTCCCTAACATATCCTCACTTTATGAGTTCGTCCACCTGTTTTTTTAACTCAGTAGCCTACTTAAGGTTCATCTTGTATGCAAGTCGGTTTGGTAGGGCGGTGCATGGCTGTAAATTAATACAATGCTCTATATCGCGGACTGGCAACAATCCTCTAAGCAGTTCTTCTAGAAACAGGTCGGAAAACTCACTTAATAAGCTTCGGATCTCTTCTGGAACACCCTATAATTCCCTCATTTCCAACAATCTCTTAACCAATAGGAACATCAGTTCATTAGCCTTCTTAGTAAATTAAAGCTCTCTATAGCTCATCACTAGGGCTTTCTTCTTACTAGCTTGAGTGAGATGATTATAAGTTTCATTTACTTGGGACGGGGTTAGGGGTTACAACATTATCCTCTTTTCATCCTTAACAAAGGCATAAAGGTTCTTATAATACGTCGATCGAATAATTAAGGTCATCTAAGTAGTAGATGTGAAGCTTCCATAGGGACGACATTACACACTACTTCATTCTTGTATACATTTTCGACACTTAACAGCACAGTTACTTGTTCAATTACGTACAAAGTATCCTTATCATGAAGCCAATGCAGCTTGTAAGGTTAAGGATGTTTTGAGGCCGGTAGACCCAACCTCTACACAAAGGATTGCACAACCACATTAGTGCAACTTCCTCCATCTATTATGATTGTGCATAATTGGCCTTAGATGATACACTTAATATGGAATAAATTCTCCCTCTGGTCTTCTTCAGAGTTCAGTAAGGAACTTAGTACTCGCCTCAAGATTAGGGTCATCACTTATCCCTAGTTGGCATAAACACAAGTTTGCTCTTTCTCTTCAGCTTCAAGTTTTCTAACATCTTCTTCCTTTTAGGGCTCGCTCTTACCAATGCTATCCATTATATCTCCTTGGAGTACCATGACGCATTAGCTCGGACACTCAATGGCCATATGTCTGAAGCCTAAGCATTTAAAGCATTTTACTTTGCTAGTCTTTCGTTTGGAGGTCTACCCTTGCTTATATGTTCTCAGAGTCGGCCTGACTTCGAATAAGCCTAGTTGATCGGCTCGACCCGACTAGCTTACCTGGCTGTCATTAGGTCTATCACTCCTTTCCTTAGCTCAGTATGGTCTCCTTGGTTGGGCTTAAACAGTCGACATAGTACTAGGGCTCATGAAAATGTCAACCCAAGTTAGCTCGGAACACTTCTTTTTTGCCTTTCGACCCTCGCGCTATCTTGATGACCTCTTTTAATATATAAAACCTCTATACCTCTATGATATTACGAATTTCATACTTATGCCTAGAAATGAATCTCAATACTGTATGGGCCTCTAGCTCTTCCATGTTGCCTTGGATCATTAACATCTAGAACTCTCTTACGTAGTCATCTATAGATCAACTTTCTTAGCGAAACTCTTGCAACTTTGCAAACGTATCTTATAAATAAGTCTTAGGCACCAATTTGCTTTTTAACAATCTCTTCATCTCATCCCAAGTTCTAACACTTCGTCTTTCATCTCTTACTCTAGCTGCATTCAAATTCTTTTACTACATAATGGCATACCTTATAAACTTCAACACAGTAAGTTGGACTTTAATCGCATCCTCATACCCAAAACATTTAAATACTTTCTTGAACTTTTCTCCTTACTCCAAGTATTCATCTACATCTCCATTTCCACTAAAGAGTAGGATTTGAACCTTAACATTATCTAACCTTCAAGGAACTCAATGTCCTTATCCTTACGCTTGGTAATAGTCTACTTCTTCTTCACTAAACTCTTTAACATCTATCTCTTCATCATCTTCTCCAACCTCATTTAACTCTAGTGTTCGTCTAGTAGCTCTATTTACTACTCCTCTAGCTCATGGTGGTCGAATTGGGCAATTGGTCCGATTGCCTTAGCTATAATATCTCTTAAGGGCGTCTTCCTGTGGATTTTGCCGTTGCATACCTTGGGGTTGTTGTCTATTAACTTGTATTGTGGTGACGAAACTCTCAACAAGGTTTATGAGTCTATCAAGTTTATCATCAACTGACCCTAGGGTATTACTACCATTATGACCACGACCAGGTTGAGCACTACTACTCTGGTTACTAATAACACCATGAGCACTCGAATTAGATATGGTACGGTATTACTCAAACGGATTAACAACTTGCTAATAATTTCAATACTTGATAGTCACTTAAATAATATAGAAACAAACTTGCTCTATTTCGCAATAAGAAACAAAGTGAAAACTGAGTAACAATAAAATCACACTTACTATCACACCAACACATAATGCAGTAGCTACGGAAGGAACACAACGGCCACTAATAGTAAAACGAATCAAAACTTCACTGCAACTTCACATATTTTATCACGGAACCATACTCTGATACCAGCGAAACTGATGTGTCTCTAAGGTTAGACACATGGAGAGGCACTATAATGAAGCAAACCAGAAAGAGATAAAAGAAAAAGTTAGCAAAGCCTAGACAGCTACCGAATCGATGCGAAGCACCACTTGATCTTACTCGGCCTACAATCTATTGGATATGACATACCGGTCCAAATTGAAGGGTTACTCACCACTACTCCTTGCTAAAAAAAATAGATAAGAATTGAATGATTACAAGAATACTAAGATTACTCAAAGTAAGTAATTTCTATATTAAAGAGATAATTGTTCGCATACAAGGAAGTGGAGGTTTATATACCCATTCACTAGGATTACTTTACATATATGAAAGGATAAAAATGTATTCTACAATTAGGTTACATAAGACATACTAAAAAGGGTAAAAAAGACAAAGAATATTCAATGTGAAAAAGAAAGAATCATTTTGGAATACTATATCAAAAGATATGTATCGCTTGGCGTCTGGATGGGAGAAATATGATATAAGGTAGGTGGAAACAAAGTAACGCTTATGGTTAAGGGCCGATTTGATGTAGACCAGGTCGAGGACCAATTAGTTCTTTTGAAGAGAAGTCGGCTTGATTCGAGGTCAGATTCTCGTGGTCGGATCGAGAGCTCACCTTGGATACTCTTAAGCTATCTCCTAGGATAAAGCATTGCTGCTGAACAGGGGTGGATCTGACGCATGTAAAGATCTGATAGTTAGGTCGGCATAAGATCAGCTTGGGATAGGAATCTCCATCTCGACTATGTCCTAAAGCTAGTATCCTTTGAGTAAGTCCTTAGAGTCCTCTAGCTCAGTTGCATATGATTGGTCCAAAGGGTTGATTTCTATCACATAGAGTACTAGCTACCATTACTTCTGATCAGGATACCTAATCTGTAAGTAAGTTTTAGAATAGCTTGTAAGAGGCTTTAGGTATGAAGGCATAGTTCAACACGGCTTTCCATCCTCAGATAGATGGGTAGTCTGAGAGGACAATACAAATTCTAGATGATATGTTATAAGCTCATACAGAGGACTTCACCAAAAATTGGGATGAATGCCTATCCTTGGCAGAGTTTGCTTGTAATAGTAGTAACTAAGCAACCATTCAAATGGTGCTTGCGAAGCTTTATATGGAAGAAAGTGAAAGTAACCTTTTCATTGAGATAAGGTAGGAAAAAAGTAGGTGCTAAGACTAAAGTTAGTTCAACATGCAGTTGACGAGGTAAAGTTAATCAGGCAAAGAATGTTAGCATCCTAAAGTCACCAAAATAGTCATAGTGATAAGAGAAGAAGACCCTTGGAGTTTGAAGCTGGAGATCAAGTGTTATTAGATGTTTTACCCATGGAAGGGGTGATAAGATTTGGCACAAGATGGAAATTAAGTCCCTGATACATAGGACTGTATGTGTTCTAAGAGAGAATTAGAGACGCTGCTTATTAGTTGGAATTACTACCACAATTGGCTGGAATACATAATGTCTTTCATGTTTCTATGCTAAAAAAGTTTAAACCTAACACCAAGCAAGAAATTGAGCTAATGGTTCTTAATTTACTGCTTAATATGACTATAGTAGAAAGACCTATCAACATGATGGATAAAAAGATGCAAAAGTTGTGAAGGAGAGAAATAAAATATTTCAAAGTATAGTGGACTAACTAATCAAAGCAAGAAGCTGTATGGGAGTTAGAAGAGTACATAAGGAAAAAGTATCTAAAGCTTTTCAACTATCTAGGTAAACTTTCAAAGACGAATTTTTCTATAAGGAGAAGGGAGAATGTAAAACCCATAATAAAACAAAGGAAAATAATAATAATAATAATAATAATAATAAAAGAGGTATAATTATAGTAGTGGGAAAGAAATAATAAGGTGACAAGAAAAGGGGCAAAACAAGAATTTCACTCTCAGGTAATAAAAGCCTTACATTTGTAAGGCTCGTTTTTAATATTATTGCTCTGTATGTAGCCTCTCCTTTAAAAAACGTGGGGTATATGTGTAATAAGTAAGGGTATTTTTGTGTTTTGATATTGAATCAGTTAATAAAACTTCGTCTTAACTTAATTTATGTAGTAGTTTGCGATAAGGTACAATTATAAAATAGTAGAGGCTATAGAGTTAGATTCAAGGATGTCTTAAACTGATAAATGAAACAATCTTATGAGAAGAATGCAAGTTGTGAGTGGATAATGAATTTAGGAGTTGTTTGTATTATTCATTTGTAGTAGGATCTTAAATCAAGAGTAAAGCATGGTTGTCGCAAGGATCCAATAACCAAGTCATGTTCTTTTCTATCTTTGATTGTAATTGATGTTTTGGAAAGACACACTTGAGTGTTTTCCATAGTTTTAGGACTCTATGACCTAGAAAAAAGGTATTTTGAGGCATTTAAGGCACTAGAGAGAAGGTTGAAGGTAACTAGAGAAAGGTTAGATCAAAAGAAAGAGGATAATAAGTAATATAAGAAAGCACCATCATAGCACAATTGTGTTAGTAGGCATGTTGAAGTGTACGGTGTACATCGTACTAGTATAGAAAGGAAGCTATGCTTCCCTGTATGGGTCAGTACATTGCCATACTTAACGTAGGTAGGCCATGTACTTCATTTGCTTAGTCTTTTTAATTTCTAAAAGTCATTTCATTTACCCTTAGACCTTAAACTCTTAGGATAATAATCTACGATGCCTAGTAGATCAAGTATAACATGTAAGGTAATTAAGTAAATTACCTTTGTAACTAGATGACCCTTTAAGCTAAGAGAAACAACATAAGTCAATTTTATGGATTATAAGATAGGTTGTAACTTTTATTAGGTGTAGAACACTTTTTATACTCCTAGTTTGAGTATCTCTATATTCATTGTTTAAGACCCAAGTATGTATTTCCCTTGTTGATTGATTGAATGTGCTTGTGTAAGGTGGTATATATATAACTTGACTAATAAATAATCAGGCCATTAAATTACATACTGGATGTGCTTAGCTGGGTTTTGAAGGTTATAGAACAAGTGTTCCTGAGGTGGCACCTAGATAATCCTTAGAACACATTGTTCTTAGTAAAGTTTTTCTTGGAAATGATTTGAGGTAAGTAAGGTTGTTGTTTGAGGATCATAGTACTAGTGTCCTAGTACCAGTATCCTAATACCAATGAAGTTAGGAGGGGTTTTTAACAGTCATAGGACCAGTGTCTTAGTGCCTCTTTAAACAAGGACTGTAGTGCTAGTGTCTCAACCTAAAAAATATATGAGAAGTCATGAAATACTCCATGTTAGGGATAGTCGTGAATAATCTTAACTGTGCTATTTGTGAATTAATTAACATATGATAATCTATTGTTGTTTTTGTTATGTTGCATTACTACAAGTGTATGTATGTTATTCTTGTCATGCAGTTGTGTTTATGGGTTTCATATACTAAGCTCAATCTCACTTCTTATTCATTTTTTAAGTGCAAGTGAGTTAGATGAATAGATATGTTATGATGAGAATGGGGATTAGAACTACTATTATTAGGATGAATAATAAGAGATTATGTCTATTATTATTATGATGATGAGATTTAGACTTTTATGTTTCGAGGAGGAGACTTATTGTTCATGGAGATTTGGTTATGTTATTTATTTTTATTTATTTACCTTGAGACTTTAGGATAGTTAATATTGTTGTATTGCATTTGTTATGAGATGAAGAGACACGATAAGACTATTATTGTTTTGGAGATTAGTTATGCTTCATGAGTGTTAATGGAGTTATTTAATGTTTTTGCGATAATAGTTCGTTATTTATGCTTAATGTGTCAATAGATATTAGAGCCATATAATGGATATATAGTATCTCCGAGTTTGGGGCTGTTACATTATTGGTTTATGGTTTCTTTATGGTAAGTTTTGAATCTGCACTTGTTCTTATAACTTAATGTATTGGATTTTAATTGTAACACCCGCCATAGATTTTGCAATCAATGTTTATTAAAACAGGATTGAATCTGGCAACTATTGTACATTAGTAGCACCCCCTTTACAATCCTGACTTTGACAAGTCAATTTGGTTTAAAGGAGCTGCATTTGCTCATTCAAAGATAGTGTTGTTTTCAATGATCTAGCCGGATTTTTTTTTTTTTATTTAAGATCAGTTTTTATATTTGGAATTTTTATTTCGTTTATTCAATTACAACATGCATAATTATAAAATGTATATATATGTAAAATGATATATTTTCAAAGAGCTTCAGCATATTTCTTCTTCTTCTTCTTCTTTTTTTTACTCTTTATGAATTTATTTTAGTTTTATTAATTTTGGTTATGTAATATATATTATTTAAATAAAAATATTAATGACAACACATCATAATTCGTGCTACGTGAGCATTGTAATAATTAATAGACAACTGTGGAGGATAAATGTAGGTTTTTAAAAAATTTGGATATCTATATCATTTACAGAATTTATCTACCCAAACAATCATGTATCATACACGATTTTGTTTATCTAATATTAGAATGATCATATCGGTAATTTAATCCACTGCCTCCATTGCATCTTACTCTGTTATATAGGGTCTAATTGACGACTTTCCAAATTTTCAAAAAAATCTATATTTATCCACAATTCATCACATAACTGACAGCGGGTGAAACTCACCCGTTTCTATAAATTTAACAGTGTTGGTGACAAACTACATATTACTCGCCATAGCAAATCAAATATGCTTCATCATGATGGACAGACGATCGATGATGACAACGTCTGTGTTCTTTTATCGTTTTAGTGCAAGGAAACGTTTTGGAAGGTTGCTTAAGGCAACATGCCGATATGGGTCATTTGGGCATGTTTGAAATATAATTTGAAAGCTTAAAAAGCACCAATAAAAATATTCAATCATGTCCTTTCCCTTTCTTTTTCTTTTTTTTTTTTTCCTTCCTTCCTTTATGACTTGATTTTCTGAAACCACTCGTGGCTCTTACTTCTTCCTCAAGACCTCCAACTCCAATGGTCCAACAACCAAGTTATTCGGCGCGAAGAAAAGGACACAAAATAGAATTATTATATGCCCCGGAAACAAAAAAAGAAAAAGACACAAAATAGAATTATTATAAGCCCCGGAAACAAAAAAAAAGAAAAGAAAAAGACACAAAATAGAATTATTATGACCCCCGGAAACCAAAAAAGAAATAAACAGGAAAAGAGAATTGAAACAAAGAAAAATTAAAAAACAAAAAAAAGCAAGAAACCGGGTCTCATTAAACCTTAACCCTGGTTTACACTGGTTAGGTGGGTTTGACTAGTCGAGTTTGGTAGGCGTTAGCTCTCTCTCTCTCTCCCCTCTCAATTCATAATAAAACCCCCCACACCTCGCTCCCTCTTTCTCTCAGTAGTCTCTCTCTTCTTCCTCCCTCCAACCGCACCTACCTCCTAACAAAGAGAGACTACACCACTTTCACCTACTCCCTTTCCGGAATCCGGCAAGTGCTTCGAATTCGCTCTCCCCATACTCTGACCGGATTCCAGCTCCTCCAGCGCTCGTTTGATGGACTCGTCATCCTCTTCCTCCTCCTCTTCTTCCTCCGTCTCTATGAAAGTATCGCCACTCGATCTAGTGTCCGCAATGATCAAGGGTAAACTCGACCTCTCCAACTCTTCATCAGAGGACTCCACCACCAACCACCTTGCTTCCATCATTCTTGAAAA
The DNA here is from genome assembly GCA_024138015.1 of Lumnitzera littorea. Taxonomy (NCBI): domain Eukaryota; kingdom Viridiplantae; phylum Streptophyta; class Magnoliopsida; order Myrtales; family Combretaceae; genus Lumnitzera; species Lumnitzera littorea. The sequence goes on along the minus strand of JAMXBB010000007.1, from coordinate 51,247,409 downwards.
CCGCGAGTTTGTCATGATCTTAACTACTTCCATCGCAGTCCTCATCGGTTGCGTCGTCGTCTTCATTTGGCGCCGATCCAATAATCAGAAACCGAGGACAATCGAGCCACCTAAGCCCTTGATTGTCAAGGAGCCTGAACCTGAAGTAGATAATGGTAAGAAGAAAGTCACTGTGTTCTTTGGTACTCAAACCGGTACAGCTGAAGGCTTCGCTAAGGTGCGTAACGGTGGCCGTTCGTGTTGTTTTTAATTAATTATTTTTTGTTAGTAATCTTTTTTTTTTTTTTTCCTTATATTAAGACGTTGTTTTCCAATACGTATCACCTTTTATTGGTTTGAACTAGTTGACCTTTTGATTTATCTGCGTCGTGTCTTACTCTCGTGTTCTGTCAAGAATTGTCTTGCCTTACCCTGCCGGCCATAGGAATACAGTTGGTGATTAACGTGCGTTGTTTTGTGTGTTTGTAGGCTTTTGCGGAGGAGGCAAAAGCTAGATACGACAAGGCAGCATTCCGAGTGATTGATTTGGTAAATTCAAGATAACCCTTGAGTATTATTGTGAGATAATTGTACGTAATTGATATTTGGTGTGATTGATAAGACTCGATTTTAATTGAACTGGAATTTGTGCACGTGGGGTAGGATGATTATGCGGCTGATGATGATGAGTATAAAGAGAAATTGAAGAAGGAGAGCTTTGCGTTTTTCTTTTTAGCTACGTAAGTTCTTAACTTGTTTTTTTTTTTTTTTTTCACTTTTCGTCTTCCTTGTGCAATGTTCCTTTGTAGCTATATATATGCTGATGTTTTGTTGTTGTGAATGTAGATATGGAGACGGAGAGCCGACTGACAATGCAGCTAGGTTCTATAAGTGGTTTACAGAGGTATAAGATGGTGGATTACCCTAATATTAGCTGGAATTTTGTGGTTTTAATTGATTAATAAGACTAATTCCATCATTTGATTGTGCAAGTACAGGCTAAGGAGGATGACCAGTGGCTTCAAAATCTTCAGTATGGAGTGTTTGGCCTTGGCAATAGACAATACGAGCATTTTAACAAGGTCTATCACTATGATTATTTTATATATGATTGGCTATACTTTTTAGTACTCTTTTCATTTTTCAAATAATTATTAACCCTTGTTTGTCGTCCTGTATAAATAGGTTGGGAAGGTGGTGGATGATATCATAAATGAACTTGGTGGGTTTTCTTATCCATCACGTACACATTTTACATTTCTGATAATTACTTTGATTGCTTACTACTGATGACAGTGTTAGGATGATTCTTTTAAAATTGCAATGAATTGTTTTCCCCCTTTGGTTGTTGTTCTTTTGTTGTATCATTCAGTTGAGTTTGAGCTGCATGCTAATAGAGATGCTCCTCAGAGTACTTGCTCAGTTTATTCTTTGCTGAATATTGTTATATAAATTTACATAAATAGTTTTGAAGTGCTGTGAACCTTGTCCACAGACAATTTGTGTTATGCTAACTTATTAGTTGATTCCAGTTGGATGTATGATGAAATGGCCTTGGTGCCGGAACCATTGGTGGCTTCTGTCCTTTGATAATGTAGTTTAGTTGGATGTTATGTGCAACATGAGTTTCATCCTTTGAGTAATAGAGATTTGTTTTAGTTTTGCCTTATGTTGTTAGCTGAATGGCTTGTGGTAGATACTGGTCGTGCAATTTTGCTTATAGCTGGCATGTCAGTGCAACAACTCAAACTCTTAGACTCTATATAATACATTGTTGATAATTCATGTTAGTCTTTTCTTCAATGAGCATTGGATGTTTATCTGCCCTTAAATATATTGTTTTAATCATACAGGAGGGAAGCGCTTGGTGCCAGTTGGTCTTGGTGATGATGATCAATGCATAGAAGATGATTTCAATGCATGGTATTTTCTATTCACTATTTTATACTGGTAGAGTTTGCATGATTCCCAGTTGTTTACCCATTTTACTTTGCTTTTTTAGGAAGGAATTGGTTTGGCCAGAATTGGATCAGTTGCTTCGAGATGAGGATGATGAGATGACTGTCTCTACTCCATACACTGCTGCTGTACCTGAATACAGGGTCGTATTGCATGATTCAGCCAATGGACATATTTCTGAGAAGAGCTTCAGTAATGCAAATGGTCATGCAATTGTTGATGCTCATCATCCATGCAGGTTAGCTGTTATGGACTGGTGGATCCGATAGCGAAATATCCTTAATCTGATTACTGACCTTAGGCTTTTTTACTTTGTGAAGGTCAAATGTTGTTGTTAGGAAAGAGCTTCACACTCCAGAGTCAGATCGCTCTTGCACCCATTTAGAGTTCGATATTTCTAGCACTGCAGTCTCGTGAGTCTGTCTTTTTTTTTTTTTTAATCTGTGCAACATAATTGCTTTGATAACAACAGAATGGATGCATGAGAAATGTGCTTAAGATTTTCTCTCTCTCTCCAGATATGAGACTGGAGATCACGTTGGAGTCTACTGTGAGAATCTAATTGAGACAGTGGAGGAAGCATTGAATTTATTAGGATATTCCCCAGACACCTACTTCTCCATCCATACAGACAAGGAAGATGGTACACCACTCAGTGGAAGCTCTCTACCACCCCCATTCCCACCTTGCACTTTAAGGACAGCCTTAAGTCGATATGCTGATTTATTGGGATCTCCTAAAAAGGTCAATTTCTTTATGTGCTAACAGCTTTGTTATCTTTTGCTTTGCTCATGTGTTTTCCATGTCATGAATCTATTGCAGTCTGCTTTGCTTGCTCTTGCGGCTCATGCTTCTGATCCTACTGAAGCTGATCATTTAAGACATCTTGCATCACCAGCTGGAAAGGTTTGTAGAATTATTTTGGATAATTATTCCTACTCAGAATTCAATTTTATATTGGAATTTAAGTTTACTTATGTCATGCTTAGGATGAATATGCACAATGGGTAGTTGCAAGCCAGAGAAGCCTTCTTGAAGTTATGGCTGCATTCCCATCTGCAAAGCCTCCACTTGGTGTCTTCTTTGCTGCAGTTGCCCCCAGATTGCAACCTAGATACTATTCAATCTCATCATCACCAAGGTATATTTGCATCAGTTTTTTCTCTGGTTAGTTGCTGAACTTTTGCTATGACAAGGGACACTGTTGCTGAAAATGTTTAAATCCTATTTTCTAGATAATAGTTAAGCTCTTTATAAATTAAAAATAGTCTTAAGAGTAGTTTGTTAGGGATATGTTTTGTGGTCATTTTAAGCCACTTACCGTAATTGGTCACTAACTGCTTGAATGTATAATTTCAGGATGGCACCCTCTAGGATCCATGTTACTTGTGCCTTAGTATATGAGAAAACTCCAACAGGAAGAATTCACAAAGGAGTATGTTCAACTTGGATGAAGGTATTTGCTACTATTCATTGCTTATGGATGTCCATAGGTAATTAAGAAGTCATTGAATAAAAAAATATATATATAAATATAAATAAATTGAGGTCCCAGTTCCTGATGCTGTGTAGTTGATGTAGTCTTGATTAAGATGTAAATAACTAGGAAATGCTTATATGATAAAAGATGCCTTTACCTTGCAATCAATTCCTACATTCTGGGCTTCAACTTTCTGTTTTGTCCTTGGCACCAGACAGTTGAATATAGTCTATATCCTGAGTGATAGAACAAGTTTCTGTCGAAGATTTCTTGTCTGTGGACATTTTTCTGTGGCTTTTTACGTCTAATCATTTTGTTTTTACTTAATGTACTTGTTTATTTTCCATTCTGTCACAGAATTCTGTGCCCTTGAGTAAAAGCAATGATTGCAGTTGGGCACCCATTTTTGTTAGACAATCCAACTTCAAGCTTCCTACAGATACTAGAGTACCCATTATCATGATTGGCCCTGGCACTGGATTGGCTCCTTTTAGGGGATTCCTACAGGTTTGATTCTTATGTTCGAAAAGAGAATTGTCCTTATCTTGCTTAAGTGCACCTTTTGATAACATAAGGAAGCTAAGCTGAAGGTTTCTTGCCCTTTCCAACTTTACAGGAAAGACTAGCTCTCAAAGAAAGTGGAGCTGAGCTAGGGCCTTCAATATTGTTCTTCGGATGCAGGAACAGGAAAATGGTCAGTCATATGCTTGCATTGGTAGTTGTTTCTGCTGCAGCATTTGTGCAAATGGTGCAGCTCCTACCGAAATTAGGCAAATGGCCCTAATTATTATGTTTTTACCCTGTTTCAGGATTTCATCTATGAAGATGAACTCGACAACTTCATGCAGTCTGGTGCCCTTTCTGAGCTAGTTGTTGCCTTCTCCCGTGAGGGACCAACCAAGAAGTATGTGCAACACAAAATGGTGGAGAAGGTATTATTTCTATTTAGGTCCAAACATTTTGGGTTTTATCTTTCATAATTATGCTATCAGAATCACTTCTACAAATGACTCATGAACTATTTTTTTGCCTCATTTAGGCTTCAGAGATTTGGGACATGATTTCTCAAGGAGGTTATATTTATGTTTGTGGTGATGCAAAAGGCATGGCTAGGGATGTTCACCGTACTCTTCACACTATAGTGCAGGAGCAGGTAATGATTTGTAATTCTGTTTGATGGATACTGTTGCAACCTTAAGTTACTTCTCTTTGGTTGTTGATGTGCATGCTTAAGTTGGGGTGAGAGATGAATGATGGTTTGTGGCCTCTTATAAATTAGGCCTGCCCAGCATACAGTTTCTTTCATTAAGTTTGTTTTCATTTGTTATCTACTTTGTGAGGGAGACAATTTCTTTTTAGGTTGGCTGCTTCCACCAAATTTTTGGATTTGGCTGATTATGACTTTGATATCATATCTTCTATTTTAAGAATAGCATGAACATTTGGTATTATATTTCCTTGCTCATGGTGCATCTTGCAGGCCTTGTCAACTTCAAGTCAATTTTCTTTCCTACCTTCCCAATTTGGTTATAATCATGAAAGTGTCCACGTCTTATTGACTTTCAGGGATCTCTTGATGCCTCCAAAGCTGAGAGCATGGTGAAAAATCTCCAAATGAGTGGCAGATATCTTCGCGATGTATGGTAACCACTATAGCCATAAGAAAGGAGGGAAAATATATATATATATATATATATATGTATTGACCTTCTTGTTGCCTGCTGGGATGGAAATTCTTAATGGGAATGTATCTTGTAATTCCTTCCATTATTGTCCAACCTGCAAGGACAACGTATGCAATACAATTATATGATTCTTTTTCTTTCTTTATGAGATAAGGATTTTTTGGTTCTTGTAATTTATGCATATGTAATACAAACAATAATTGTTGATTTACCTTAGCTATTCTCCTTGTATGAACCTAAAGTACGGTTCCAATTGACAGCCATATGGTTCATATTGCGCATCTGTATAACTTATATGGAATGAATGAAATGGAAGTTTGTAGCTTTACGTACTTCACTTTGTCGCATACATTTTGAAGTTTTATGGAAATGAACTACTATGAAGTTTACACTGGAATTGGGTGCAAATCTGCAATTTGTGGTTCTTGTATTGACAAGTTTCGCGCAATGTCGTGTATTTGGATTTTGCGGCCGTGACTTCTCTCTCTCTCTCTCTCCCCCTTCCTTTAAATCATATGACGAGGAGTTGTTGATTGCTGACCGTTTGAAGCAATAACTTTGTTTATGTGGTAGTTGGCCAACGTTTTGGAGGAAGTAGATACGCAACATATGCAAGCCAAGCAATTCATTTTCTCTTTGTTTTTTTCTTTTTAATAATATTTCGATATATGAAATTCCTAGTGGGCCAGGCATGGATTGGGCCCCTTGGTACGGATCCAGCAGCCGATTCTAAGTGAGAAGTTATTGCATCTCCTGACTGAATAAATTTTTTATTCTACTGAGGTTGCAAATTTGTATGGTTTAGATCAAGAAATCTAACATGGCTTTTCTTGGGCATATTTAGATCTACTATCAATGGGAATATATACGAGTCTGAGACGACAAAGTGCTATGTTTGAACTTGCGCGAGATTCAACAGCCGATTCCAAATGAGAAATCATTGCATCTCCTGACCCATTAACTTCTTTATTCCATTGAGGTTGCTAATTCGTAAGATTTAAATCAAGAAATCTAACATAAGTCCAAGTGGTCAATATCGAATTTTGGCATAATGCTTTTTTCTTCTTTTTGTTTCCACCCTCCAACGTATTCAGTTTTACTATTAATAGGACTGTAATTAAGTCAAGATGATAAAGTGTTATACTTAAACTAGACATGAAATCTTAAAACTCAAGCTCAATTCAAACTTAGTTAAGAAGGTTTGAATTTTGAGATTAAGCTTACCTCAAAATGGCATTTAATAGCTCAAGTCTTAACTCGACTAAACTCATTTAAATTCCATGTATCTAAAAATATATTTTCTTCAAGTATAATAATATTAAATATTCAAATTAAAATTTAATTAGAACTTGATTAATATTTTATATTTAACTTGAGCTCCATTTGTCTTACGAGCTAATTCAACTAAACTCCATGAAACTCAATCTTAACTTGGTTAACTACATAAGTAGCTTGAGATCAAGCTCTATTTAACTACTTTAGAGTCAAACTCAAGTAATAATCGAATTAAATTTCCGAAGTTTGTAGATAATTTAACTTGTTTATTCCCTCAATACTCATCCTTTTAACCTGCTGACGTTTTCAATATTCTTGCTTATATTCTTGTAAACGTATTGCACGGCACGATTGACTAAGTAAAGAAATGTGCATGTGTTCAAATTATTTAATAAATATTTCATGGTAAAAAAAGTGTGCTAAAAGGTAAACATAAAAAAAAGAAGGTTATAACACCATGCATCTGTTTTACCATTATCTATTAATTTTAAGTAGAGTCTGTTTAGTTTATAATAGTTAATTTAATAAAAAGATATTATTTGATATATTTATTTAAATAATTTAGTAAATAAAAATATAGAGAATTACAAAAAAAAGAAGAAAATATTACAGAAATTACCAAATAAAAAAAAAAAACTAATATTGAAACTAGTGGACTTATTGTCAGCCATCTGTGCAATGCAACCCCACCTTATGGGAGTGTTGCCACCCTTTAGGGTGGTGAGTTACCATTAAAATTAAAAAGAAAAAGAATTTTGATTTATGGTAAGATGTATGACCCCACTTACCCATAGGGGTGGTGGTCATTGTGGGTGGGAAAGGTTGGAGTCACACAACTGCTTATACTTTATTTGGCAATGGGAGAAGGATTATGAAAGGAAAGAATATGGATAGAAAGAATTATGAGGGTATTTGATCATTTTAATGTGTCTAGATAACAAAGAGAAACTAAAATGGAAGAAATTTTAATTATTTTTAAAGATAAAAGGGTGCATTTTAATATAAAATTAATAATATATCCATAAGAAAAATGAGAAAGTGAAAAGATGATATAAAGAAATAGTAGAATTGGAAATCAAATGACTTTTTTAACTCTCTCTTCACTTTGTTTCCAATTCGGAAGGATATAAAACATAGTGAGGTCTATAAAAATTTTCTACTTTAAACCTGATTATTTCATTTTTCTTCATTTTCTAAATAAGGGAATTGATATGTGGTTGCCTATTCTCTAGCTCTAATGTGGCCGGAAGAACAGAGTAAAAATTTATACACTGGTAGTGACGGAACTGGACGCTCTTCAAGTATTTGCAGACTGCAAAATAGAGGGGAAACCAAATATTGCTGCTATTACGACTGCTGCTTGCTGTGACATTATTTTCCGGTTCGAGGAGCACAAGTTATAATTATAACCGCGATTCAAATCATTGCGCGGGATGTTTAGAGACTTGGGCGTTATATGCCTAATGAGACAATATAGTTTGTTGAAACTTGAAACCAGAAACCCCTATGAATATTACCGTACAAAATACTGTGCAAGTGTCTTTGCCTAGTCACATCTTAATAATGCTCTCCAATTGTAAAATGCGTCTCGTGATTTTTACCCAATACAAAGATAGATATAGTTTATTTGCAATTGATATTTTCATAGTGAGTTTCTTCTAGATTGAAAATCTGTTGCTTGTGTTGTGTCTATCCGCACTAATATTAAGATGAAAAAAAAAAATTACTTTTAGTTCTTATTATTTACTTATTTTTTTATTTGAGTTCTTAAATCACTTTCTATTTTTTTTTTAATTCTATTTGAATATCAGTATTTTAAAACCTTACAAAAGAAATACTTTTATCAAATCTTTTGAATTTTCTTTTTTCTCATTGGCTTTAGGATGGTTGGATGATGTGGTTGAGACTTCCACAAATTTTTCTTACTTTTAACTATTTTTATGAAACTTTTTTATCATTTTGTCATATTATATAATTAAATTTATTTAATATTACTTTTTATTATGTTATGCATTTAAGTATATTTAATATTATCATCATATTATTTTACTATAGATGTCATGGATAAATGAATAATTCAACACATTTAATATAAATCTTACTTTTGTAAGATTTTAAAAACATTGAAAACTCAAATATGTACAAAAAAAAAAAGGAAAAGGAAAAGGTTGAGACTCAAATAGAAAAGTGGATAAATACTAAGGATTAAAATTATGTTTTTTTTCTATAATTATTGCTACATGATAAATAAAAATATAATTATAAGCCAAAGAGATTTATAATTTATAAATAAAGATCTCGAAAAGCAATTGCTCCCGTTGAGACTTTGAGATTGAGAACAAGGAAGAGAGAAATGAACAAGTAGGCCTGAATGTATATATATATTTTTTTCTATTAAATAACTTTTGTTCACCTTATGATATATATATAACTGTTCAAGAAAATTAACGACAAAGCTGGTGTAATTTGAAAATAAAAAAAGAAAAAAAGAAAAACCTATATGTTATAAACCAAATGGAAGTCGTTTGTAAAACTAAGATACAACCAAAATTCCACCTACCACGGTCATTTTGGTGGGGGCACTTCATGGCATCACCATTCTTCATTGCAATATTTTGTCAAAACAATTAATTGTATGGCCCAAGAAAACTGTGGGTGAATGGGGGGTAGGTGACAGACACAGAAGCACGTTCGATACAACTGCAACCTAGCAAATATATTTAAAGAAAAAAGAAAAAGTGGCAACTAGAATGTGGTTGGGGGGGTTGCTTAGATGATGACTCCATGAACAACAATTGAGGCATTGAAATGGAGCTTTCGGTGCATCATTTACTGTATCTTGAAAATAGTATCGCATTCAGTTATTGTGGTTCTTGTACCGCCAAGTAGAAGCCATCCTACAGCACCATTCTAATTCAATGAAATCAATTAGTCTTCGGCACAGGAGAACCAAGAAATAGATATTCAGTTGTGGTAATAACTTCCATTATTGTTCAGCATATACATAACCAAATTGTCAAAGGGAAAATTGGAATAAATATTTGCAATAAATATCAAATAACCCATTTTGACTACATCCTTACCAATCACATACGAACACTCTCATGTTATGTATGAATTCTCTATTTAGATGATTTTATAAGATTAATAGAGATATGCTTAAGACTAAGAGCCCAAAATAGCAAATATCTATAAGAAAAAATATGTAACATTCAACATGTGAGTTCTATTTTTCTTATGTGTCTGAAAATTTATGAAATTTTACAAAAATTGAGCCCTTTTTCCCTCACAAGCAAGGCTCCCCTTTTTTATCTAAATCATCTTTTGAGCTCTAACATCCTAATGGGTTTAGCATAGGCTAAATTGGACCTTATTACAAAGAACCTCTCTTTCTAGCCTCCATCGAAGAACCTCTTTTAAGATCGGTTAGTGAGGCAATACTAATCATGGGCAAACTCATTCATCTTTATTTGATAAAGTACTTGAACAATTGTGGGATCATTGGAGCTACGCAAGAGGGGCGGGTTACATGAGCCAACTTGCATGACTTGTAAAAAAATATGGGTTGAGCTTAAAATTTTTGAATTGTTTAAGTATCGGTTTTTTTTTTTTTTTAACCCGCCTTGCTTAACTCCTATAGGTTAATCTATAAAAAAGAAAAAAGAATAAGAAAAAAAAAGGAGAGAGAGAGAGAGAGAGAGAGAACTTGTGATCACTTATTCTTGTATTTTATTTAGATGCATTTTGGGTAACGGGATGGAGCTTTCCAAAAATATAATTGGTATTATATTTCATTTTAAAACATATTGATTCATTGAAATCTAAGTAATAATATATGATATGCTCATATCTAATTAATCGTAATTATGTTATTCAATATATTGTGCACTAATAATAGGTTTATTATTAACCATATATAATAGGAAATAACAAATATAGTAAATGGTTACTCTATATATTAGCTTATATGGAACATTCAAAATAATTGTACAATGAAGTTTGTCATCATATGAATATCATATGCTATACGATCATTGTTGTTATATAAAAATAATCATAACTATGATTTGATGTGTTGTTAAATAAGTCCAAGAAACAATTTATTTCTTTTGTTCATTTATCTGTATATTTGATTTTTATGAAGTATATAAATGATGATACAGATGCATGTATGTATATCATAAATATATTTTCATGGAAAGATTTGAACTTTTTTTTAAATGAAAAAAATTTAATTTTATAGTAAATAAAAGATAAATATAAATATTGGAATCGATAAAATTGTAAATTGTGATTTATAATTTGTGATTTGTGAATATTCTATATAATGCATTCATTGGAAATGAATGATGGTATAATTTATTGGTTGGCCTACTTAACCTATCGCAACACCAGTTGGGCTAGAAATTCTAGCCCACATTTGTAAATAGGCTAACTTGCTTAACCTTTTGACCAAAGTAGAATGGGAAGAGTTGCCCCACTTGGTTCGCTTACATAGCTCTAGGGATCACCCTCACCTATAGCTATTCAAATAGTTGCTTAAATGTAACCGGGATGCAATATGCATTGGTGGATGTATAAATACACATCTTTTATAATTGATTTATCATGATTTTGTGGGTATTTGTATTGAATTTAATACTTAATTTGTTCATATTTTGATTTTAGGCTTCATTTGATTCATTTGAAGAGATTTATAATTTTATACTAAGTTTTGGAAGATTTGAAAATATTGTGGATGGGTTTTGAAGCCTTGGAAAAGACCATACCAATGAATAATGACTATACATTGAAATCATGGGCAAATGAGTAACAAAACAAAAGAGAAATTGGTGTCCAGAGAGAACTACGGCTTGGACCACAACCATGGTCTTGGGCATAATTCTCTTACTTCAATTATTTTGCAATTTTTGAAATATAAAAAGACGGTATGAATCATAGCCATGAACATAGGGTGTAGTGATGCAATACCTTATGAATATTTTATTTTTTGGATAGATTTGAAGCCCAAGAGTTACCTTATGCATGTATTTCTATAAAAAGATCTTATAAACACAATTAGACAAAACTTTTATCATTGTAACTCATTTTTATTCCTTTCATTCAATTAGAATTAGGACTTAAAAATATCTTTTAGAGTAGTCTTTGGAATTTAACATCAGGAGTGATGGGAGCGAATTTTGGTCTTAAATAAGGCTTAGAATTCTTTCAAAGGTTGTATTCATTCCCTTCTATATATTCTTGAATTGGATATTATATATATATATATATATATTATTTCTTCGTTATGCTTTATTTGATATTGTTTATTGGATAATTGTGATTATTAGTTGATGAATTGTGCTTATTATTTAAGTCTTTAATTCTCTAATCACGACAACATGTATTTTGATTCTCTTGAAATACATATTAATTATGATTTAATTTGTGAGACCTTTTCTAATTGCTTACTATGAACTAAATGATTTAGATTAAAGAAGACATAACGTATGCTTTTAAGTCAATTAAGGTTTAGGAATTAGATAGGATTAATTTAATTTATCTCTTATCTAGCAATAGAAAGAATAAAATGGTTAAACTTGGGTGTTGCTTTGTAAGAAAGAATTCCTGGTGCTTAATAGATTTAGAACAAAACTTATTAAAGATATCTTGTTGACATTGACTGATTTGTAATTACATCTTTGAAGATGTTGAATATCTTGATTTATTCGTTTTGTTAATTTAGTTTTCTTGAGAATTTAATCATTAAATAAATCTTTGATTTAATAGCCTAGATTTAGATGGGATTGATGTTATTAAAAATTAGATGTCATTCTATGTGGTTTTGACATGATTCTCACCAGTAATATTATTGCATACACGATATAGTGCGCTTGCTAGTAAAAATACATTTTTGTTATAAAAAGTAAAGTTAGGTTAAGCATATCAAGTTTTTGCAGCCGTTACCAAAGAATGTTTTGTGCTAATTTTGATATTTAGGAATGTCTAGATTTAGGTACTTTATTTTCTTTACTTGTTTTCTTTCTTTATTTTCATTTTCTTTATTTATTTTCTTTTAATTTCTTTTTAGTGTCAAATTTCTACTTTTTTTTATATTATTTTGCAAGCACCTCTTAGGAACGATAATTCCGTACAATCTTTTCCACTGTGTTGCACTATAGAGCTTCAACTACAACTCCTTTCTTTCGAGCAGCATGAGGGTGAATCACTATATAAGGCATATTTACGATTTTGCAATTTGATGACAAAATGCCCACGTCATGATACCCCAACTTGGAATTAATTATTGATATTTTATGATGGGATCCGATATTAGGATAATTTAGGATTGAAATTGTGGTTGGAAAGCCATTAACAATAATGTTAATGATATAAGTAATTAAAATAATTGAAAAAATGGCATATTGTGAGTATGATGAATGGCCTCCCTCTGTAAATCTTATGATCTTAGCTCTACAAAAAAGAGAAGAGCACTAAATAATTATTGAGGAATTTGAAGCAAAAATGGGAAGAAAGATTTGAAAGACAAAATTCAACCATTTGAAGGTTAGAGACTCAATTAGCGTGGGTATTAAAACTTTTGACCACCACACTAATGGGTGTAAAGGTGAATCCTTCTAAGTCTATTAAGTATGAGGAAAAACTAAAATTGCTAATGACTAAGTCTAAAAATTCACAAGCTCAATTGCAGTTCTTAAGTAGCAAGAGAGGTGAAGTGAAAGGGAGAAAAACTAACTTAGGAAGTAGTCATTGAGAAACTTGCCTAGGTGACCATAGAGGGATTTAAAAGGTTGGAAAAATAGTTTCCAAATGTTGTGAATACTTTCACCTCGATAGAGTAAGTCAATGTTGTATAACTAAGGTAAAGTAACAATATTGAATCTTAGAAATCACTAGCTTTTGCATCAAATTCAAGGGAAAAAGTGGTACAACAAAGGTGAATTCCAAAAGAATATGAGCTTATTGCCAAAGCAGGTTTGCCACCTATATCCTTTCCAGGACATTTAACTAAACGAAAAATTGATGAAGATTTTAAGTCATTTGTAGAGATTTTTAAGAAGCTGGAGATTAACATTCCCTTAATAGATCTATTAGAATAAACACCTTCTTGTAGACGTTATTTTAAAGAAATAATGGCTAAGAAAAGAAAATAAATGAGGGAGAAACAGTCATGTTATCCTAAGCATGCACTAAAGCATTGAAAGACACCCTTCCCCTTAAATTAAATGATCTAGGGAAATTCATTTTAGATTGCACCATAGGAAATAAAAATCTTAAAAATGCATTTTGTGATTTAAGTGTAAGTATTAATATGATACCCTCTTATATGGCAAAGAAATTGGGATTAGGAGATGCAATAAAAAGAACTAAAATGACAATTCAATTAGTCGATGGTTCCTTCAAGAGACCTAAAGGGATGATTGAGAATATACTTTTAAAAGTGGATAAATTTATATTTCCATTGGACTTTGTAGTCTTGGATACAAAAGAAGATTTGAAAATTTCTATCATCTTAGGGCATCCATTCTTAGCCACTACAGGAACTATAATAGATGTTAAGAATTGTCAAATGGTATTAAGAGTCAGGAATAATGAGCTTCATGTAAATATTATAAAAGGATGGAAAAAGAAAGACCCTCAAGCCATCAAATCAATTATGATATAGGACATGTCATTCAGGGTAACAATTGACTCTAATGATGAGTGGAAAGCTCTAAGAGAAATTTTTAACAAGGTGCCTTAAGGATTTAAACCACCTTAAGAAAGGGAAGCAAAAAGCTTTGAGCTAATGACGTTAAACAAAAGCACTTATTAGAAGGTAACCCAATTTTTCTTTCCCATATCCTTTGTTTTACTTCATTTGACTTTATTTTATTTTGTTTTGTTTTGTTTAATTTTACCTAGTTACTCCACTCGCAATTACTTTTATCCAGTGGCTTATACTGATTTTTTTGGAGCTTTTAACAATTTATCTATTCAAAATTTGCCCAGTCTTTTATAGTTGACATTGTAGGAACAAAGTGAGAAAAAAATTTGGCTAAAGAAAGATCATGAAAGTGAAAGATGAATTAAAGATCTGAGAGGATCACTAGTGAAGAATACGCTCGTGAACTAAGGCCAACCCCCTTGAATCATAAGTAGGTGATATACTTAGGAGCTTAGTAATCACTAGAGCTTATCGTAGAGAGTAGTAACCAAATGGGTCTTTCGAGATATCGAGGAAGATGGGATGGAAGAGTCGAAAACATAGTAGCTTCCATGAGCTGCTTAGAGGATACGACACACCAATAAATACTATACGACTTAGTATTTCACCTAATATGACTCACAAGTTGATACTAAGGTCTATTTGCTACTATTCTCGAGCTACTCGATGAGATTAGATAAGAGTGTAAAAGCAATGTACTTAGAGAAAGGGTATCTCATAAGAACAAAGTATATTCAAGATCTATAACGTAGTAAGATGATTCATGTGACTACAATAAAAGGACTATTTATGGTAAGTCCTTAGGGGCAAAAATACAAATGAGGAAAATTATACAAAAGATCATGCAAGATAGAGATTCCTAGTATGCTAAAAAAGGACAAATAAGATAAAGAACAAAAGGAATATAGTACAATTATCACAAAAAGTAAGGACAGGTGGCAGCCTGTTAATGGGTTCGTATTTTGGAATCTTAAGGCGCTATGGATGTTCTGAATGGGTGTTGGAGCTATTGTTGGGAGCTGTGTTGGGCACTGTTGAAGCAATTGAAGGATGTTATAATTCAATAGGCCGTAAGAGTAGAGATTGGAGTGCAGTCACTTTGGCCTTAACACTCGGCGAGTTGGTATGTTGAGAGATAAGGGCTTAGTATATAGTAGCCTTAGACTCGGTGCTTAGTACTTAGCTTTAGGTAAGTTGGTGACTAAGTAGGGGTTTGAGTAGAGTAGAGTGTGTTCGAGTTGGGACTTTAAAGAGTTTGCCCATAGTTCTTCCTTATATAGGAGCTTGTCTACGGTAGGCTAACGAGAGATAATCTTTCTAGTGAGAGATTGGAGGCCTTAAAGATGGACGCAAGAGAGGGGCCTAAAGGTTGGTAATTCATTCATTCCCTGATGTTATTGAAGATTTTCCCTTAAATATTAGTCCTCTTCTTCTTTTGGCACATAGGGCGTCAAGTTGGCAACATTAAATGCGCAAGACACTCCGTATCCTCCGGGTAACTCTAACTCATAAGTGTTGTCATTGATGCATCGAAGGATCTTAAAAGGGCCATTTGACTAAGGTGAAAGCTTGTTTATCCTTTTCCCTATGAATCACTCCTTACTTAGGTGGATCTATATGAGGTGGATCTATATAAGGTCTCCTGGGTCATAAATGATTTGCCTCCTTCCTCGGCTTCCTTGTCCTTTTTGTTGAGCTATAGTCTTGGCTAAATGTTCGGAAACCTTTTGATGCAATCTTTGAAACTCCTTGATACACTGTAAGCTTGATTGACTTACTCCTTAAGAGGTTAGGCTGATAACCATGTTTAAGGGTAAGTTCGGGTTAAGTCCATAGATGACCTTGAAATGCATCCTTCCTATCGAGCTATGAGTAAAGTGGTTGTAAATGAATTCAATGATGGGTAGGCAAAGATCCTAATCATGTAGATTCTTTCCAATAGTAGCTCGAAGCAAGTTACCTACTATTTTGTTTACAACTTCCATTTGGCTGTTTGTCTACAGTTAACATGAAGTACTAAACATGAGCTTAGTGTTGAGCTTCTTCCATAGTGTTCGCCAAAAGAAGCTTGTAAACTTCAAATTACGATCAAACACAATACTTCTTGGAATTCTATGCAACCAGACAATCTCCTACAAAAAGAGGTTAGCAACAAATAAAGCATCATTGGTTTTGTGGCAAGGGATGCATTGGCTCATTTTACTAAACCAATTGACTACCACCATAATAGAATGATGTTTTCATAATGTTCTAGGTAAGTCAAGCATGAAATCCATGCTCAAATCAATCCATGGCCATTTAGGTATGGGCAGAGGTGTATACTTTCCATATGGGTCCTTCCTTCTTATTGCTTATTTACACACCTTGCAATGCTCAAGAACTTTGCACACATCCATCATCATCCCATGCCAATAGAAATGCTCTTTTAGCAACTTAGCTATTCTCTTCTTACCAAAGTGGCCAGCTATGTCAGGACCCTAAAGGGAGCCTAGTAGGATTACCTAAAATTTCCATAACATGTGTGCACCCATGATATGAAAATCGTCTTGCAAGTCAGAGATTGCAAGACTCTAAATAATTAATCACTAGGATTACTGATTTTTAAGTAATCAATTTACCGTAGAATAAGTAATCAATTTACTGTAGAATACAAATATAAATAACTATGAGTATCCGTTATCCCACAGTTCCTCAGAACCGCAGAGAATTGGTATCCCCTACCAAATAATAAGACAGGATTACCAACATTATAAATCTGCAGGTAGAATTAAATTATATTAAATTCTAACATGTGAATATTTTCTACAGAGAGTGTTTATGTATCACCTATAAAAATCTCAATTAATCCTAACACTAATGTACATATCTTTATCTCGCCCTCAGCACTCAAGACTTATCCCAATCCCATTATATGTAAACCTGCAAAAGAAACTAAGGGGGAATGAGCATAAAATAGCTCAGTGAGTTCGTTCCTCACCACCACCGGTCAGGCAAGTTTTCACACATTATTATCACACATGCAAGCAAGCTATCTACATACATAATGAATGCAAGCGTAATGAATGCAAGCGTAATGAATGCAAACAACACATCTATAGGAGTCCGGAACTATGGAAGGTGTAGAATTACGTCGTCCACACTTCGATTATCCCCTGTACTTACCCGTACAGGGCACCTCAACTTACCCGCAGAGGTTACCTAGGGGCACCACCCCACTAGGCAAAACTCGACTATTACCTTAGCCGAGAAAAGAGTTTCAATCCAAATAGGGGGAGTCCGAACTAGGACTACCCACCCTCCAAGGCCCCTCGGGCACAAACATGCGAGTCATCTCGCAACCAAAAATAACCAAGGCCTTTCAGGCACAATAAAGCGAGCCCTCTCGCTATCAAGTAGAGAACCCATGCTAGCTTTGCCTTAATGTTAAAAATACTATTTATGGCTCCATAAGCCCTTACAGCGATCATGCAAAAATTTGTTTAAGGATAGAAAAGCTTTTGCCAAAAATACTTTTCTTAAGATTTTTGCAAGGCTAGCACTCTCCATTCATACCTTTACCAAGTCATAGACATGCGGCGAGTAGAACCGATTATTTGGGTCAGACATTTATATTTATCAATTTAAAAATGTGATCACACAGATGATGGCATACAAACAGAACAGTTATTCAAACATACAAGCAATAGCAAACAACAAAACATCATACAAATAACACGCACAAGCAGGTAGCAGGTCATCATAACTCCCTCACCTGGATTATCGCTCATTCTCCAAGCCTTTAGGGTTTCCAAGACTCGATATCGAACACCTAAATCAAAATGGTAAACCTTATAAGTGTTCTGAGAATTCAGACTCCTTAGTCAACTAAAAGTCTATTGTAGTTTATCTAGTTTCCTCCAATATAACCCGAGTATAATATGTATAGGGTTACCATACTCCATGAGATTAATAGTAACTATTTTCTTATATTAGTAAGGTATGAGGCTTCCTATATGTATTTTGTAATTTTTTTTTTGTTCTAATTCCGATATTTGCGAACTTATAGTCGTTTTTCATCGTTTTCGAACGCACGTTCACACGGTAATGTCTGTTTTGGACGTCAAGACCCGTGTTTTATGATATGGGCTAAATTTATTAAAATTTTATTTTATTGAAGTTTAATTACTCCTATTGGCTAGTTTTATGTTCCATTTTAGCTGTTAATGATTTAATTAGCCATTTAGTCTTACACTTAGGGGCTTTTACTTTGCTATTATTAATTTATGTACTTAATTAAGTATGATTCAATTTAGAAAGTGTATTAGGGTTTACTAATTTAGGATCCTAATTATGATACACTCTTCTTCTTTTCTTAGTTTATAATCTATGCTTATGTCATGCTTACATCATCATTTGCTTATGTCATTGCTTATGTCATCTTTTGTTTATGTCATGGCTTATGTCATCATATGCTTACCTCATCACTCACCTCATCATTTAATTACCTAAGCTTCACCTCATGCTTATGTCATGTCTTAATGTCTTATGTATACTTTAATTAAACTACTATGTACATATACCTTTACTATACTTATATGTATACTAGTATACTTAAACATATACTTATACATGTACTTATACTTATACCGTATTTATCCATGTATACATACTCATATACCTATACGGTCATATACGTATTTTTATACAAAAATTCGTATGCCTAATCTTTTCCTTAAGAAAAGCTTCCTAATTCCATTCTTTTGTATTTTTATGTATGTATTTAGTGTAGTATACACATATATAGCTAGATATGGTCTTAATTCAAGTTATGTACATGATAAATACTCATGTACAAATGTTTACATACATGTATTCTTTTAGTATTCCCTTATGTGCACATACTTATAAGCATATACTCATGTCTTCCTTTCTTCTTCTTCATAATTCCTAATTCCTACACTTAAAGATGGGAACTTTGCTCCCTCTTCTTCAAGACAAAACTAAACACATAACTACTTATCTAATCTACCTAATTAACTAACTAATGAATAACATAAACCAACATAAAGTAAGTTAAGTATATACCTTTAGATGTGTTGAATTTAAGGAGGCAAAAGTGAAGAAATGAAAGTGAAAGGGAAGGGGAAAGCTCACGGCAATGGAGGGAACTTTTGTTTTGTTTCCTTTGATTTGTTTTTCTTATGGAAGAAGGAGAATGGTGGGGCCTAGAAGATGGAAGTAGTGGATGACAATTGAGAAGAAAAGGAGAAGGGAAAAAATCAAAAAGAAAGAAAAGAAAAGCCATCATTAAGGAAGAGATATTTTCTTTATCTCTTAAGTCTTTTGTTGACTTTTCAAAGTGTTGACTTTAGTCAACATGTGTTGACTTGGTCAACTCTCCTTAAGCTTATGTAATTTTGTGTACATAATGTAGAGATTAAGGGAAATTAAGGGAAAAATGAAGGAAATGAGAGGAAATGAGGTATTTGATGAATTGATTAGCAAACATAGTTGATGAGGTCTTACTTTAGGTCTTTATAACTTATATATCTCATTTGATAAACTACTTTAGATAACAAGTGCAAAAAGTACTAATTTGAGTATTAAAGTTCATTACATATAACCTAATCTTCAACTATTACCCTAACTCCAAGTGAGACTATCTTAATCACATACTTAAGGAATAAATATAATCTATGACTCATTATCTTAGTTTCTAATGGATTACTTGAGAATTTGAATCATATAAACATGAATGAGGGTCATCTCTAACCTTTTACTAGTAATTTGGCAAAATATGAGCATTATATTATCAATTAGGGTTTTAGGGTATATCATGATAAATTAATGCTTTTATATCCTTAAAGTTATAGTTTTAGGGTTCTTATTACTTTAAGGCACCATCTCTAATGTTTTTACACATTTAGGGTTTCATATATTCTTACGCGTCTTAGGGTTTTGATGAGGTTCGAGGTTTTAAGGGTCTTCGTATGTGGTTAGGGTTCAATTGATGATTTAAGGTTTTTCGTATCCACTTTAGGTTTTGGATTGAGATTTTATTGGTTTTAAATCTCATTGGCTCTTTTGAGTTTAGAAAATCATCTACAGTTTGGACGTTTGTTTCTATACTTAAAAAGCTAAATTCGCAGGGTTTACAAGCTAAGCCTGCAGCATAGGCTTCTCGAATAAGTAATTACTTAACAGAACCACTTGGCACATAGACTTACCTTCCCTTCGTCAGAAATCCTTAGCTCAAATAGAACCCATCTACTACTCCTCCTTTATTGCATTTGGCTACTAAAGGTCTAAAATACTAAACATGTTCGTATTGATTAGGCAGTGTACCAAATCTAAGTATCCTAGCTTATAAGGATGTAATAAGAACATGCTAATGAGAAAGGGTATCAGCCACAATGTTAGCACTTCCCTTTTTGTTATTGATGACATAGTAAAAAGTTTTCAAGAACTTAACCCATTTAGCATGATGTCAAGAAAGCTTTTATTGTCCTCTAAGATGTTTGAGAGATTTATGGTCTGTGTAGATAATGAACTCTCTCGGCAGTAGGTAGTGTTGTCAGTTCTAAAGTGCTCGGACAAGGGCATAGAACTCCTTATCATATGTCGAGTAATTCAGTGTAGCACCTTTGAGTGTCTCGTTGAAATATGCAACTAGTTGCTGCTCTTGCATGAGAATAGCTCCTATGTTGACTCTAGATACGTTACACTCTAATTCAAAAATCTTCTCAAAGCTAGGCAGAATAAGTATTGGGGTTGAAGTTAACTTGGACTTTATCTTATCAAAACTCCTTTGAGCTTTCTTAAACCATTTGAATTCAGAGTTCTTCTTAGTCAGCTCGATCAATAAGATAGCTATGAGACTAAAGTTCCAAATAAATCTTTAATAGAATGAAGCTAGACTATTGAAACTTCTAACTTCTATGGTATCGGTCGACGTCAACCATTTGAGAATAACTTAAACTTTCTCATCATCAATTCTGATAACTCCTTCAGAAACAACATAATTGAGGAATACTAACTCGCTTTAACAGAATATACATTTCTTTAAATTGCTAAATAACTGCTTGGCATAAAGGATATCAAACACAAATTTCAAATGCTTGACATGAGAAATGATGTCGGCACTATAGACTATAATATTGTCAAAGTAAATTACTACACATTTACCAATTAAAGTCCTCAAAACATGATTCATGAGCCGCATAAAGGTGCTCGGTGCGTTAGTAAAACCAAATAGCCCACCATCCATTCAAATAGGCTATCTTTTGTTTTGAAAGTAGTTTTCTATTCATTTCCAAGTCTCATTTTGATCTAGTGGTAGCCACTCTTTAGATCAATCTTCAAAAAGACTTATGCACCATACAACTCATCAAGCATATCATCCAATCAAGAGATCAGGTATCGGTATTTGACAGTGATTTTATTGATTCCTTAGTTATCAATGCACATTCTCCATGAGCCGTCCATCTTTAGCATCAAGACAGCCAACACGGCATAAGGGCTCATACTCTCTCGAACATATTTGGGTTTAATCAACTCATCAACTTGTTTGTTTAGCTCAACTGCTTGCTTAGGATTAGGCCTATAAGTAAGTTAGTTAGGTAAGGTAGCTCCAAGCTAGAGGTTAATGCAATGATCTATTCCTTTAACAGGTGGTAAACCTTTTGATATCTCGATAGGGAACAAGTCGGCATACTCTTGAAGTAATGTCTATTCCTTGGTAGGTAAGGCTTCAACTTCTCTTAACTTAAGAAGTCTCCTGACTAACACGAGTATGCATTCTTTCATCTTGACATCTCTAGAAAATTGGGCTTGGGAAATCACTATAGACTTCCTCTGTAGTAACTTAGTAATCTTCTCTTGTCACTTCTAGACCTTCGGACCTCCTTGGGGCTCATTAGGGTCAGTATGACCTTATTTCCATCCTTTAAAACATATAGGTGTTCCTATATCCATCACATAACACCTTTAAATCAAATAGCCAAGGCCGACCAAGTAAAATGTATAAAGCATACATGGGGAGGACGTTGCACAACACTTCGTCCTTGTATCTATCACCAATAGTAATTGACACTTTCACTTACTTGACAACAAGTAGACTTCCCTTCTCATTTAGCTAATGAATCTTATAAGGCTTAAGGTGAAGGTAGGTCGGCAATTTCAGGGCCTTCACCAGTCCTTGAGTTATAACATTGGTTAACTCCCTCCATCGATGATTAAAGCACATAATTTGCCATTCACTTGGTAGTTTACATGGAAGAGATTCTTCCTTTGCTCATTCTAATTAGATATAAAGGTGTTGAGAGATCTTCATATGACCATACGATATTATCCCATTTCAAGTCAGGTCATGGCATTTGAGTCTTCTTGAAGTTCCATTAGTAGTTGATCAACTCCTACTTCTTCCTCACCTTTACTAGCACTTTCCACCCAAAACTACAGCTTATCTCCCTCAATGGTCATGATACGTTGGATCGGGTACTGACTAGCTATGTGTCCAAAACCAAGGCACTTAAAAAATTTTATCTCTTAAGTCTTCCTTTTTGAGCTCTAACCTTGGTCCTTCTTTGACTTAAAATCCTTGGCCTTGCTCTTACTTCGGCCTTCATCAAGTTTGTTTAGCATCTAACCTTGGTGATCCACCTTGGAATTGTATTGAGTTTAATCATATCTAGGATGGCTCGACATACTAATTCTGCTCAATAAGCTAGGTTGGTTGCTCCGTACTCGATCGATTTGATTTCGCCTTTGCCTTTCGACTCTCTACGTTACTTGGATGATCACATCTAGGGTCTCAAGCCTCTGTATCTCCACCATATTACCAATTGTCTACACTTTGGGTTCATCAACATCACAATGAATCATCAGCAATTGAAACTCTCGAACATACTCGTTAACAAGCTAGCTACCTTGTTTGAATTCTTGAAGGCATTGGAAGGTATCCTGCTCATAGTGTTCTAGGATAAACCTACTTCTTAGAACCCTCTTCATCTCATTCCACATTTGGATTTCACAATGGGCTCTATGGCATACATTCTACAACTTCTTCCACTACATTGTTGCATACCTAGAAAATTCTAAAGCAACCACTTGAATACAAACAGTGTCTTCATAATCATAAAAATCGAATATCTTTTCAATCTTCTACTCCTAGTTCAAGTAGTCATCAGTGCTATCAAATCCATTAAAGCTTAGAATCTACACTTTAAGATGATTAGCTCCTTTAGGGGCTCTAAGCTCACACTCTTCAAATCCATCATATTACTCCTCTTCCTCATATTTCTCAACTTCATCCAACTTTAGTTTACTTCTCGCAACCCTTTTAGCATGTCGGGGTAAAGCTAGGTTTACATTCATAACTTCAGGTGCTCAATGCTCACCTATCTGTCTTCTCAGCTTATCTCTTACTTCTCGGCCTTATTCGACAACTCTCTCTTAAGGCCTAGCTTTTACTGCCTTCTGTACAGAAATAGCTAGATTGGCTACAATAGCAGCAAAATCATATATTTGCTCATCAGTAGTTTGCGAGGTCTATTGAGTAACATGGCCATGATCATGAACATTACTTTCAGCATTATTAATCTCTTCTTGAATACTCAAGTTCGACATTCTTATATAAACCTCAAAATTTTACTATCCATTAGAAGATTCTCTCACAACTTTTGACAATACGACTTCACACAGTGACTTAAGAACTTGCTTTATTTTCCACTTGAGAAATAGAGTATAGTAAAATGCATATACACTAGCAAGAAATACTTTAACATTGAGCTTTTGGTTGCAACCTCAAGCTTTGATACTATGATTATATAATGTGCCTAGGAGCTTAGTAATCATTAGAGCTTACCATTGGGAATAGTAACCAAATGGGTCTTTCAAGATATCGAAGAAGATGGGATGGAAGGGTCAACAACACAATAGCTTCTTTAAGCTGCTCGAAGGATATGGCACACTAACAAACACAACATGACTTAGTATTTTTCCTAATATAACTCACAAGCTAATACTAAGGTCCATTCACCGCTAATTTTGAGTTATTCAACAAGATTAGATAAGAGTGTAAAAGCAATGTACTTAGAGAAGGGGTATCTCGTAAGAACAAAGTATATTCAATGTTTGTAATGGAGTAAGATAGTCCATGCAACTATGGTAAAAAGATTATTTATAGTAAGTCCTTAAGGGCAACAATACAAATGAGGAAAATTACATAAAAGATGATGCAAGATAGAGATTCTCAGTATGCTCGAAAAGGGTAAATGAGATAAAGAACAAAAGGAATATAGTACAAGTGTCAAAAAAGTAAGGATAAGTGGTAGCCTGTTGATGGGTTTGTATTTGAAAATCTTAGGGTGCTATGGGTCTTCCAAATAGGTGTTGGAGCTATTGTTGGGGAGTTATGTTAGGCGTTGCTGAGGCGATTAAAGGATGTTATAGTTCAACAGGTTAGAAGAGTAGAGCTTGGTGTACAGTCACTTTAGCCTCAGCACTCAGCATGCTAACCTCGATACTCAGCAGGTTAGCCTCGGTACTTAATGAATTTGTATGCTGGGAGTTAAGGGCTCGATATGTAGTAACCTTGGACTTGATGCTTGGTAAGTTGTCTTCAGCTTTAGGTAAGTCGGTGAATAGGTAAGGGTCTGAGTAGAGCAGAGTATGTTCGAGCTAGGACTTTAGAGAGTTTGCCTATAGTTATTCCACATACAAGAGCTCATCCTTAGTAGGCTAACGAGAGATAATCCTTTTGGTGAGAGATTGGAGGCCACGGAGATTAGTGTAAGTGAGGGGCCTGGAGGTTGGCAAGCCATCAGTAAGGAATATAACCCTAACCCCAAACCACACCCCCCCCCCCCCCCCCCCCCCC